>JAIXND010000657.1:10582500-10840000 GCA_023646645.1 Varanus salvator macromaculatus | reverse complement strand
ACCCATTTATGTAACCCATTCAGGGTGTAGTTGTATGCAAATACAGAAAGAAAAAGGCTGGCAATTCCCAGCATTCCATGCTGACTAGGGCATCCTGGGAGTTGTAGGCTTTTCTTCTGCCTATATACAATGCATTAGTTTGTGCCCTTAAGCTACTCATAATTGGCTACAAGTTGGAGTCCCCTTGTTTTAAGTCATAGGAGAGAATGTTTGCTGAGGACTCCTGTGCCCCAGAATGCTGTACCCATCCCATATGGTACTTTAGCACTAAGCCAAGAGACAGTAGGGAGCCTGCGTTGTCAGGCTCTAACCAATTAGGGGGATCATATAAAAAAGGAGAACAGGAACTCGGCACTTATAACAGTTGTGCGAACAGCAGAATTTTGGCAGGAGCAGCATCATCAAGTCCTGGTGGCACAGAGGAAGTGGAGAGAACATTTCCACCTATTATAGTCCCACTTTTCCTCCATGCAGCTCATAAAAATACCTGGCTCCTGTGCTATTCTGGTGACCTTTTTGCAAAAAGATCGCCTACTGTGGGGTTCTCTGAGGCAGACTTCCCAATTGGTTGTTCTTCAGCGAGTCCCACTGCATCTTGCTTCCTCATCCAGGAAAACCATCAGCTGGGGATATTATTAGATTAGGAATATTGGCACCAGGGTACCAGCTTGAGAAGATGCCATGGTGCGTAAGACCATTCCCTTCTGCAAACAGTAATGCAGAGCAAATCTTTGGGGTGGAAGTGGGTAAGAGTGGCAGAATAGCCCTAAAAGGGTGTCCCATCCCTATAACATGGCATATGTCCCTCCAGTTCTACAGGACAGCCCTTCCCCTTTATTAGTGAAAATGGTCCATTGGGAAGGTGCAACACATTTACCAGAGCAATCAAATAATGAGCATTTTGCTTCCATCACCAGGATAAACAGTTGCCCCATTCCCGGTACATGTGCTTGTTTATAACTGGTAGCAAGCAGTTTCACAAATAAGAGAACAAGAGCTCAGGAGGGAGTTATGATTCAAATTTGCAGCCTCCTGTGATCAAGTTTAGTAAATGGCTCCAGGGGCCATTTAAAGGGCTGCTCCTCATTCTTCACAACCCCACAAAACATAATCGCTGTCAGTTTCAGAGCGTTATTATTTTTATTAATCATTTCTGCAGCACTTCCAATGTGCAAGGTCTTTTACAGCCCTCATCTCATTCATTCATCCTTCCAACAACCACCTCATGAGATAGGCTGCAATGGGTCCCATGCTACAGATGAGCAACTGAGGTTCCGCCTGACTCGCCCAAGGCCCCTGTTGTATCCTAGTTGTATCCTAGTCAAACGGTTTTCATTGGATATCGCAAGTGGCTGCATGGATTCCCATAACTGTGAAGTAATTATCAATAGCTGCTCTTTACTAGCAATAGCTGCACATCAGCTTCTACTGTGTGTAATACTGCTCTTTTTCCAATATCTAAGATAGAAGACTCATAATTTCCCTATCTAATATAGGTTTTTTCTGCCTTTGCAATTGCCCCTTTCAGAAAGAAAGCAAGCAAGCAAGCAAGCAAGCAAGCAAGCGATGCTAGCTTTTTAAATGAATTTCAGAATGTGATAAACTAATATGCACTGATGATGGAATCCAATATCTATTCAGACATCAAGTACCTTACGGACAATTCCCTATATTCCCTTGTCAAAGCTACCATGTTTCTGAATAATTTATTCAATGCCTAGGTGAAAATATTTTGTATTTTATTCAGTAGGTGTCTATTTTTCCCCTAATGAGATGCATATTAAATCCATTGAGAGTGTCTTATTGTCAGGCAAATATATGTTAAAATGTCAGTTGGAATATGAAATAAAACATTATTTAGGGGTTTGGCTCATTAAAGTAAAACATGGACACAGAAGAAATTTATATCTACGTGAGTTCTTGAAAGAATGGTAGCAAAGTTACTAATGACAAGAGTGCATGTCAAAGAAGAAAGCAGTAAAACGGAACTGGAACAATCCTTGGAGGAAGGCCTCGAATAGATTTCCAAAGGAGATGATCAAAATCAAGGTAACATAGCTTTGCATCCTCAAAGACATCTTCCTTTCCAGATGGACAAAGGATGATAATTTGGGATTGTCAAACTGATGTCTTCCAAATGCCTTAGACTACAACTCCCATAATTCCCGACAAGCTGGTTGGTGTTGATGGTAGACCAAAGCAACTGGAGAACACTAGATTGTTTACCTCATTGTCTTCATCCTCTAAGGCTAGCTCTTGAATATCCGATCACAACCATTATTACTCTTTTGTTAGTTTATTTTTGTGGGTTCCATACCGACAGCATCAACAGAAAATGTATCTCCTACTGAGCAGCAACAGTAGTGCTAAATGGCAAGTGCAAAAAGAAATTGTTCAAATGAGCGGATTTCCTATTGCAGGGATGCGTTGATTCTACCAGCTAGATCAAATGTATGAGAATGATCAGCGCTACATACATACTTCAACTGGTTTAACAATATCTCCTCTGTAGGGAATCCTGAAAATTCCATGATTTTCCCTTGGGGATTCTTAGTATCCTCACCAAACTACAATTCCTGAGGGTCTTTATTATATACCATCTCCCTGTTTATAGCCTGTAGTACAAATATGAATAATTTCACATATCAGCATATCGGACTGAAAACAATCCACAATGTAGCTTTTCTGGATAGCTTATGTCCTCTGAGAGCGCAAAATGATCCTTAATAGAAATGAGGGAATCACACAACTGAGAGTGGATGATACATGAAGAATTTTTACAGAGCAACTGCACACATCAAATGATCAGTTGGCCTATATTTCTCAAGGGCCAAACTCTATTGCAAAATTGTCCAGGCAATTTTTGTGTTTAGGACAAAATCCGTGCATATGATCAACTGGCCTACTTGTTGGTAAGCAAATGTTATCTCATCTTATACTGGACCTTAGTCCCAACAAATAAAAGGCAGTTTCCTTCACTGGCCTTTTCTTGTCTGTTTTGGTTTATATAATAGCTACCCTGAATTAGAAAACAAGTACTACATTTTATGGTATATTTTCAAGATTGGTAAATATTAATCTGCTTGCACACCCATCTTGGTCACACACTCCAGCCACAAAAGTAGCCCCTTCACAGCCCATATTAATCCATGGTTTTATACCATTATAATTGATTTTTTTACAAATCACTCACACAAACGAGATTTTAAATTTGGGGGGGGGGGGAAATCCCACTTTTACCATTTTGTATCTTACCTGACTGCTATGAACAAAGGGAACATTGAAACATGGTTAAAGGGCTTACTAATGTGTGTTAAATGATCCAGAGACCAAATCCTAAAAGAGCACAGCATTTATTTGGTGCAATACAACCCTAAGCTTTTTAACAGGGCTGACACTCTAGCAAGACTGTTTAGGATTTCAGCCTCAGTAAGCAAAACAAGAAAAGTGTGTTTATTTATTATAAATTAATCTCAAATAATAAAAAGGATGTTCTGCGAATGGCAAAGTTTACAATTTTACAAGAAAACTGAGAGGCATATGTTCCTTGTTCACAAGTACAAAGAAGACTGCCTGGGCGGTACTGAATCATTTCAAAATAGAAGGCCCTACAAAAAGTAGTGGAGGCAAGTTCTCCTAGCCATCCCCATGACAAGATCTAGGTGGGCAAATGAAGATGCAGCACCAGCTGAGGACGATCACTCATGAATACTGAACATTGCCAGAAGAGTCTCTTGACTATGAGGCACACCTGGAATCAAACAGCTGCACACACTCTTCACCAACATGGTTACATCATGTTTATCTCCTCTCTATTTCCTAGTATTTCAAGGTTCTGTAGGGGCAACCAGTGATAACACTAAGCATAAATACACAGTGAGAGCCTACACATGACTTGCTGTCCATATAACTACAACTCATTGTCATTCATTCAGATTTTAAGTCAGTTTTAAACCATATTTAGTCTCAAAGCAGAGTCACTGGTTAGTGTTTGTAACTAACACAATCTCAAACTTGCTCTGGATCAGCTTGGTCCAGTTGCTAACTCAGCCCAACCTTCATCTCAGGGTGGTTGGAAGACAACATGGGAGAGGACCATATATGATATCCTGCTCCCCTTGGAGAAAAGGCACAAAATATAAATATCAAGAGGAAGGGAGAGATGGAGGGAGACTCTTGAGCAATGCTTAGAGAAGCTACCATGAAGTTCCCAAATTTACTGCCAACAGTGACCCAGTCTGCAAATTCACAGCATGGTTAACAAGCCACAATGGTCATGCATGCCAGCCAAATTTCTTTAATTCCTTTCTGCCACAGGTTGCCATATTGTCCTAATCCAAGCAGCATGGCTTGTTTCAGGGAGAAGAAGTCCTTGAGAACCCATGGGTTGCTATTTGGTTATATGAGGGTTGCTGCCTACCCCAAACAAGCCATTCTGTCTGGATTCAGATGACACGGCAAGTCATGCCAGCACCCATGACAGAGGAGGTAAGCCATCATGGCTTGTTTTGCTCGTTATAATCATGCAAACTGAGCTAGTGTGTTAGAAATGTACCTTGCCAAACCACATACAGTATTCAGATGTGCTATTCCAAAATAAACTTTCCTCGAAGACCTTCTTTGAACGGAATGGTCATGTCAATTCTTTGCAAGCATGGAGATTTTGAGAACTAAGATATTTCATGTAAAGTACATTGAAATTGTATGGCTTTTCAGTAAGAGCCAGTCTGCATTCCCAAATTACATCAAAAGGAATTGCCTCTACTTGCCTGCTCAACATAAACAGTTGTTTAAATCTTACATGCCATCAGCGATTTCAGTTCTCCCCACACTGGCCCAAAATGGCACCTCTCCTATAAACAGATTTTAGCTTATCCAAGGAAATCCCAGGTCAGTAAAAGCTGTGAGGAAACCCCAGTCCCAAACACATCCTAATTAGGAAGGAGCATGTTCACCAACAGCACTGGGTGAGAAATTTGTTGAATTCACACTTCCAGTGCGAATGTACCAATTTTACATTTCTCAGATGCACACATGAACTAAAGCACAAACACAGATATTTCTGAGTTTCCAGAATTTACAATATAGTTCAAAATCAAACAAAATGTGCCTATGAGTTAGATTTAAAAGGAGAACACACACAGCAAGATGTGTGTACAGTAGGGGGAACAGTGAGCAAAAATGTACTGGGGAAATTGTTAGGGGAAACTGCATATTTTTCAGAAAAGATGTACAAGAATGTATATTTAGTAAAGTATATGCCAGAAAGTTTATCCATACTTTGCTGATTCATATCATCTTTTTGTCACACATGTACTCCCATGATGGGGCCAGCAAGTCATTCCTTATTTAACCCACAATGAGTCATAGCATGTGTGCAGGAGAGCATCATGTTCAACATGTAGCCCTTAACTGACCCAATCCAGGGCTCTGGCATACTATGCTAATCCAGCCATCACAGATTATTCACGGTGTAATTGCCCCTCGCATAAACTAGGGTAAGGTTCTTGGAGAGTTGCCCAACCCGGGAATAACTCCAGACAGCCAAGCTTGTAGAACACCGCACAAGCTTTAATCATCCTGATGAGGAACTGCATATTCAAAATGGTAGGCATACTCCCAGCGAGAACCAGCTATGCCACGAGAACCAGCACAAACACACACATTTTCATGGGGAAATAATTCAGACTTACAGAAATGGAATGGAACTAATGTTGGAAAATATGAAACTGAGCAGACTAACAGATTCATCCACCCTCACTCAGTGGGTACAGAATGCTACTGACTGTTGGGAGTGTGAAAAGAGAAGGAAAGCAAAGAAAGGAAAGAAATGCAATATTTGGACACCCGAGCAGGAAAATTTCTTGCTGCAACAATTTGATGCAGGAGTCATTGGTCTCCTCCTAATATTCTCTTAAATAATCTTTAATTTGCCACATAATTAATTCAGAACACCCCAAAAGCTGTGTATATCCTAATAAGATACATTTCCTTCTAAAGTAAACAATGAGTATTATAAGGAAAAACCTTTCCCAAATATGACATTCATTAAACAAAAGAGGGTGCAAAGCAAAGAAGAACCTGTATTTTTTTTTCCAGTTAACATGTAATTTTCAGGATGCATTTTTAAATGATCTGCAACTGTAGAAAGCTCCATCAGTCAGACGATACAGGTAGATAATTCACCGAACTGTCACATGATCTTCCATCAGTCTAAAAGATGTGAATATATTGCCACAAGCTTTGGGAATAATGGGTGCACCTGTTTACAGTGTCACCTCTGTTTGCTAATTGTCTCCTTGAGCTACATTTTACTTCTAATGCATTTATTTTTGACAGGCAGCGTCTATTTAGAAATCACATTACTTCAAGAGCAATTGTTCTTTTGTCTATCAAGTAAATGAAGTGTTGTTATACAGATTTCAGGTTCTGATTAGTGGAGTATCAGCGTGCCACAAAAGGTCAATCAGTTATTTACCTGAAGTAACAGAAGTATGACAGCCCTTTTTGAAATTTTCCCATTTCTGGGCCAGTATTAATCCTGTGCAGAACATTAGTGAAATTATTCAAACCAAATGCCACTTACTCAAAATAGGGGTAGTGGTGAAGAGGATGGTGGCAATTAGCATTATTCTGCTTTTCAAAAGATCTTCTGAAATCGCACAAACGCAAACCTGTAACACAGGAAAGAACTACCGTGATTGTATTTTGGGACTGTTCATATCTTCTGCTCTGAATGGTTATATATAAGGCTGAAGACAACATATTCAACATAAAACACTTAAACCAGAAAAAAATGTTTACAACTTGATTCATTCATGAAGTAAAAGGATCGAACCAGCTGTGAAATTTTCTGTTTTCATAACACACCTACATGTATTGAGAAGTGGAGTAACTTAACAGGGGCTAAAAAGCCAACATTCCATAATCGTAATAGGAACAATAATGGGATTAACATTTAGTTTTAGCAGCTTCACAGAAGTAGTTTTATTGATAACAACAGGGGAGATTTTCAAAGGCACAAGATGGAAGTCGGATGCCTTTGAAATCCCCACTACTTCCCTAATTTCTATTACATGTGTTAATATGAACATAATGGTAGCAATCAAGCTCAGTTGTGTGTCTGAACACAATTTAACAACTCCAGGATGAATTTCTACTCATTTCCTCTCAAATCTAATGAAGTTTGAGTCTAGATTCAAAGGGAAATAATATTTTTTCTACCTATCTATACACCTCAACAACATTTAATTTCTTTTTTTTTTTTTAAAGTTAGATGCCCTGGTCTATGAGTCGGAAAAAATCCACAGTTGAATAATACCTTTGTTAGGAACAAACAAAACTCCACAATGGTATGTGCATGTTTTAGAGTTTTCCAGGACTCTTTATCAGGTACAAACAGCAGGGGAAGATGGTTTTTAAAAGACTTCAAAAAGAATCGAGCCAGAAGTTGCAACCATGACTCATTTTCAAGATGGAGACCAAAAACTCTTTCTACCTGCATGTCAGCCTCTCTGTTTTGAGAAATGAGAGTCAGGCATTTTCTGTTTGTTCCAGAATGCAAGGTACAGTCTGATACCCAAAGTATGTGGGACTAATTCATTTAGTTTGCCACCACAGAACTGTTGTGGAATAGTGGATTATGTCTGTCAGAAAGACCAACTTTTAAATTAGTTTTCTGCTATTAAAGCTCATTGAGTAACTCTGAGGCAATACGAAGGGGGCATCATCCTACCTCACAAAGATAAGTTGGCATAAATTGGGCAACCCATTCCTTAGGGGAAGGGGAAGATACAAAGGATCTGCTTGTGCAAAATCTCTAACAGGACATGACTGTAATGCTAGATTTTCATGTTGTTTAGGATATAAATAGAGCACTGCTTATATTAACTTGTTTAGTCATTGTTAGTCTTCAGAAACACAAGTTTATTCAACCATGATGTGTACAGTGGCACATGGGGCCCTATTATCTCATAGCATAGACTCTGGCATAGTGATTAGGTGACTCCCAATATGGACAGTCAAAGTGTTTGGGTTTTGCTGACAGCCTTTTTAAATGCTCAGCATTCAGTAGGTCAAAATATGATGAGCAAAGTTCTTAGTTGCCAGCATCCATGGTGACATTTATAATAGCAACTGTTTGCCTAGTGTGGGGAATAGAAGATCCATGGCTTCTTGAAGGATTGTGCCACCTAATATGGCATATATGGGATCTCTACGTAGAGTGACCCTAAAAATAGCTCACTAGAAGGTTCATAAATCTCCTTATCTGTTCATTGGGGTAGGTAATATGATGCTTCAGGGTCCCTTCTTTGGCTTCCACCAAAGGAAGCTACCTGCAACATATCCCCCCACCCCAATTGAAAAGAAGTTCTCCTAAAGGCAGTGATGACTTCAAAGCAATGGTTAGTGCTCCAAATGCGGACAGTTAAGAGCCAGTGTTTTTCTCTGCAGCACGCCCAGAAACCAAGACAATGGGGGTACTGCTGTCACTTCTGTCCTCAGGAGGTGGGGATGCAGGGGCTTGCAGGAGTGGTGCAGTAGAGTGGGAAGCTAGCTGGGAGTGGGCCAAAGAACTTTGCAGAAAGCCTGGGGGGACGGGTGGAGAAAGTGACAAGAACTTGTCAGAAGCTGGCAGGGCCAGCTGGGCTTGTTTGGGGGAGGAATCTTTGAATTTCCCCCCCCCCCTCCAAAAAAAAACACAACTGTGTGTGGTTTTTCATGTATTTGCAATGGAAAACAGAGGGAACTGTATGTATGCCCAATATATACATACATATATGTATATATTGAGCATACATGTTTGTACACATGCAAGTGTGGATGGATGGATGGCTCCACTCTATGTGTGCGCATGTGTGTGAATATGACAGAGAGAGAGAGAGAGAATCAGGGAGAAGGGGAGAATGTATGTCTCACAATTCATAATGGTGATGGGCAAAATGAGTTGACTGATGGATAAGGAAAGAAAGGAAGAGCTGCAGAGGAGGTCTCTGTTGGCCCCAACACTGTAACAGCAATGGATTCTTCTAGTGAGGCAGGGCTCACACCGTGCCTTGGCCTGGCACTCACTCCTCTGGGAAGGTTCCTCTGTGCCTAGCTATACGTTCAAGGATAAACATTTCAGGGTAGTACCCAGGACAGTCTCTTAAATTGCCAAGATGCCCACTGTCTCCAAAATCTTGGCTTCCCTTGTTCTAATTCACTCTTGTCTGAGATGATGGCAGCCCTATACTGGGAACCAGATTTACCCAGAGTAATGGAAAATGTTCTTCAAGCAGGACACAAGTGGTGGCCATTACTACTGAGAACCCCCCTAATCTCACTGGGACCACAAGGCATGTCCCGTTTGGGTGACTCCTTAGAATCACAGCATCATGGAACAGTAGTTGGAAAGGGCTATGAAGGTCATCGAGTCCAACCCCCTGCTGTTGCAGGACCCCAATTTACACCCTCTCACTCAGATGGCTGTCCAGTTTCTTTCTGAATGTCTCTGGTGTGGGAGAGCCCACCACCTCTCTGGGCAGCTGGTTCTCCCCAGTCCTCAAACCACCACTCAGTGCGGCAGAGTGTGACATGCAGCTGCTTCAGCCCTTGACTGATGCTTCAGCGGCACTGTTGGAAAAGCAGGAATGACTTCATGCTTTGGCTTAGGCCCGGCCACTAAATCCTGCAAGCTGCTGCACATCTGCTGTGGAATATGTGACAGAGCTGTAAGCCGCAATGTTCAAGCCCCCATTCTGAAGATGTTCCTACCATGTCAAAGGGAGCGCTCTGGAATAAGCGATTAATGCAAGTGATCAGAAGTGCTGCACAATACTGGAAGCTTCATACACCAGTGCGAGAGCTCCAGCTTTATTCTTTTGTGGAAGAAAGGGGTTAGCCACACTCATGCCAACTGTAGGGACAAGCTGCCTCTGATCAAGCCACCTCTGACTCTTACATGGGAAAGCCAAGCACCACTGCAATTTTATTAGTTTGCCAAAAGAAACAGACACAAAAAAGCAATGCTTGCCTTAAGTCACATTCTAAATTGGCTCCCTAGAGCATTCCCTACCTTGTTCGCTAAAGCAGTGTGTATGTTTTCTCAGTGTTTAGCATATGCTATGTAACCTGAGCAGGATTCATATTGTTCCTGTAGTTGTTTTTCTAAAATATGTTCCCATCAGGACCATAATTACATGCAAAATACTAGACACCGAATCATTCATAAAGATGTTTAAATTTTTCTCCAGCATTTTTTAGCAATCCTGAGGCAGCCGAGTAGAGAGAATTGTGAAAGAAATCACCGTCTCTGTCTTCTGGTTCAAACTAAGGATGAACTCAAGATGAATTTTAGTGCTTGTCTCCATGACAAGGACTGAAAGCTGAGGAATGGGGTAGAGAAAGCCTTCCTTCACTTGATACAAAATCAGGGAATTTTTCTCTTTTTTGGACAAACATGTGCAAAGTGTAAACATAAATCCATCATAAATAGCTAATCGCTTTACTCTGTTTAGCTCATCAGGAATCACTTCCAAGCTCAGAGTAACTCCCTACTAGAAATACTTTGAGTCATAGCAGTCATGGTTAATCTTACTGTAAAGTCCAGAAATGTTACCAATTATTGAGCCCTCAGTAGCCAGCTTGCCTGCACATACCTGTGCTTCTCATCTCTGCCCTGAAAGGGAAAAAAAAATGAACGGGTGACTTTGCAACTAGTTGCCTGAAGGTGATCCTTACTTGCCGTGGAAGGCTAGATGCAACCACTGACAAGCCTGTATTAAGGAAGACAAGAGCTATCATACTGATCCATGTGATTCCTTCTCATGCAAAAGAGATGAGACCAGATTTAAATTAAGCTCCGTGTTAAGATTAGAATAAGGAACATAAAGGGCATGGTTTCTTACTTAGCAACCCAGCCTCAATAGGTCTCAACAGCTGCTATATACTGAACCATATACTATTGTTAATTCTCCTTGTAACATATAAGGCCTTACACATTTTCCATTGTTATCTTCCCAAAGCCTTTATAAATAGCCACAGTCTTTAGCAATAATCTTGTGTTTATTGCATATTTGTTTTATGTTACTGTCAGCCATCTTGGATCCTAGCAATCAGGCAGAAATGTGGGTTATAAATATTATGGAGCAGAGCTTCTAATTCCCTATCCCACTGCTCACCCAAGTGCCTAGGTTTCTCCCTACTGCACAAAATAGGTTGGGAAACAAAGCTCTCCTCCATGAAAGGACAAAAAAGATCAAGTAAATTGACACACTGGTTTAGCAAAGGAGTTCAGAATAGAGCCAGTCTAGTGTTATGGTTAAGAGTGCAGGGCTGGACTCAGGAGATTTGGGTTCTAGTCCCTGCCCAGTCATGGAACCCATTGGGTGCCCTTGGGCCAGTCACAGACTCTCAGCCCAGCCCACCTTGCAGAGCTGTTGTTGTGAGGATAAGATTGAGATCCAGAGGAGAAGAATGATATAAGCCACTCCAAGTTCCTTGAAAGAAAGAAAAAAAAAGGCAGGCTATAAATACAAAAATGAAATAAAATATAAGCTCAGTTGTCTCTTTAGTCATGGGGAGCCCAAAGGCAGGAAAGGGACAACAGTCTCAGCCTCCTGTCACCCTGCCTCTTTTGGTTCCCTCTTTCCCACCTTATCTGGCAACAGAGGAGCTGGGGATCACTTGGGAGTTGGGTAGGAATTGTTAAGAAATTAGTTAAGGGTGTTTCTTTGTTTGGCTTCTCTGCCCTTCTTTTGAGAGAGCATCACTTTGGACACGTTGTTTAGGAGGAAGGTTTCTAGGAGGTAGCCATGCTTCTCTGCTGTAGAAAAAAGACAAAGTTTTGTAGAACCGTACAAACTAACACTTTATTCTGCCATAAGCATCTAGGGGTGGTACCTTCTCCATCAGATGCACTCAATAGCATGGACACCATCCACAAAAGTTTACTCCAGAATAGATGTATTAGTCTTTATGGAGCTTCAAGACGCTTTGTATTGAGTAGAAAGGCAGGTATGTGTGGATAATGCAGGTAGAAACAAGATAG
Source organism: Varanus salvator macromaculatus (assembly GCA_023646645.1). Classification (NCBI taxonomy): domain Eukaryota; kingdom Metazoa; phylum Chordata; class Lepidosauria; order Squamata; family Varanidae; genus Varanus; species Varanus salvator. Next base: position 10,827,969 of record JAIXND010000657.1, on the reverse strand, counting down.
ATGAGCACTCAGGTAACTTCAGGATGACTAGCAATTCCTGAGGCTTGTTGTTCAGGAATTCAGCAAGATATGGACTGTCTTTGGACGTATCTCAACTTGCCCAGTCAGGGAGGACTCCCCATTTAACCTAGAAAGATGGAACTCCAAGGGAAGTAGCCCCAAGACCACCACTCTCTAACATCCAGGTGGTCTTGCCCAAGCAACTGGGGCTGGCCAGCTGTGGAGTTAAATTCTCACACACACATCTGGCAATTTGTGTTGCTTAAATACAACACAATATTGCTCATTCCAATATCTTTATGATGATCCCTGCTTGCAATTTGCCTTTCCATTTGGCCTGATTTTGAGGACTGAGGCATGACTTTAACTAGGAATGAGCACTTAGCACTTATTATTCTTGTCTTGCTCTTCCATTGACTATCTTTGCATGCTTTATTGGAATATACCATGAGTGGTAGGGTAGGCACTCTTTTAGTCTAAGTAAAATCTATGTATGGTAATACATAGATTTGTCTATCTATTCATCTATGTATGGTAATACATAGATTTGTTTATGTACATTCATCTTTGCTATTTATTTATAAAATTTATACTATGGGTTTATCTTCTAAGTGAGGAACTCAGAAAGGATTAACAAATATAGCCATTCAATATATGCATTTTTAAAATGTCTCAAAGCACAAGGTAAAGCCCCAAAGTGATGAGAACTGGGATCCTACTAAAATTCTAATAGATGCTACCAATAGAGTCAATGGAAACATGTTGGCAAGGAAAGTCAGGCTAAACCAACCTATGATATCCTAAAATATACATTTAAAATTGTTTGGAGGTTCAAAAACCCTACAGCTTTCCCAAATATAGTTTAAGATTTTTGCATACACGTTTGCACCAATATTCTGAATTATCTCGTGTCTCTTTCCACATCTTTTGCAATTGTGATAAAATGAGGAAGGAAGGGAGGAAGGAAGGAAGATTATTATAAAACAGGATATGTATAGCCAGTGTCTTTGGAACATTCATAGTCTTACATATATTTTCTCTAAGTAATCAGGAATGTATTGGTATTTTGAAATTATGTATCTCTAATAACACAAAAGTACTTAAGAACAGAAATAGACAGTAATGGAAAATGCAGTCAACTGTTGACAACATATAGAATTTCAGAAAATAATTTACAGAGAACAGCAGAGCAGATGAGTCAAAATTTTCTCAAAAATATTCCTTGCCTCCGATAGTCCAATGTAATTCATTTTCTATCTCTGTTCATTAATCATTGTTAAAATTAGTGATCCATTTCTTCCACTCTGCCATCTGCACTCAGCTTCGTAACAAACATGACACCTTCCTGCATAATAAAACCTGACAACTACGAGGATGCATTTCCAAATAGCTTTCTGCATATTTGCACCTCTATAACCGATTCCGTTGTCAGACAAAAGTGGATTATTTAACCAGAGTTCTTTCTTTATCAATGCAGTATCTGTGCGTGTGTGTGTGAGCGTTCGCATGCAAGTACGTGTGAATAAAATAATCAAGTAAAATCAGTTCAATTAAATAGAATTAACAAGGAGGTACTTTAGATCTGAACTATAGCAAGTGATAAAGCATAGCATGTAAACACAGCCAAGCACTGAGTGCTTTTCTTCAGCCTCCCTGTCAATATAAGCAAATATCTCCAAACCTTCTGACTATATGAATGTTTCAGATGTCCCACAGGGCCAGCCAATCAATGACAGTGTACATAATTTGATCATGCCAAGTGTTTAGTCACATGGTGAGATAAGAACCTTACATTTCCATTGTGTTCATTTTATGCCTTTTGTCAGTATAATTTATATTTTTAGAGATTACTGTTCATCTTTAGTCCCCAAAGCTAGGGCGTAAGTTCACACTCCTACTGTACAAACAGACATGGTAAGTGTCCCCACTGGTCGGATATGCATATGTGGGCTCCTTCCTGTTCGTCTGCGTGGGATGCACTTAGAAATTTTATGTTTGCTCATTTAAGACTGCCTAATGCCGAACCATTCTGCCCATTTGGCACTTCATGCCGCAGAATGGCCAGGCCTCTTAATATGCTACAGACAGGAGAAAAAGCAAATCTTCCACTGTCCTTAAACTTACCGACTCATTCCTTCCATTTCTCCATCAGATGCAGTTGTAGTGGAAGCATCTAATGGGTGGGGAGAAAAAAAATCCACTGATATTATCTTTCTGGACATGTCAATGAAAGCTATTAATTTATTTTAATGCATTATTGACATCTTCTTTGCTACAGATGGGAAGGGGAGGAAAGTGGTGCTGAACACCACAGGCACAGAAAGGAAAAGAAAGGAAAGAACCTATTCAAGCCGTGCAAGATTTACTGCCATGCTCAACAAAAAGGGGGTCCAATCAAATTGGGACCCCAGATAGAGTTTCATTGTTTAGGAGAATGTGAGTCATCAATTGTGTCCATCATATTTCCTTCAGTGAATTTCTGCCCTGCTTCTAATACTTTTGGCTAAAAGAATGAAGGGAACAAAATTGGCCCCCATTTCTTTTACACACTGGTTTCCATCAACATCAGTCCAGGAAACAGCTGATAGGTTGCCCTTCTTGTATTGAGAGATCACAAGTGTCTCTGTAGTGCTTTCATTCATCGACACAACACCACTGTAAGGTGTTTGATGCCCATTCCCATTTTGCTCATGGTATGGCTACCAACATTTTAAGAGCTGTGGCCACATGACCAAGCTGTATTATGCACATGTGGAATTAATTAACTGCATGATCACACTGGATGCCAACTTTGAGTACTTTGAACATTATTTGTGCTAATGAGCCTGCAATCTGTAACCGCTACAAATGTAACTTTTGAAGTCACCCCCAAAGAAGCAATGAATTAACTGGGGGGTAGCCTGACCTTCACGACTTGTGTCGCCCGTGCAAGCTTCCATGGTGTTTACATGGTGCCTCCCACTTCTAGTGAAGTGCTATTTGTGCATTAACTTCTTTAAACTCAACTACACTTCAGATTATTGCTATAAAACACGGAATGAGTAAAGAGTGCACCTGACAGATTGCGGGACCAAGAGGTCTAGCTGTGAGCATCTGCCTAAACCGGCCATTTTCCCTCAGCCGACCTCACAATGTACCGTATTTTTCGCTCTATAAGATGCGCCTGACCATAAGATGCAACTAGTTTTTAGAAGAGGAAAACAAGAAAAAAAATATTCTGGATCAAATGGGCACATAATCCCAGGCACATTCCCCATCACTTCCCCATGGGCTGCACATCTGACAGACTTGCTGCACACACATATTCGCTCTATAAGATGCACAGACATTTCCCCTTACTTTTGAGGGGGGAAAAAGTGAGTCTTATAGAGCAAAAAATACGGTAGTTAAGACCATAAACTGAGAAATAAGTTTCAGCAGCATGGACCTCCTGGACAAAGTAAGAGATGCCAACATGTGAAAGAATTTTTTTTTACTAAGAAATTAAACATGTTTACTGACTAGAACCCCCACCTAAAATGCATGTGGAGGGCGGGACTCATCCACATGAGAAAAACACAAGAACGCATGTCAATAGTTTTTTTTAAAGCCCATCATGCCTGCATCTTCAACCTCATCTAATTTAAATAATTTATGCTTATATTTTAGAGCACAATTTTAATACCAACAATAATGTTTTCTAAATTTTAGCCTAAAATGCTAATATGCGAACAGCCCATCTTGCAAATAAAACAGTGTTGCATTTAAAAATGTATCTGTGTTTTTTAAAAAAGAAATCTTCATTATTATTTTTGAAGCAGTTTATGGAAATGGCGTGTCGAGCCTATTTATTCATTTAACACATCTCCTTAAAGCTTGCAATAAAATGTTTGAGAGCAACTTGCAAAGCTCCTTTTTTCCATCTCTGCTCTGAACAAAAAAAGAAAGAAAAATCACAAACAGACATTGTCTCTATAGCTGTCTCTTTTGCCTTGTAGTTTCCCTTTTTTTCTTCACATGTCTGCATACTGACACATTCAATTTCAGGTTATCAGCACATCTGAATTACGGAATACTGATGGGGATAGAGGCCAAGCCTCTCTAGACTGATTAGCATCATTTAAGAAAGCATTCGCTTGCTTGCTTCATTGGCTGCAGGGATTCCATGATGGGTGGCCTTTTAGCATTAGAAGTCAATATGGAGCAATCTCATTTGAATTAAATATGGACAAAAGGAAAGATCTGATTGTGGTTATTCATAGCTAACCTTTTAATTTCACAAAGCCAAAAAAAAAAAAAAAAATCTAAATCCTTAAAACTTGTGAAGACCAATGGTGGTTTTATACACACACACACACACCTTTTCATTTCGGTTTATCTAGCGTTTTGTTGTTTTTAAATTATACCAGAAAATATAAATCAAAAAATTATTTTCTCAAGAAGTATCTGTATGATGTTCAAGGAAGACCTTTTAACCTAGTTAGCCTTGTACTATAATGAAAGCATAGTGCTTAATTCTAATCCATAAAATGTATGTAAATCCACTCTGAAAAACATATTTGTCTATATGAGATTTACACTTGCATCAAAATGGGTTACAGATGGGACTAAAGTATTTCTTTAACCCAGATGACTATTTATGGCTGGTCACCCAGTGACCTTTGTGGGGAAAGGCAGCTTACATTCATGGCATGGTTCAAACAAGTTTCAAGCACAACAAACTGATCTCAAGAGGGGGGAAGGGAAACAATTCACATGATAATTCTATCTGAGCTCAGCGAACAGAATGATAAAATAGAAATGATATTTTTCTTAATCGGCAGGTCCTGAAGTTCTTATCGTAGGTTAAAATTCTTGGATTTAGAAAAGATCAATGTTACTCAAACCGATCACACGTCATTATTCAGGACAAACCACGGGGTCAAAAGCGTGCCACATATGTTAAAGAAACACAGGACAAATTATTGAAAGGATGACAAGTGATAGATGGATGTAGGTTACTGCTCCATATTTTGACAGAATCACCCACATCTCTCTACAAGCACATCATCATGTTGCCATGTGGATGATGCACATTAAATTAATGCAGATATATAGGACATGAAAAGGAATTTATAAATCTTCTGCTAGGAAGCAGAAAAAAAGTTGCACACGTTATCTGTTTGGCTAATCGGAGCTCCTTCAACTCTCAAAGGCTGTGGAAGGTATGCAATTCTGCATGCAAATAGTTCTGAAAGCAAACCTGTTTCCCCTGACCTGAAGTGGCTGTAATGCATGTACTCCGGCCAATGGATCGAATGTCTAGCGATAATGTCCCTTGGGCAACCCCAAACAACCTCAGATTGGACATGGAGCACTAGAGCTGGATTTATGCAACCCACTGGTGGTTAAGGCATGGCATGAGCATTCTCTACAAGCCACCCTCTTTCATGTGAAATGGGGATTCACATGAGCCCAGAAAAGGAAATAACCCACAGTGCTGGATTTGCACAAGTTTCCTCATTTATGCAGCCTGCATTGCCATGTGAACCGAGTGAAGGTGGGTTGTTGTGGTGGTTAAGAAGCCACCCACAACCTTAGAACAGTCCGTAGGTTGTGGGTGGCTTGTTGCCCATGAGAGGAAGCCATCCTTGCAGGGCTTGCCACACTGGTGAGGATAATCATGCACACCCCCAGCACACAACTGGCAAGTGTGATGGACAAATAAGCCCCTGTGAGATCGTATGAACCTGGTCACTACTTTGACTATAAAAACATTCTATCTGTGGCAGCTGACGTAAACTGGAATTTCAAAAAACCATGATCCTGAGGAAATATTCACATTTTCTAACAGGGTAAAAAAGAATAGCAGTATAGATGCATGAGCATATATGTGCATGTGCTCACACACACAATTGTGCACAATTGTGCTCAGCTTGCATGTATAAACATTATTTATTATATATTGTAAAAGAGGAAAGATTCAATATATGCTTAGGTTGTTGAAGCTTGGCTTTTGTACACACACATAGTGGCTGTGCTGCTGGGCTGGTTGATCGAAAGGTCACTGGTTCGAAACTGCACAATGGGGTGAGTTCCCCTTGCTCCGTCCCAGCTCCTGCCAGCCTTGCAGTTCGAAAGCATGCAAATGCAAGTAGATGAAAAGGCGCCACTTTGGTAGGCAGGTAACAGCGCTCCGTGCACCTCGGTGTTTAGTCATGCCGGCCACATGACCACAGAGACTGTCTGCGGACAAACGCTGGCTCCCTCGGCTAGGAAACGGAGATGAGCATTGCCTCCTAGAGTCAGGCATGACTGGACTTCACATCAAGAGGAAACCTTTACCTTTTACCTTAATGAACTGTTACATACTCGTCAGCAGGGGTGGCCAACTTGCAGCTCTCCAAATGTTTGGGCTGATATCTCCCAAAAGCCCTAGCCAGTATAACCCATAATAAGAACTATAAACCAACTGCCATAGGCCTCCTAGAAGGCACAATGCACTGAAACATTGTGCTGGAGAGTAAATGAAATCCAGAGTAGTTTATATGTCCAGCCTATATTCCTCTTGTGTGCTGCACTCATTGCTTCTTTGTGACCAGGCCCACATGCCCAGGGGAGCTTAAGACTGACATGTGCGCTTCCCATTCCTATGTCAGCAAATGGTTCACCTGATTCCTTTTTCCAAACATTCTCAGTACTGTGTGGGAACACCAGTAACTTACAAGTCAGGTCACAGTTCAAAGTCAAGTTCAGCATCCAACTGCCTCATTCCATATGGAGGGACAGGTTCTACCTTAACATTAGCACTGAGTTGGGAAAAATACAAGGAAGGGCAACTGGAATGATGAAGGGGCTGGAGGAGCTCCCCTATAAGGAGCAGCTATGACAACTGAAGCTGTTCAGCCTTGGGAAAAAGCCAGCTATAATAATGCATGTGTTTAAAATAATGCAAAGAATGGAGAAAGAGCAGAGGGAGACATTTTCTTCCTCTCCCATAACAGTAAAACCTGGGGTCATCTCCTGAAGTTGATTGGTGGGAAGTTAGGCTAGAGAGGGAGAAGTACTTCTTCACACAATGTATATTTAAACTGGAATTCCCTGACACAGAAATGCTGCTGGCCGCAGCTTTGGATGGCTATGAAAAGGGATTGGAAAGACTCATGAGGGAGGAGGCTACCAGTGGCCACTAGCCTTGCTGGCTATGTGCTAACCAGAGGTGGTATGACTGTGTGCACCAGTCGCTGAGGAGCTTGGGCAGATGGTGGTCTTATACCCCCTGCTTGAGGGATCCTGTGGGCAGCTGGTTTGCCACTGTGTGCATGGAGTGCTGGACTAGAGGGTCCCTTGGTCTGATTCAGCAGGGCCCTGCTTCTGTTCTTGTGTTCTAGCACAGTGCTGGCCAGATGTCGTCCCACCTGACCATTAAACCAAGCCATGCATGCACTGAGATCTGCAAAGCGCTTCACACACCTGATGTTAAAGTCCTAGGAAAAAATAGGTCTTCGATTGACTGTCATGTAGGGTTTGGGGGCTGCATTTGGACAGGGAAGGTTGCAAGCTATGCTTGCCTGACAACATCAACTATAAGTTATATTTTAGGTACTTTATTATTTTGCTATAGTGCAGTTTTGTCCAAATTGGAATAAGCCATGCTCGTCCTAACTTCCAGACCAGTGCCTTGGCACACACAGTGTGGTTTTCACATGCCAATTCACTTCCAGAACGTTTGTATAATCAAAGTTTGGATAAGCAAGAGAACTGTTTATACTGGGACATGGGAAAGTAACTGTGGATTTTCATTTCCAGCTACCAGATGCATACTGCAGGTGTATGTTGCAGGCATGCAGAAATTTGCAAATCTCCCACTTTTCTAAATATGCACAGGATTGCATCTTAGTAGTGGAATATGCAGTAGACTTGGAAAAGTCAAAATCAGTGCCAAAAAAGAAAAGAAATCAAGAGTTGATAAAATGAAGAACAGACCAAACCTATGCACAGACTAATAAAGTGGAATTCTTAAGGAAAGTGAAAGATACAAACAGATCATCACCAAATATGGAAAACATTTTTTCTTATTATTCCTGGGTCAGGTGTCAGCATGTGACTGATTCGATGCAAGATATGGATGCATATATAAATCCTGCCTGAAGATTATCAAATGTTATCTAATTTGTTCATGATACTTTTCAAGATCTTGGATTGGAGGCACACAAATCAAATGAAAATATCAAAGGGCCATGCTATTTTTAAAAAACATACTTACGACTGACCATTTCCCCCCTAAAAGCACCTCTAAGCTGTCACCAAGATTGCTTCTGAATAGCACCTTTGCAGACAAATGGCAGCTGGGACAGAGGAGAAAAATGACATGGGCAGGGGTTAATCTCCCTTACCTGTCTGAGGTCCCACTCCATGTTGAGGGTCCTCACAGCATTTTGGGAAGGTTGCAGGGGAAATAAAGGAACATGTCAAGCTCTTAGAAAATTTAGATTTTACCTAAAGTGGCCTAGATGGGGCATAGAGAGAATCTCAATCTAGGGCTAAACTCACGCACTATCAATCGCAAGTTCTGAACACACTCAGTGGAAGAGCTTTGCACGCAGACCAAAGTGTCCGTAGCTACCACAAGCCATGGAAATATTTCTACTTCGTGTAATTTCTTCCCATTCTCCGTCAGAATTCCAAGAGCATAATCAAGGTTTATCCTGCTTGCTTTTAAAAGGCAGAAAATTCTGAAAGGCTGAAACAAACACCTGACATCTCGGGAACCTTTTCCTCTCAATCTTAAGCATGTGTATTAAGAGGCCCTTCAGAAGCTTTCCTTCCAGTGGGCTTTGTTCGGTTGGCTAGCATGCACCTCCTAATGTGCCACAAGGAAGAAATTGGAAGTGTTGAGGGCTATTGAACACTGAGCTTTCAGAAACCATCAGCAGAAAGTTGTCACAAGGTTTCTCATAGCACAGATTGTTTCTGTAAATGTGAGATGCTGGAAGACGTCAAGTGTTCAAAGATGTATGCAATTCCATCTGCATCACAGGGGTAGTCTCATAGGGTCAGAATGAGGGGCTTGGGTTTTGTTTTTGTTTTTCCTATATGAGACGCTGGTAGAAGGAAAATGGTGCATATCTGTTCACAACACTAGTAAAATACTGCGTATAATTTAGTCCCGCGGCTTTGCTCAGCTGTATGCCCAAGCCCTCTTTGCGAGCACAATGTAGCATCTGCAAAGCATGTTAGAGAGTCCCCATCAATGCGCATGCTCTCAGTTCATCGTCCATGACCTCGGCGGCTACTTTTTTCATCTTCAGCTCAGAATTAGTTCAACTAGTTATCATGTATGCCATCAATTCCAAATCTTTAGGTTTTTCAGCCTTTGAATATGTAAGCAATAATTGTAAAAAGAAAGGGAAAGTGGAGTGGGGGAGGTCAAGCTGTGCTGAATATCCTAATACATTACTCATAGCCTTTCCTTGTCATTTTTCTTTCTTTCACTTTTTTTGCATATAAGCAAGTCTGACACATATGACAGGGGGTTCTTTCTTCTGACATTTATAGCATTTTATGCTAGATCTTCAAAAGAATAATTTCAGTGTACCACACATGATGGCGTCATCAGTTTGTAATAATACTCTTACGTTTTGGATATAATTAAAGGCCCGTTTTCCATGTTCTAAAGTGCTTTCCCCCATAGATCCATGCAGTTACGATATGAAGCCATTCTCTGGGTGTTCTTACGGACCGGAGAAATGACTTTTTCAGTTGTAGTAATATTCTAGGGAATATTATTCTAGACCAAATGGTGCCAAATGTAATAATGTCTAGGAACCAAGCAAGAGTCTTTTTTATTTACAAATTCATTTAAAAACGTTTAACTTCTGGTATTGTTATTCAGTTTTGTTCAGTTGTTTTAGCTTCTGATGTTATTGTGTTATGTTCTGCTGTTTAAATGTTTGTGCTTTTTATTTTAGGGTATGATTTTGACTTTGAAGGTCTGTTTTTAACTGAAAGTTAGGATGCATGATTTTAAGTAAATGTTCCATGCTTCAAAATGTATAGTTCTTTATCATGTATCAAGTGCAGCAGATCCTGCACTTGATACATAACTCAAGATTTGCTAAACTTGTTTTGCTTCTGTCCTCCTTCTTACCTAGGATCTGCTTGAGATCCTTCATGTTTTGGCTCAAACTGGACAAGGCCAAACAAAACTATCAAGCATGTACTGCAACCAGAAATTGTACTAGCAATTAAGTTCAGCCAGCCTGCCAACCCTTCTGCCTTGCCCAGAGTGGCTTAATTGGTGGTCCTGGCAAGTAACTCCTCTTGCCAGAAATGGTCTGGCAGGTAAATTCTGCGCAACTTGCGTCACGGGCTCCTGCATTATTCTTGTTCACAAGGAGCTCTTTTCAGCCTCCCTGTTACTCAGTTGCTTTGATTTGTTTTGTTCTGGAGAATTCCAGAAGGTGAACCTGGATGCATCGTTTCAGCAGTATTGTTAATGTGCCTGGCAAAGAATAGACCCATTCACAGAAACATTCAGATGCACATCCATTTCATCATTTTAATTAAATGTCTAGATAAGATGTGACTGAAATGTGAATGTCAAAGGTACACTGGCAAATAAAAATTATTGGCCAGGTTCAGACAGCATGAAAATCCACATTCAAGAGTTGAGCATGGGCTGAGTTTGGGTGGTCATTGAACTGGGGATTATTATTCCAATTTGGATTATCATGGCTGTGCTAACAAGCCATGGTGCATCAACCACAAACAAGTCACGAATGGAACCCGTGTTTTGCTATTGTATTGACAACTGGGTAACCCATGTTTCCACAACAACTGCCAGTCAACCTATACTCAACTCTTGAGTGTGTCATTGCATTATCTGAACCCATTTATGAAGAACATAAAAGCCCTACAAGATCAGATCAAAGGACAGTCTTATTTATTTATTTAGGAAGCTTCTATGCCGCCTCATTCGCCGAAGCCTCGGGGCGGCTCACAACAATAAATAAATAATCACAATACAAAAACAATATAATTTGAGTCGACCTGGCCTGGCTGGAAGCTTGTGGGAATGTCACAAGCACACCAAGACTTGTTCTCTGCTGCCCTGGAGGCCAGAACTAGGTCAATTGCAGCCTTCCCCAACCTGGTGGCCTTCAGAGGCATTTGGACCACAAGCCCCAGAATTCCTGTCCAGCAGGGCCACTGACTGGGAATTCTGGGTGTTGCAGTCCAAACACATCTGGAAGCACAAGGTTGGGCAAGGCTGGTCTAGTGGACTCAAATTACAAAAGATAGATTTCAGCTGAACATTAGGAGAAAGTGGTAAGAGCAATTGGACTGGTGGAACCAGTTAGCTAGATAGAACTCTTCTTCACTGGAGATCTACAAGCAGACGCAGGGAAGCCATCTGACAAGATGCTTAAACTCTGCATCAAGTAAGAGACTGGATACCCTCAGCTCTGTGATTTGCTGAAAGCATCCCAACTAGATAGGGGAAATACTGTGCCAGCACATATAGGATTCGGTGTTCATCACTTGTTATCCTTGATAAAACAAACATCTTTTTCTAATAAATATTAAACTGAAATAATTCAGGCATGTCTGTAAGATACCAGAGAAGTGCCAATAGGCAGAAGTACTGCAATGTGAGAGCACCTGTCCAGCTACCATGTGTGGCAAGACTTGCTGGATTTCCTTCAGCTGGGAAGCAAAATGGATCAGCATGATGCTCTTTCTCATCCCACAGCCTATGACTTTTTTAAGCATTCTGGAAAGTTATAAAGTCAAATGAATCGCTTTACTTTGGTAGACCCAGGATTTCCAAATCTTGGGTCTATTTTCAGGGCAAATGTTCTTCCCAGGAAGAATTGTAGGCATATGCTTAAACCCAAAGGTTCCCATTGAGGAACCATGTACTTTTCATGCACATTCACGGATGTGGATCAATGCAAAGCACAAGACTCTCCAGCTAAACTTAAACCATGTAAAGCCTTATTTTTTCCCTAAGTGCAGCAATGTTGTATTTGGTGCCAGAGGGTGGCATTTATATATATATAAAAAGCCCACACATTAAAAAGGGGTTAAATAGATTTTACATGGCTGGCTTTGAACCTAGGAGCCTCCCCTGGTGCAGCTAATTGCGTTGCCAACAAGACACAGGAGTACACCAACAAGAAGCATAAAATGTAACTGTGAGGGTGGGTGTGATGATGGGTCTTTATAAATAATACATTTATCCCAAGGTACACTTGTGCGTCTGCTGCAAATGTAGGTATTTTTCATTAGGAGCAGATGGGCATCAATATACATGTGAAGACAATAGAAAACCAGGGAAAGTAAAGAATAGCAAGGGGAACGTACACACTCAAGTCATTTCTTAAGATGAACAAATGCTGATGAAAGAAATGCAGTCAGTCACTGAATAAGCAGAATGAGCCCTACTAATATTGTATAAACTTTGCCATCTCCTTTCTTTATCTCTAACCTACTTGTTTTAAAACTCACTTATTTTAATTAAAACCTTCCTAAATGCTGAGGCAGAATTCTAAAAAAGCACATTAAAAAATATTGATTAACTGAGTATTTTGGTGTCACAACAGGCCAGAGACCAGATGGGGCTAATTTCCAGGGCAGTAACTCAAAGAAGTACAAGAAATGAGTACAACAATGTTCAAAAGTGTTTTACAACATCCCTAGAACACTGTATTTCTAAGGGAAATGAGGATGGCCCATGTTAAAACTCTGCAATATTAGAAGCTGCTCTTGCATTTCCAGAGCTCCTGTTTCCACATCTCTGTAAAGAAAGCCTAACAAGCAGATGCTTACTTTGCGTGGGAGGGGAGCCTTTGTTTTTCATGGCCAAACTAGACACAACAATGCTATGCAAGCAATTAGTGGTTCTATGAGGGCCTTTTTGGCAGCTACAGTGAAGATGAAGCAGATCTAGCTTGGACTGGGACCCTGGCATTTGGACTAGGGCAGGGGCTAATTCTCTTTCTGACCCTGGCGGTCTGACCTAGATTACTCCCTACACATGCACACACACGCACGCACAATCACCCCTAAGCCTGCTTTTACTTTGCGAGTACAACATATTCCCCTCAATACAAACAGCTCGGAATGGGAGAGTCATCTCCTTTTTATATATATATATATATATATATATATATATATAAAAACTAACACTACCAAAAAAAACCAAAACCCACCAAACATCAAACACTGGATTCACTGGGTCAACCTCCTACTACATATTTTTAACATATCAAATTCAAATTAATTTATCACAGTTTAAAAACATCTCTAAGTTTATGCCAAGTCCCGTTTCTCCAGCCAATTATAAAAAGAGTCCCAAGTTTGATAGAAATCAGTATCCTCTTTCTCCTTCAACGATAAAAGTCAATCTATCCATTTCTGCACAGTCCAAGATTTTTCTTACAATCAGTCCATCAGTGGGCAGCTCCTCATTTTTCCAATATTGGGTGAGGGAGACTCATCTCTTAATCAGGACCACAACAGAGAGTAAGGAAGGTTTCCAATCAAACACCGGGTTCCAATCTATATTTGTGCTCATGCAATATTTTTAAGACGACCATTCATGCATTGCATTTATAACAATGAGTGGCCTAGAGTCACCCGTTAGCTTATTGGTCAAAAGTGGAGACATGACCTGGATCTCCACAGTCCTCTAGCTCCAACCTCTACACCACGTGGTTCTTCTCTCGCCATTTATGGCAAGGCACATAGTTTGGCCCTCAAGTTTGGCTTGATGGGCACTCTGAACACATGCAGGCTGAGTCTACACTGCACACCCAGTTTATAAAAATGTTGCCCAAAGGAAGCATAGGAAAGGACTTCCAGCTAAGCGCGCAGAAGGGAGTGGTGTGGCTCTCCTCCCCACTGTCAGATCAGCCAGTCCCAGGGATGATCCTCATGAATTCTGAAAGCACGTGAACAGAAGTGTGGGGCTGGTTTTGCAATCTCAGCAGTGGAGAAACCTATGGATGCTGCTCCACACCTGAAAGCAGGCTCTTCTCTTCATCTGGACAGAGAAGGTACCTCCAGGTGCACATGCCTTCCTGTGCAGAGGGCACTCTGTCCACTGTAGAGAAAGGCAAGAGAAGATGCTTTCCATGTTAAAAGTGCTAAGATGGCTAGATGTGGCTTTCCTGGGGCCACTGTGCTGTAAGAGTCCAAGCAATTCATTCATTTTTATATGGCCCGATAGCCAAGGCTCTCCGGACAGTTAACAAAAGTTAAGAAGATGGACTGCATGGATTAAATTAAAAAAACCAAACCACAACTGCAATGGCTATTATTCAGCAGAGAAGCAGAACAGAGGTACAGAAATAAAGGAGGATACATAAAAAGAGTTTATACCTATATGTACATACTTATTCATGGCATCAAGCATGTATGAATGAGCCATCAAGGAGTCCTTGTTCAGGCCCTGACATCGCTAGACAGGGCTGGGAAAGGGCCCTGTCTCAAACCCTGGAGGGTAGGCAGCTTACCCTAACCTTAATCTTAACTCACACTGGAGAGCCAGTGTGGTGTAGTGGTTAAGAGCGTGGGACTGGGACTCAGACAATCCGGGTTCTAGTCCCCGTTCGGCCATGGAGCCAACTGGGTGACCTTGGGCCAGTCACAGACTCTCAGCCCAACCTACCTCACAGGGTTGTTGTTGTGGGGATAAGATGGAGGAGGAGAATGGTGTAAGCTGCCTTGCGCCCTTTGGGGAAAAAGGCAGGATATAATTGAATGAATGAACCCTAATCCTAATGCAAACTTAATCCAAGTCCAGTGCTTTCCAATGGAACCAACTCTTGTATTTGGCTCTGAGTTGCCAAGTGACAAAAAAGCCAGCATGCAGGACTAAGCCTCAAGAACTGCAACAAGATGCTCTACACACAGTTCAGAATTGTTTGGGGAATTTTAATCTAATGAAAAGCATCCCACGGAATGGCACACATGTCTCTTACTTAGCCATAAATAAAGTTTCTTTCCCCCCCTCCTCCCAGTTCCTTCTTTTTTCTCATGACTGCTATCCTCTTGCTATCACCCCAACCAGGCAGTTCTTTTTCCTCATTTTTTCTTCTACCCAGTTTTCCTACCCATACTGCACAGTGACCCACCTCCCCTAAGCCAGCCTTTGCAAGACCCCCTCCTTTCCTTTCTTTGCACAAACTGCCAACAATTGCCTGTTATCAGGACTTCCCATCTCGATTATTGTTAACTCTTCCTTAACAAAGTTCTTGCAGCGCATGACTGGAGTTCCTATTGCTATTATGTCTATGACAAATAATAAATTCTTTAAGATTGTTTGTGCTTGGAGGAAACTCAAAGAGTATTTTAAATCATAATTAAAATACAGCGAACTCCTCTTCCACAAGTTATTGTTTGAAGCAATCGATGTACTCCATACATCTGCAGGCAGATTGACAAAAGGCCGATGGTAATGGATTATCAGTGACAAGCTGCACATGGAATTTAAGATATGACATGCAGTGATGGTGTAGTTTGAACATACCAATGGCCCATGGACTAAAGGAACTATGAACTATGGGAATGAGTGGCAGATTAGCACACTAATGGGTTCTGTGCACACCAACCACCCGATTTTAATCAAAATGAACTGATGACATGTTTAGAGGCTAAACAACCCACCACTGAACCCAACAACAAACTGGCTTAATCATTGGAATGTTTAACCCTGAACAACACACTGGCTCAAGTTCATGTGTCATACTCAACAAACCACAAATGAGCCAACTATAGCTTGTGAAGCAAATGTGGAAGTGGCAGGCGCCCAGGAGGCAGTACATTTGCTCTCTCCCATTTATGCACACTAACCCATGGTTTGTTTAAACCATGGGTTCACATTACATGCAACCCAGGTCTATGTCTCCCATTTTATTTAGCTAATTGCAGCTGTGAAAGGGCCAATTGTTTCCAAGATGGAAACATGCGGGGAAGTAAGGTTTATCCCTTTCTTTCCAAGTTACATCCCCAGAAAGTTTGTGTGTGGTTAGGGATGTCAGAATTTATTTTATCTTTGCTTCCAATAGAAGACTGTTCCCCAACTGTCCTAACCAGGCAAGGTGCACAGGATTGGAGTGGGGTGGACCAACACATGGCCTGCAGGCCAAATGCAGCTCCTGAGGCCTTGTTCTGGGGCTCTCTTGCTGCTCAGGGCCCATCAACTCCCTCCAGCCCAGATCCCAGCAATGGCATGGGCAGAGTTGCAGGGAGCTCCCCATAAACCACTGGCCGTCCTGCTCAGTTCCTGGACCTTTTGGGCCAGTGGCTTCAGAGCGGCTTCACTCCAGCAAGTCTCTCTGTACTCTTCAGAGTTTGTCAACTCAAGTACAGGAGGCTCAGTGTGCCAATTCCAAGAAGAAAGGAAGGAATGGGCAGGGGGTGGGGGTGGGGGTCACATGGGGGTGTTCTGGACAGGAGAAATAGGGAAGAAAGGGATGGGCCACCCAGAGGTCATCGTGCTTGGGCCATGGCCAGAGTAGGTGTTCTTCATTCATTTGCATTTTCAAGAAAGTATTCTTTTTCATTCAATTAGTCTTCATTACAGTTTTATCCATCATTTAGTGGTTAATTAAACATATGAATTGCATATATTAGGCTAAATATATTGCAAACACTTTAACTTACAATATGGAAATGTAATTCATTGTGTGGCCCCCAAGTTCCATGTCAAAGTTCTTCAGTGGTCCTCAAGGTACCAAAAGTTGGACTGCCCTGGTTTAGAGGCATTGGAGGAGGGGGATAACTCCCCACACAAATACTTTGGCCCCATCTTTAGTTCCTATTTGCATAAAACACATCCTTTGTTTTCATGAATACAAACAAAAAGTTGAATGCAGACTACTGCTTGGGAAGACTCAGAAGCCTGTAGGGGGGCAAGTGAGCGATTCCAGCCACCAAAGAGCAGATCTGGGGGGCTGCTTTCCTCCTTGCTCCCTCTTTTGGCCACTGCTCTCATCCCTTGACAATTAGCCTGACGTGTGCTCTTCTTTCATCTTTTTCTTTTTTCCTAGCTATTTGAAACCCTATGAAAATCTGAATTTAGGGCCCATTCACACTCAAGCAGATGTGACTCTTCTTCACAATTGCATAAGGGAAATGTTAGTGTGAATGAGGCCATACACTGATACAACTGGCAGAACCTTCCAAAATCACAGCGTCGCATTTTCCAGCTGTTCCGTTTTACAGGATGGTTTCATTTCATACTGAAGTACCGTTTCATGGATCGCACTTGGGGAAATTAGAAATCTTTTTGTGTCTCAAACGATCCTCACTTGGACAGCATAGTGTGGGGTAAGGAGATATTTTTAAAGCTTTGGTGTTATTTTTTTTTTCTTTCCCCCCATCTTCACGGTGAAGGGAATTTCTTGATGCCAAAGTGCCAAAAACATTTCACAAACCTGCCCCCCCCCACTTAGCTGTATAATCAGCAGACCAAAAATATCAAGCACCAAATTAAAAACCTCTTTTGTAAACCTGATAAATGTTATTGAAGCTCACATATAACTCTATTAATAAACAACATAAAACCAAACAGATATGAACCCAAACACTGATTGGAACAAGGCAATCCTATGTATGTTTCAATGTTGGAAAGCTCTCCAATTCCCAGTACTTCCCAATCAGCACAGCTGCTCAGAGGGACGCTGAGAACTGTAGGACTTTTCCATCCATCCAAGCAATGGATTGCACCTTAAGTATCTTGCATCAGTTTGACCTCTTCATTTCACTTTCACACAGCCGGGCGTTCTAATAAAAAGCAAGTTTTATTTTCTTAACCGAACACTGCTCAGTTCTGCAGTGTGAATTTAAAGAACAGCTTAAGTTGGTCAGCTGCTAGCCACATGGTTATGATAAGTATGAGTATTGAAGGCTCGTTATTATTTCAGATTTATTCTTTTCTTGATCTTTCATTTTTATCAGCAAAACATACTCTTGGCACTGGGTAGTTAAAAACTTATAAAGGAAAAAAACACAAGTTGATGGCAAAAGGCAGAGGGGTTTATGAAAGGAAAATATTCAGCCCTCAGACATAACCTTGACCTTTCACTGTCTTTTAACATTAAACATTTGCCCCACCTTCGAAAAGATAAATGTGGCTTTTGATGACAGCCAATGTTATCTGAGGATTAAAATAGCCCTCTCGCAGTGCTCAACATTAAAGTCTTCCGCATTTGCAAAATTGCAAACAGATGCAACTCAAGTACCTGCAAATAATCTGCCAAGACCAATTTCAAAAGGGAGATTTCAAAATATGTGGAAGTCATTAGGACATGTATTATTTTTGCAATGAATAGGCGCCAGGAGTGTCTCAAGAAGCAGATGGGTGCTACTTTGTTTATAAAAGATCAACAGAATATTTGCCTGTAAATGAAGACGTATAAGCTATATGAAACAATTATGTTAAAATGGTGAATGTTTCAAAGCTAATTGTAATGGTCTTTTAAGATCTGAATTCCTCGTTTCTTACAGCATGCTAAAATATCATTTTAGGTTTTTTGGCCTTGATTGATATAATTACAAAAATGGCAGAAAATTAAAGCAAATGCTGTTGGGTTTTACTGTGAGGAACATTGTCACTTTATCACTTGTTTACAGTCAATCCAATATACTGATAAATGAATATATATTTTAATAAGCATTAAAAACCCCTCTAATACTTTCTCTGGAAAAATAAATTCAGAGATAAAGTTAAAGATATGATGATTGCTGGATACCAAATCTATGAATTTTTAGCTGCAATGATACTGCTTAACATTTATATAATGCTCTTTCAGTGTTCACAGCATTATAATCCTTATAATAACTGTACAGCAAGCCTGCCTTATTTTTTGTCACATTACAATGTCATGGCTGAGGCTGAGTGAAGAAGAGTTGCTTGGCAAGTTTATGGGAAAGGTGAGATTTGAACCAGGGCCTCCCCAATTCACAGTTCAGTCTGAGAAGCTATGCTACACTAGCTCTCAACTATATCATAAAATAGGGTGTCATAAATAAAACCATGCAGTTGTGAATCTCTTGACATAACTTAGTAGGTACTGCCCACACATAATTTCCATGCATTTCAAGGTGGTTTTGGTGAGATGCAGAATCAATAGTCCAGCATACAGCACTTAGACGTTCTTTCTATTGTATTCATGAAGCATTGTTAAAAGTCAGTTTCCATATCCTTATTTTATTGAATCTAGCTGGTACCAGACTAAGTACAAAATCAAAGAAACCGCTATTAACCCCAATAATTGATATAAAAAGACAGGCAAACAAAGCAATTTTCTCTGCCTATCAAAATATATCACTCATTTTGAGTAAATAAAAATTTGTCAATGATGGTTTAAAATTACTTTTCACACTGAATGTAGACAAGCAAACATTATCATTACCATCAATACATATAGACAAATAAGGAAAGTCATGTTTGACTGACTGAATGATTGAGTGAGTGAGTGATGATGGATTGGATTTGTACCCCTTCTTTCTAACAGGAAAAATCGTACTCAGGGCAACTTACAATCCTAAATAAAACTGATTAAATCAATAAAGAATCAATTAAAACACCATTGAAAACACAATAGCCACAGAATAAAAACAGCACCCAAGCCAACAGATCAGCTTGGCCTGCTAGCAGGAGGACAGCAGAAAAGACCCCAACCTAACTTTCCCTGACAAGGAGTTCCACAGCTTAGGAGTGGCCACCATGGTCTTCTCTCGTGTCACTACTACATGTGCCTCCAAAGGAAATGATCTTGCAGGATAGGCCTCTCACAAGAATGTAAGCTCTGCCCAAGCTTATATGGGAGAAGGTGGTCTTTCAGATAGGGCTTTACAGGTGATTAACCCTGAAGTCTTCTTATTAGGCATTTATACCTGCTGATATTAGTAAACAAGAAATGTATATGATTTTACATGTAATTCATGAGATGCACCGAGGGGAGGGATAGACATATAGGTTTTTAATGTATACAAATGTGTTTGTATTTTTATGCTGTAAGCCGCCCCGAGGCTTTGTTGCAATGGGGCGGTATATAAATGTTTTAATAAATAAAATAAATAAATAATTACTGCAGCGAGGATTGCATTTGCTCAACACTGGAAAAGTGAAGAACCACCCACCAACGAACTGATTCTAAAAAAGATCTTGGACTGTGCAGAAATGGACAGATTGACTTTGTCACTGAAGGAGAAAGAAGATACTGACTTCTATCAAACTTGGGACTCTTACTGGCTAGAGAAACGGAACTTCATATAGATTTAAATATGTTTTTAAGTTATCATACATGGAAAAAAATGTGTGGGCTGACCCAGCAGGCCCAATGTTTTTGATGATTGATGTTGTTTTTAGTTTTTCTTTGTTTTTAGGATTAAAATTTTGAATAAAACTTATTATAAAAAAAGAGGTTATAACCAGCTCTCTTGAGCTCTCCCCAGAAACAGGCCAGTGGCCAGTGGAACTGTTGTAACAAGAGAGCCATGCACCTGTTGGTCAGGCTAGAACATTCTGGACCAGCAGAAGTCTCTGAACAGTTTTCAAAGGTAGTCCCACGGAGAACAGGTTATCAGGCTCTAAACAAGAGGCAGCAAGGCCACGTATGGCCACGGTCACATTGGGCATCCCTAGGAATTTGTGCAGTCAGTGCACTAGCTTCAGATGGGCAAGATCCCACCTGGCCACCACAGGGACCTGGGCCTCTGGGTTCAGGGCCAAGTTCAGCAGCATACCCTGCCTTAAGCCTGAGTCCAGCCCAGTTGGAATCCCTGTTCCCCGATCTGCCTTTCAACTCAACCTCTGTCTTGTCCGCATTAGGCTTCTCTTCATTTGCCCACAACCAGTCCATTACTGACATCAAACACCAATAGGTATATTTTTAAATGTACAGCTATCTTCTAAGAAGACATTCCTGCTGATACTTAAGGATTACCAAAACCATCACCTGCAACCCTAAACACTTCCCTTCCAGAATAGAGGGGTGGTGTCTACCTCACAGGTACATGCCACATGTGGCAAAAGCATGTGCAAGAGAGAAGTGGCGTGAGGAATGTCAGCGGGGGTCTGGCTGCCACAAAAATTGAAGGGTGAGTTGCCCCGGAGTCTTGTTGGAGTTGGGCGGGTTTTATTCGTGGACACGGATAAATCATCTTCTCTATGTTTCTTGATGGGACTGACATGGTTGCTGTTGGCATAGAACAGGGGTGGCCAACCCAAGGCTCAGGAGCCACATACAGCTCTTTGGGTTCATTTTGCAGCTCACCATTCACCACCTTGGGCAGCCATGGATACTCACTTGCCACTCACTGCCCACCACTCCTGCTCACAGGCACCTGCTTGAAGCTCTCAAATATCTGACATCTACCAAATATCTGACTCCTCCATTGAGCAAGTCTGCCCCCTCCCTTGATATGGAGCTATGAGGTCACATCACAGCATTACTTGAATGTAACCTGCAATCAATGTTTTTATTTTATTTATTTTTATTTATAAATGTGACCTGAATGAACAGGTCACCTGATGTGACCTGAATGAACAGTCCGTGTGTGTACAATAGAACCTGAACATTAATGCATGCTGATTGGTTGCAGCCTCATATCCCACAAGGTCCAAACCAGCAGGCCAGTGATTCCTTCATCCTTTTACTAGCACTGTTTATGTATTTCTGTGTTGATGTATGACCAATATTTATGCAGCCCCTAATAAATGAGATTCTCAGAGCAGTTTAGGATGAAATTCAATGAAAATGCCGTTTTGCTAAAATTATCATAAATACCAATAAAACAACTAATGAGGTTGTAAAAATAAAAGCAACATGAAAGAGTAACAAAGCCTAGAGAGGATTATAGATGGTTTCCCCCACCCGCAAAAGGACAGTAAAAAGAACTTGTATGGCTTTCTCCAGTACCACATCGAACACAAGGTCGGTTCCAGGCAAGCATCTTTGAAGAAAGTATTTCAAGATGTTGCATCAATGCTGAGAAGGCTCTCTCGCTCTCTCTGCTAGCCACTTATTATAGAGGGTAAGGGTGTTGCAGAAAGCCTGATCACCAATGGCATAAGAAATTAAAGTACCAAATGTCAAGTACTGCAAAGCAGCCCTTTCTCAATGGTGCAAAGGAGAGAGAGAGAGAGAATGGATACCGTTGGACCCAGAGACATTGGGCATAAAGATCACTATTGCCCTCTCTTCCCCTACTGATTTTCCAAGGCATCACACACTCTAATTTTGATGTCCTGCATACAGGTGAAAATCCTTCTCAGAGCAAAAGGCTTTATTTTTCAGCTTTTTATTTTCCTAAGGAGCCATGATGCTCCACACACCTTTGGGTCAGAAAGGGAAAGATGGGTGCAGGGATGGAAGAAAGAAAATGGCACATGAAAATGATGAACGATGAAAAGGAAGATGAAAACAGGAGCAATGAAGAAGAACATAAAAAGAACCGTGTACTGTTCCTGTATTATTCTGAGTTCAGAAAAAAAACTCTACTGCTGTAAAAATTGTAATCATGCAAAGCTGTTTTGCAGTACTTCCTCTGTCATTGGTGCCATACTTTGTATATGTGTGCGTGCATGCAAACAAGACTGTCCAAATTGTTATGCACCATAATATGTATGGACAGATCTGTGAACCATTCTATCATTTCTGAAACTTGTTAGTGGCTGCAAAAACAGAAATAATGAGAAAATATTTAATACACAGACTAGCTTCTTGAAAGGGGCGGAGGGGTGGATTGGAAAGAAAGACAAAGGCCTTTTTGTGTTCTCTTGCCACGTATCAGCTAACAACATCCAATCTTCCTATGTTAAATATGATCAGAGTTTGGCCAAGAGGAATAATTCTTGAGTAAGGAAGGAAGGATTTGGTATAGCAATATAACAATCACATGCAAGTGATTGCAGCTGAAAATGCAACTCTGTGGCTAATCAGGGTTTTCCGTGTCTAGTTATCCTATTGTCAACTAATTGTCAACTAATGTTTTTGGTGAGAACAATCCAGAATGCATCAACGCTAAGCAGAAAACTGAGAATATTAATCCACATAGCAGACTGACTTTAGAAGAGAAAATTATATCATCAGGAACCATCAGACATGAGAAAGACCCTCTCATTTCACTTCTCTGAAAAGTAATGACCATATACAATACAACTGGCCTCCTGTAATTTTAACAGCGGCATGAAAATGTGAATTTAGACAAAACAAAAAGAGGAAAGCTGCAACTCCCAAAATGCTCTCTTCTGCACAACTCTTAAAACTCCTGAAAGTGGAAGAGTCTTGCCATCCATGGTGCTTGGGAACAAGTCAAATTTACTAGCAAAGCCTCTACTGAGATGGTGGAAGGACAACCGATGGAACTGGTGAGCCACTGGGTGCATGCATGTGTTCCATGCAGAAGGTCTGAAGTCCGATCCTCAGCCTGACTACTGGGACACTTCTACCTGAACCCCAGAAGAATTGCTGCCAATCAGTGTTGACAATGCTCGGCTGGATTGTCCAATGCTCTGAGTGAACTTCCTATGTCACTGCAGGATTAAAACCTTTTCAGTTTCATGGATCTCATTGCCAACCCTGCTCTGGCTTTGCCAACAACTCTAATAACCACATGGGAAATCAATCAATCAATCAATCAATTGCTTGTGTAGGCCACCCCATGGCCTAGGAACATCTCACAAGAAACAAACAACAGCATAACATAAGTATAAGAAATAAGACAGTGCCATCTAAAAGCCACTTAAAATCCAGCTAATATAAAATTCAAAAACAGGAGAATAACAAACAAGAAGATAAGCAACAATGAAATGAGCAGCGGAATCCAAATAAAAGCATGATTCTAAAACAGATCGTACATTAAAAGGTCTTTACTGGGTGGTTGTGGTTGAGAGGCAAAGGGAAATTCACCACTTGGGCAAATGGGCATATATTGTGCATCTACAAGCTCTTGGGATTCTCCACCCCATTTAGGAACAGAGAAACGGCAAGGGAGGAAGATGATTTAAGCACATTTATGCAGGTGAAAAAGAAATGCCACAACAGTTTCTCAGTAGTTGGACTCATGGTGGGCAGGACTTGTCCCACATCGCCTTCCGTGGTTCTGAGGGCTCTTTTTTTGCAATGGGAGGGGTTCGGCTGCCATTGCACCACATGTGGCAACTGTGTGGCAGACTGGCTCCATTTTACAACCAGGCAGGAGGAAGGCACGGTTATGCCTTGCTTTGCAGGAAAGGAGAAGTCTATGCAGTGCCAAAATGTGTCCTCTAGTCTCATGGCAGTTTTTCTCTTCTGTGAAAGAGAAGTTCCTTCTGCCTTGTTCAGGATGTGTGTTATTTCTGGAGTTGTTCAGGGTTCATACCTTGTTCAGAGTATGTGTTATCACTCGAGTTTCTGAGCTTACCTAATCTCTTTGAGGCAGCCAAGGGTTTGTGTGTGTTTTCTTTCCATTGTACTTCTCTCCCCTTTGTTCTACGGTCTCTCGGACCGCCTGCACTTCCTGATCTGAGCAGGCCCCATGGGAAAGGTGAACACCTACTTATTCCCCTGGACATTCACGGAGGTGTGGGAACCTGGGATGCTGCAGGCTGCTGGAGACACAACAGTATAACAAAAGAGACAACAGTCACACAACACTCGCTAGCCACCTCCTAAGAAAGAAAAACCAAACCTAATCATGGGAATTTATCTGACATTTCTTCTCTTTGGAATGAGAGCAGACAAAGAAAAGTGGGAGAAATTTTTGGCACAGCACTCAGTTCTTTGGGCTGAAGACGAGGCGGTTCTCCATGTTCATTACAGGGGACTCTTGTCATCTGAACCGCCAGTAAAACACGTCAGGAAGACGGCACACGGCATTTTGCACCATCACATACCGAAACATTTTGCTTTCTTGGTGCTAACTGACATTGATCCAGTGCCGTGTGTTGTCTAGATCAGAGTGGCAGGAACAGCCAATAAAAAAGGCTTTCATCTTCTTGACCTAGGGCACTGGCATTGAACCCACCATGGCTGGGTATCCATGTCTTTTTGGCTGGATATCCATGTTTCCATCATTGCCTGCATAACCCACTCAGTCAGCTACCAATATAAAATCAGAATCTTCTTAAAGGTTCTAGATTCTGTTCAGAACCTTCCAGTGGGTCCTGTACTAGAATTTCCCTCCCCCCCCCCCCAAATCGGGCAAGTAATATGCTCAAAACTCGTGTGGCTCCATAACACATGCAGCTCCAGTAGGTTTGAACACAGAACATGAAATCCCGTGTAAGGTCAGAGGATGTAGCCTGAGCTTAGCAATAGTAGCATGGAAAAGTACCATACGTTACAAGGCCAGTGTCAAGGTATCACAAGAGTGAGCACCCGCGAGGGCCTGAACACCAGCAAGGACACACAGACAAGAATGCCTGGCGTTGTTCCTCCTGTGCACCATTGCAACCTGCATGTCCATCCCAGACCAAGGTGGTGATGTGAAGAAGAAGCAAGAGATGTTCATGGGTGCTCTGCTTTTGAAGAAGGCAAGTCGTACCACTGATGTTTAGAAAGAGGATGAGGAGCAATTGTGATGAGAAGGCTGCTTCAACTGAGGGAGAGGACCTGCTCAGCATACCTTGCCCAAAGGCCCTCAAACCCTGGAGATGGCCCTATATCACTGGCAGGACATGCGCCGATACTTGTTAAAAGGTGCAGTGGGAGAAGCAATGAAAGAGAAGTGGAAATCATGAGTCCACTTCCATACCTTCTTTCAGCTAGAAACAATGACACTGCTCATGGCCTTGTTTTAGTGAGTTAATGGCCTTGTTTTAGCAACAGGACAATCTGCAGTACAGCCTTAAAGGGCAGCCTCCTATTCAAAGCTCCAGCAAACCTGAAGCAGGACTCCTGTCATGCCATCAAGCCCTCTGGGGCAGTGGCTGGTGGGAATTTCAAGAACAGGGAAAAGACAGAGGACTCTCTTTGCTTTTATGGCCACAAAGTGCCTTAGGGGTGAGAGCTGCAGAAAGTGTGAAAAGGAATTGTTGTTCTTTCTCCTGTCTGTCTTTGGCATCCCCACAGCCTTTCCAGGATGCTAACGATGCTCTGGTAGGAGTCTGGGCAGGCCGATTCCCTCTCTCCCCCTGACCTTGATGTTCATTGTTTGTTTGTTCTGAACTGACACCTACATCTCAGTTACTCTCAACCACAGACTAGACTGACAGATTCACATAGTCTGCCCAGGTACATTGTAAATTTCCCTGCTCTCCCTTCTCCTAGTTCAACAGCCGGCAATGTGCTGGAAACTTATAGGTTTCTGTTGTGCCATTTTGAGAGTTCTTATAAACATGTCATTTCAACTCTCAATTTTAAAACGTCTGTACTTCTGTGTTCCAAGAGAATCCCCCAAAGCAGGACCCATCCTATTATTTTTAGATTTCTTTCTTTCACTTCCAAGCTGATACACACTCAGATTGCTATGAAAGGGAATGATGCAGAACCTGGGGGAGTAGACTGAGTCTTCCAAATGGTGAAATGCCTTGAGAGATTGAAATATCCACTTCCAGCAACCACCATCTTTTGAACCTCAGAAAAGTCTGGCTGTCCAGTTACAAAGGTGGTTAAGTATCATTTTGTTGGCCCCATAAGCATTAAAGGGCCATGAGAAGGGGTTTATGCATTCCAGAGAACAGTATTTCTACTTAAGGCTTACACTACCAAAGCAGACCAACCACTATAAAGAAAACAGTGAAACACTAACCTTGACACCAGCAAGTTGAGTACAAAATCTTTGCTAAGAATCACATTTAGACCGAGGTTGTACATCACAGAGGCGATTCCTGAGGTTACATAACCCTAGAATGTCAGAAACAAAGCATGCATACCGTGCACACCTATTTCAATTAATAATTTGGGAATACTCCTTTCCTGGGTTGTTTTGTGACATCCAGACTGGAAACTCTGGGTTGGGTTAAACAACCTACAGTTAACACAACAACCATCTCATAGGTTAACTCTGGCTTGTTTATGCATTTCCAGAATTGCATGTCACAAAATAATCTTGGTTGTTCCTGGCCTGTTAACTGAAACCAGAAATAGCTCACATGCAATTCACACATTCCGCTTGTCCCTGCAATTCCTGCATTAACTCTAGGAACATCTGAATTCGAGTCAACTCAGAAAGTGCCTCTGTTGTGAGCAAATTGAGTTATATGTATTATAATCCACTTGCCATTCATTGATATATATCCATTTGGGCATATTATGTCAGTCTTCTTATATGAGTTTGCTTGCCCTGTGAAGGTGAGTAGAGGGTGATACCGAAGGGACTGCCAAATCCAGGACAGAATGGAAAATTCAGGAGTACACGCTGCTAAGGGGAGGAGGGTCCCTTATTTGATGGGACTCTTGATTTTTCATGCACAGAGACTGACACATTTAAGAGGGAGGTATTCTGCCTAAACAAATAACTTTTCACCTTTCAAGACATGGAGCCTATTTTTAAACCCAGCTTGAAATCTGTAACATTTGTTCCTTCTCTTTTCCTCTTTTCCTCTTAAAAATATTTTTAATGGCGGTAGTATGAACTATGCTACTCAGCTTAGGCTGACCATGTTCTGGTTGGTCTTAATCTATCAGATTGACAACTGAGGGGCAGAAATTGTAAAAATAACATGCTAGATAACCCAAAGTAAGTCTCCCTGTGGTTTGTCACTAGATATTAGTCCATAACAGAAAAAGATTTGGGCATCGACTGAACCTTTGAATTATCAATACATTACTGCTCAAGGACATATATGTTTTAAAACAACAGGACAGTTTGGGGAGGAGAAAAGAGAAGAGCTATACAGTTTGCTAGGCTTAACCCTTGTAATCCTTTTCAAGTATTTCATGGGGAATTATGTACCTGAATTGTTAAAACAGGGAATGTGGGCTGCAGATAACCTATGCCGCACAAACTACCCATATGCATGTCAAGTTTTATTTGCAACTGTTATAATAAAGTTGCAGTAGAAAGGTTATTTTCCTTAGAATTGTCTTATGCCATTTTCACAGTGAGTAATGACAATTGCCTAAATGAATAAAAGAATAAATTTCATTGTTACCACCTGCTCTTTTCTATACGAAGAAAAAGAAAAAGAAAAGGTGGGGGTTGCTGCAAAATTTGCAAATGATGCTACTCTCTGCTAAATTGTGTGGGATGTTTTATAAAGTGAATTAATATCCACTAGGGATGGAGCTGAGATCATCAAACTCATTTCACATAAGACAACAAATTGAATCTCTCCAGGGACCTGATACATGAAAAGCTAGTGTGCTATGAAGCGATCCAGCCTGCTCTTAGGTAGATTTCTTTAAGCAAAACATTAAATATACTTCCAAGATTGTTCCTATTGTTTTGTTATTCACCACCTAATGAAATGCTACTTCTGCTTTCGCCAGATGGTAGTACATATAATTTTCAGGCCTCCGATTCACAGCATCATACAAACAAATTGTATGGCAAACATTACCAGTCTAGAAATCCCTGATTATTTATTTCTTTCAACATCAAAATAACTCAGCCCTTTTATCTCACTGGTGTTGCTGAAGTACACAATATTTTTTAATTTTAAAATGCACATCTATTTAAGATTGTTGGCTGGGTTTTTCCTTTTGGTTAGAATATATTAAATTGATGATTTGATGGATATATACTGTATATGCATGCAAACACACACACACACACACAAAGATATAAATAAAAAAGGAAAGTGCATAAACTGTACAATACAAAATGTATTCTTAATACATTTTAACAATAACACATGCTGTGTTCATACAGTGGAATAACATCATCCATATGAATCCTAGGAATTTAGTATATCTGACAGTTTCTCTCAACCACCCATAACATTCTTTCCTGTCTCATTGTAGCTGGCAAAAGAGAATTCTATAATTGAGTGGTACAGAACATGGTGCCCTCCCTGCTAGAAGATGACAGATGGATTATAAAAACTTCAAAGCAGAGCATTTGGAGCACCAGGGGAGAGATAGTGGGTATTTGAACTCTCAGTCTTTACCCAGGAGACAATGGCACTGTGACATGGCGCATATATCAAGGAATGGTGTAACTAGATAGACATAATCTTTCTTTTCAGTACGTATTTAACATTCTGTTACGAACAAGTTTCAGCCTAGCTAAAGTGCAACTCATCTTAATACTAATCATCGTAGCCTGAAAGGCTACATGTCCTCCCCTTTTTTCCAATTTTGGTTAAACTGTTCCTGCATAAAAGTGATTTTTAAAGGACACGGGCAACCTTTACCCAGTTATTTGGGATTGCTCATTTTCTTTTTTCCTTTTCCTCATTCTGATTGCTGCTACAGTCTATTTATGTGAGGACATCTTTGCATACTTGAACATCTGCTGTCTAACAGATCTATATGACAACCTGGATGCTCAAGATACGGTAAAAGCCACGCAGTGTAAATCACATGATAGTTAGCAGATATGAACAGGGTTACCTCCTTTTTTTTAACATACTGAAAACAGCACTAGAATAAGCCCACCTTATGATATAAACTCTAAGCAAGCATGGATGGAGGGATCACCGATCCAGGAGCAAGCACAAGAGAAGCAAGCACAAGAAGCACAACCCATTACAGCTTTACAGTATGTGTCTGCCATGCATAAAAGAAAGTGAACGGATTTTTTGCAGGTGTTGCAAAAGCCAACACGATGATTCCCCAAGCAACTGGCAAATTGCAGGTTGCCTGAGGCCCAGACTGCCGAAAGGGCTACAGTGAGCCTTTGCAGAGCATTTTCCCACCCCTTCCATTATTCCATCTGCCTTTTTCTCTATTTGTCCCCTTTCCAACAGAGCTGTGGAGCCATCAAACACACAGGGCTTCTTCCCAATGCATCACTCCCTCTGCTTCATCTCTCCACCATCACCTCTTTCCTCTCTCGCATCCTGCTTCCCTACCTCCGGCTCCTCCTATCTGCAGGGTCTTAGGCAAAGAAAAACATGGCATTAGACCATGGACTGCATCCAGCCCTCAGGCTGCAAGTTGCCCACATCTGGCACAGAGCAGCCTTCTCTACACAGCCAGGTTTATACAGGAGCAGTACCTGGGATGCTGTCAGCAAACCGAAGGACGGCCTCAGTGCATCCTAACCCTTCTCCTGGCCACAGAGGCCCTCTATGCATTTCAACAGAGAGCAGACCCTGTGATTTTGGTGTAGGGATGCCTTCCCCCCACTTGGAAGAACTGAGTATTCTATGCACATGGAGGAGTTGGATTGTGAGCAATCGCAGCATCGCTAGAGCTCTGAATTAGGAGATTTGCCTGCATGTTTTGACAACTTTGAGCCAATTCAGACAAACACATCTTGCCCAAGATGGATGTAAAATGCCATTCATCAATATCCTGGACAAATCTTTGACAACAGTAACCATCAATAGGCTTCTTACCATTCATTCACGCCTCTTACTATTGTTATCCCACTAAATTATTTTATATTCCTCCTTTGTAGCTCTTGCAAAGAACTCAGGACAGACAAGTTTTTCCTTCTCCCCATGTTATCCTCACAACAACAACTTTGAGCAATAGTTTAGGCTGAGCTTCCATGCCTAGCCCAGAGTCACACAGTGAGCTTCACAGCTGAGTGGGGACTAGAACCAACTTCCTGAATCTCAGTCCAATACTCAAACTGCTACATCACACTGGTACTAGGATTGCTCAGGAACATTTCCCATGTTACATTTTGGCAGCCACAGGATACCCACTCTTGCAAGACAAGGCTTGTATGTCTTTCAACTGTCTACCAACAGTCCCATAAAGCTGCTTTTTATTTATTTCTATGTGTTGTGGATTACATCCTTTCTTCCAAGGAGCTCACAGGGCACGCATGATTCTTCCCTATCTTTTATGCCTACTACAACACCATTAACTTCAAGGCTGCATGAGCATTGGATCCTGTGTCTCCCTACCCAGTCTGATGTTCTCTAACTAGGATGCCTCAATGACTTTCACACTTGAAAAATTGAAGTTTGTGGGTGAGACAAATGTTCATAGTAACACCCCATATTATAGTGTGGCCTTTTTGCTTTTGCATGCATTGAATGATCTCCCTGCATCTTGACAGGTGTGCATGTTATGACTGGTAGGAAAAGCTGAAGGAAAAGACAAGAAAGAAGACCAACTATGAGATGGATGGACTCCATAAGGAAGCCACAGCCTTGAGCTTAGAAGAGCTGAGGAGGGCTGTCATGGACAGGACATCTGGAGGGCCTTCACCCATGGGGCTGCCATAAGTCAGAGACAACTTTAGCAGGGGTCAGACTAGATGGCCCAGGAGACCATGTTTCTATGTTAAGGGCACATAACAACAACAATCATGTTACGAACACTGCAGATGCCAGGCTGCCTGTATATCGGCCTGAAATGGGTCTCCACACTGATCATGGAATAACAACTGTCGCAGGGATCGATTTCATGTGAGGCCCATGAGGGCTGCTCAGAGCAAAGTACAACATGGTGCCACACTCTCCACTCCATGCACAGATGCCAACGGGAATTTTACTTAGATCTTCTGGCAACATAGGGAACAGGCCCATATCCATCACCACACCCAAGGACAGCCGGCCAGTTTGACTGATTCAAGACGGGCCATTTGGGCAAACACAGCCAGGTCTCCCAAGAAGGGAGGGGTAAGATGGACAGGGAGTGCCATAGTCCCACCACCACCACCACCACCTCCAGAATCCGCTGCCCTAACAGCAAGCCTGAAGAACTCATGGTTCTTCTCTGCAGCTTCATGTTCATTGAGAGAAATAAATCATTTTTACCGCACAAGTGTTGCAGTCTACCACTGCTTCATATTATATTTAGAACTGAGGAAGAAAACACAGAAACGATTTTGCAATGCTCTAACATACTACTGCCTAGCTGAAACTGCTAGGCCTCCTTCACACAAATACTGTTCAACCTCTGATGGATCTTCTACAAGTACCATTTCTGCCAGTGCAACCGCCCTCACACATGTCATTGCACTATTCATATTTGCAGTCTGCACAATCCCGATGTGAACCCACGTTGCCCTGCACTTGGGTGCAGGAAACCTTTGGCTGCGTTGTTTCACACAGCAAGATTTTTTAAAAAAATGCTTCTGAAAAACAAGGCACTGGCACCAGGAATCACAAACCTTGCACCTGGTTTAATATAAAAAAGCACTGCTGTAACAGTTAGAAGATCCTATCAGGCACATGCTGTGAGGTACTTTGGCACCATGACTCCATAAGCGACTGCAGCCTAGCAAACTCTTATAAGTGATACACTGCTGTATATTATATCCTACACAGGACACTAATTGTTGCCAAACGCAAGAGAAGAGAAGGTGGCAGAAGGATGAATCTTTGAAGGCAACCTGCTTTCAGAAACACCCCTTTTGAAAGTGCATTTTCAGCTTTCCTTTTTCCTTCCCCCCAGTGATCTTCTGCCATCCCGGAATGTAAACACCACAGGAATAGACAGAATCTCGAATTAAGGATTTGAATGCATTTCTTTAGAAGTAATCTTCAAAGAATGTACATCCCCAAACATCACAGTGATCCAACAAGCTAAGGAGCTCGAGAGTGCTTGTACAACCATACGGGTCATTCCTGTTACTTATTACCAGTTGGTCCCTGCATATTGACAACAATGAACAACAAAATATGGATGTCTGCTTTCTTTAATAACAATTTTAAAGGCTTAGATATTTGGCAGGCAAACAGTAGCACTGCTTTTACAGAGGAGAAATGCGCAGGCGCAATAGCACTCTTGCGCTTGCAACGGAGCACGGTTGGACACACGGGCTGTGGTGCTGGGTGCCTTTGTGCAGGTATTACATAAGTTTGTCTCCTGCCATTAGGGACCAATGGGGGAAAAATAAGGCAGAAATGAGAGGTGCAGTAGATTTTACTGATCTACCATGAAGTCAGTAATAGTAATAAACAACACAGAGAAGATTGACTTCTGTAGGTGTGTGTGTGTATATATAGCTTAATGAACAGTCAACTCATCTATCATAATGATGCCCAACTTAAAAACCATCACACAGGGATGCAGACTTTAATGATATAAAAGCAGGAGATGAGATTCAATCACAGTCAACAAAATGAGAGAGGTCCCTGCCATTAAAATGATAGTAGCTCGTGCCAACTCTAAATGCTGTACATTTGTTGGATAATAGCTTTGTGTGTGTGTGTGTGTGTGTTTTCCATCTATGAGATCTTTTCGAGGGGAAAAGAAAAGACATTTAATCAGAATGATATGTGACATCCAAAAAACCCCCTGAAACCAAAAATTATAGCATGAGCTAAAAGCAAGTTGTCTTCAAGGCAGAACGCTGAGACTTCCTTAAAATGAATTCCACAGAGAATTGTAAAAGGCAGATGCCAAAAGATATTGAAAGTTCACTGAAAGATATTGACATTAATAGGTGAAACTAGGGCCTGATTTAAGTATGAAGCTGGATTTGCACAAAAAGAAGCAACCTTTGCCACGTGGCACTCTGCAGGGCCGGTACTTCTGTTCCAGTCTGGCCACCTCACCTGAGCGTGTCTTGCATCCCTCCACTGATGTTACATGGCTACTGGTTTGGCTGCATGCAAATACGATGGCAGTCATGTGAATGCTACACAGGTAGGTCTTCTTGCATCCCAATCATATTAAATCAGTTCTAAAAGGTTCCAGGAGAGACCAGTCCCAGGTGCATGTGCACACATGGGAAAACACTGATAAAGTGAACCTCTGTCCCACTGGAAGCATCTAGGGAGGTGTAAGTTTCTTCAGATTCCTAGGCCCAATGACGGAAACAGCTCTACAAAGAGCTTGGGATCCTGGCTCGACGCATCTCCCTTTGCTTACAGCTGGCATGGAAGGAACCATCCCAGCTGCCTCTCTGAGGTCATAAGAGTCCCTGATGGCCCTTTCCAACTGCCATCCTTCTCCTCCTTTCCTATGGGATGCCCTGATGACACTCCAGCCTCCATTACTCCCATTCCAAAGTATTGCACCTTGATGGCCAAAGGAACTGGGAGGTAGAGATGGCCTTCCCCTACCCTGCACAGGATGCCTGCAATCCTAAATGCCTGGGATAGTCTTATAGTCCCATAGTCTGACTGGTTTTTGTCCCAAATCCTATTATTGGACACAAAGCTTCACTACATTTGTCATTCCCTACTCATGGCTGGCGACTGGAACTTGAGTGGACAACACAACCCTCTAGTTTCATTTCTGTTTTCCAACAGCTTTCCTGTTTTTGTGTTTCATTTCTTTCAAGAGGAGGGAATTGAGTATTTTCTTACTAAAGAAAATCTACTTTCCTACTTGTATAATTACATCATTCAGCCATAACACAGCACCACCTGGAGCAGAAAAGTGGGAAAGGGAAAGCTCTTGGGGTACAGCTTGGATTTCAGTGCTGCAAAAGTCATCTTGCATTCTGCATGCCTCATCTCTGCAGATCTACCAGAAAGATATAAATCTCAAACCAGGGGGATACCCTTCTAGATATTAAAGAAGTATCCTGTTCAGAAATTAATTTTAACTCCCGCTGAATTCTACAGCTCTTACTTTACAGGAAAATGTACATAGAAATGTCTTGTACTGAAAATCTAACAGTCAGTATGAATAACTTTTCCAGAGCCCCCTTTTTATTTATTTATCTATTTATTTTACACATTTATATGCCGCCTCCAATTGCAACCAGCCTTGGGGCAGCTTACAACATAAACAATCTATTATTTAAAACTATGAACACTATTAAAACAATTAAAACTATTTTTAAAGAACAATATTGTTCTAGCCTGCCTAGGACACTTAAGGAACCTTAACCTTAAGTAAAATGGGGAGGTATTTTTTAAAATCTGTCTGCTGGATCCTGGATGACTGGTCTTAGAGAGGGGCCAGCAACCAGCAACGGAGCACATATTCTCCATGCAGGAAGCCCGGGTTCCTTCCATGGACTCTCTAAGGAATCAGGCAACACCTGATGAGAAACACCTGCATCAGAAACCCCACGATGCTCCTGTCGACTGGCTGATGCCAATCGAAGTAGTCAAATATCCTGGCTCAACTTGATTAATTTTATTTCTATACGGCCCAATAGTCAAAGCAGCCTGACGTACAACAATTAGACAGCTTGCTAGGTGGCCCACAATTTCTGGGAGGAAGCCTGGTGGTCAAGGGGTTGCTATTAGTACCCTGCACTGTGAGGAACTCAAGGCTGCTTACACAACTCCATTGTATCCTTGCAACAACCCTGAGAGATAGGTTGCAAGGAGAGTTTGTGCTGGCCCAAAGTCACCCAGTGAGCTTCATGGCCAAGTGGGACGAGAACCTGGATCTCCCAGGACCCCAGTCCAACACTGTCACCACCACACCACACTGGCTCACAGGTTCTAATATTGTTTTCCAAGCATCAGTATCCATAAGTTTGAGGTGGAAAGTTTGAGTCCTCCTTCAGAGGTATATCAATAACTACTTTCTACTGAGGCAGAGCTTCATGTATGGTTGACAAGGCCAGGTAGCAGATCTCCAGAACTTCAGGCAAGATTCTGTCCTGGAGATCTGCTGCCTGCAGACAGCAAGCTTTGAAGCTGCCAAGCATGTGTTTGACCAGTGAACTATGGTTCTTCCACCAAGGGTCCTAAGAAACCGACCAGGGAATAGCAGTTCCAATCTACAGCACCTGGATCTGCTGATACATACATATCCAAGAACTGCCCAGTGTCCCCTACACCAAAGCTCATGCTTCTCTGGCTCATAGTGTGAGCAACATGTCCAAGATGTGTTAACACTGCCCATTGTAAAACATATGGCTGGACTAACACTTTTGATCATGCTGCACTGTGCAACCTCTCCACCCATTTGGATGTGTTATTTCCTGTGTTTGACTTGGACTAGAGAGAACAGGAACCTTGGCCATGAAGCTCCTTGGGTGAACTGGGACCAGTTCCTGACAACTGGCCTAACCTACTTCATAGGTTTGCTTTGGTGGGGATAAAATGGAGAGGAGGAAGAGGAGGACTATGGAAGTTACCTTGACTTTGTTGAAGGAAAAAGATCTGGTATTTGTTGTTGTTAGTCGCGAAGTCGAGTCCGATCCATCGCGACCCCATGAACAACATTCCTCCAGGCCCTCCTGTCCTCCACCATCCCCCGGAGTCCACTCAAGCTCACACCAACCACCTCAGTGACTCCATCCAGCCACCTCATCCTCTGCCGTCCCCTTCTTCTTTTGCCATCTATTGTTCCCAGCATTAGACTCTTCTCCAAGGAGTCCTTCCTTCTCATTAGGTGGCCAAAGTATTTGAGTTTCATCTTCACTATCTGGCCTTCTAAAGAGCAGTCAGGGTTGATCTCCTCTAGGACTGACCGGTTTGATCGCCTTGCAGTCCAAGGGACTCGCAGGAGTCTCCTCCAGCACCACAACTCAAAGGCCTCAATCCTTTTGCGCTCAGCCTTCCTTATTGTCCAGCTTTCACAGCCATACATTGCAACTGGGAAAACCATAGCCTTGACTATACGCACTTTTGTTGGCAGGGTGATGTCTCTGCTTTTTAGTATGCTATCTAGATTTGCCATAGCTAAGATCTGGTATATGAATACAATTAATCAATTCAAACAATAATCTTGCACTATTACTCGTATCTAAGGTTACAATGTATTGAGCTAGTTACAGCAACCCTTCCCCTGATGCTAAGCATTTGTATGATCTGCCTGTTAGCGCATTCGTTATACAAATACAAAGTATGAAAGATTACCCAATATAGAACCCCGATAAAGCAAAACGTGGCATCTTCGTAAACCTGTATAAAATATCTTAAGGCTTTAGTAGGCAAGTTCTAGAAACCATTACTGATGAGAGAAGCAGGCACCGTCTTATAAATTCATCTAAGATTAGCATGTTTCTGGAAGGACAAGTGAGTAGTCATTAGCACAATTAAGCCATCAATAATATCCAGTGTTTATGTTAACCATGAGCACTTCTAAAACACAGCCTATTCAAATATTTCTAAAGCATTATCTTCATACGTGCACAAAAGTATGCACACTATTATTGAATGATGGAGTTCTATGCCAATACAGAGCAACTTTTTATTTGCAAAGGAGAATAAGAAAATAACACAAAGAGCATTGCTTTTAAATACGATAAAATAGTTCAAAGTACCTATAAAAGCTCCGGTTGAGACAGCTTCAACTGAAAATTAGCACTTGTGGGCTTTAAGCATATTAGTCCCATAATATCACATTGTATTCCAATGCAACAAGAGGACCAAATAATTAGTATGGTTCAACCAGCAATTAACAATTGGGTAACAGGAAGAAGCCCAGGAACCGGTCTGATTATCGGTCGTACGTTTCAAGGCACGTACTCTGAAGCCCTGGTGTTGTCACACCTATGCCCCAGTTTTCAGGATCCCTGCTGCCCACCACTTCACCATAGCAGGTGGCAGTGGTTGCTGGCATGTGTTGGATGGTTTTTGATAATTCAAGCTGCAGCTTTCCATGTCATCTGAACCCAGGAAACATGGTTTATGTGAGGGTTCGTTGATGAGTTATCTGAGGGTTATTTCTCAAAAACCCCAAACCCTTCAAGCTCAAATAACACAACAAGCCATGGGCCACAGCCTGAATATTCAAAATGGTGGCCAGTACTTGCTCTGGACCATGCAAACCAGTCCTCTGAATACTTCAGCTCCTAAAAGAATCAGGTTCAAAGTTAACTTTCTTCTGTTAAAAAACAAAAGAAACTAAAAAAATCCCTGAACAAATTAAGAACATGTGGCTGTGACAAGGCTGGTCCAATTCAATGAGCAGATGGAACATTAGTTTCAAACTTTGGCACTAGTCAACAGGCAGGTACTCCAGCTATGTGCATGTAAACTGCTACGTGGTAGTCCAACCAGGAGATGTTGCAGCAGACATGAAGGGTGGATAAGTAGTTGCACTGGGGTAAACTGGGGAACAAGGCAAGAAAGTGGAGGCAGAAATGGGAAGGAGATGTGAAGGAGACCCACTGGTGTGGTTCTTGAATACATGCTGTATTCAGGTGAGGCCTGGTGTCAGATCACATAGGAATTTTGCATAAATAAATAAATATTTACTCCTCCCTCCTTCCCTCCCTCCCTGTCTTTGTTTCTTTTCTCTAGCAGTTATAAAACATTTATAACATTAATATGCCACATGAACAAAGAAAGGTTTGCCATGAATACATTTCATCATAATTGTAGAGACGAGTACTTTATTAAAACAATCCACTTGGGAACAAGGTTGCTTAACATCACACTGTCCAATAGTTAATTTAGGAGGTTGATGCTGCTGTCCATTCTCATTTGAAACTCCAGCTAATGTCCAACAGGAGCCCTCTAGCTACGCTGATCTTCTGCACAGACAGGATGTTATATGGGGTTGAATTTTTTCTCATAAAGATTAAGCCAACGAGATCCGCAGTTTTGTTACTTATTGTTCCTTTTTTATTTGGCCTATTGTTCATGTTGTCTTTCAAGAATATGAAACTTCCACAGTATATGTCACTTAAAAATGATTAGACATAGCTCACCAAAAATTATTTTTGTGCACAGGCAGTCTCCAAGTTACGAACATGTTTCATTCCTGAGAAACCAGAAATTCATCTTCAAGTTAGGCTAGACATGCACATGGTAGGCATGTCATATGCAGAGCCAGCTGGAGTGGGGGATCAGACTAGATGGCCTGGGAGGCCTCTTCTGACTCACTCACTTTCTGTTTCTATGTTAAATCGGATCATGTATAGTCGGCCCTCCACATTTGTGGGCATTAGGGGCACAGGACCCCATGTAAGAGAGAAAACCACAAATATCTCTAGCCACCACTCCCTGCCCAAGCTCACCAGCCTCCTCTTGGCAGCAAGAAAATGGCCAAGGGATTTCCCTCTCCAGATGAATGGGGCAGGAAGCCATGCTTTGGAAGCATCCCTCTATACCCTTTCACTTTCTCTATCTCTACGGTGATGCTTTGGAGGCTACCCTTTTTCTCCTTTTGCTTCCTCTCTCTCTCTATGATGCTGACCATTTCCCACAGAAATATTTTTAAATTAATAGGCTTCAATTAATTACAAATGCATTTATAGCAATTTGTTTGTAAGTATGGGTTGTTTGTAACTCAGATGTTCGTAACTTGGGGATTGCAATCTTTTCTTTTGAGTGAAAAGATGGCCATAAATCTAAGTGAGTCTAAACTGATACATGATCACCAGCCTCCCTAGATGTCTTCCTGAGCTTTTTAAGGGTTTTCCATAAAAACTCCTGGTTCTGATGTCCAAGGTTGTCTTCTTGTCATTTTCCCCTCTCTGCACAGTAAGTGATGAGCTGCGCAAGCTCATCTGCAACTGAGGCTGTTGGGCTGGTTTTTCACCTGCCTGCCCTCTGCTGTATTCCATTTCCCAAACCCAGTCCCTCCAGGAGGCTACTTTCCAGCAAAGCCTGGTGTGGATGGACCACAATCTCCCTTTTCCACTGCCATTACCAAGCCCTCTCTCAGAGCAAGGAGGCCACCCAGTTCCCTTCCACTTTTGCAAGGTCTCCCTGGTATTGCAAAACATTAAGAAATTCCAAAATGGGGTTACAAAAATCGCATGCCCATGAACATTTCAGAGCAGAGAAGTCCTTGAAATATATAATTCACATTGAATGTCTTTTCCAAATTTTCCTTCTTAGAATAAATTTTCTGAAGTTACAATAATGCAGAATAGGAATCTATTAGG
The DNA here is from genome assembly GCA_023646645.1 of Varanus salvator macromaculatus. NCBI lineage: Eukaryota > Metazoa > Chordata > Lepidosauria > Squamata > Varanidae > Varanus > Varanus salvator. The sequence continues at coordinate 10,788,243 of JAIXND010000657.1, read as the reverse complement.
ACTATCAAGAATGATCATATTTATCACTATTTAATACAATGCTCTTAACTTTATCAGAATACTATCAAGATTCATAAAATAGTTTTTATTTATCACTATTTTTGAATGAAATGGTAAACTAAACAAGTTCTACTTTATATCTCACCTTTTGTATTGATAGATCAAGAGGGAATGTTCAAATGTACAGTGTAAACATAACTTCACAAACTCACTTTGTTGTAGTAAGTGATTCTGGAATTACTTCATGAAACCTGAAGGTACTTTCTATTAAACCCTGTTTGATTTTTCTTAAGGTCAATTTGTTAATTCAATTTATCTATAATTAACTCTCAGAATGTATCACTTAACATACTTAAGAAGAATGTTACTTTTTAAACTCATTCTTTGCACTTGCATTAAAAGATGCAAGTCCGGTCTCCATAGCCACTCAACCCTAAGTAAGCTTCACTGAGCTCAGTGGGTTAACTGCTAAGTAGAGGTACACAGAATTGCTGTCAGAGCAGTGAAATGTTTTCAATATTTCATTCAGAGCTTGCTCAAATGTACTCTCAAAATTTTGCAGACTATCTGTGGGGAGAGAAACTAGGGAAACAATTTCTCTGGATTTCTCCAGAAAGAGTAAACTCTCTCACAGGCTGAGCTTGCCATGAGCAGGAGTTGCAGCAAAGTCTCTCTCATTCTCTCTCTCTCCCCCACCCCCCACACACTTTCCCCTAAGACAGAAATCCTCTGGTCCCTCCCCATCACTGTTGGTGGGGAGAAAACCATACTGGCTGCCTCTCTGGGGTTGGGAATTTGAGAGGAAGGGGTTGTTTTATGGGTGGAGAGCAGAGGAGGCTGGAGGCTAGAGGCTACCTTGTACCTTGAGCCTCCCTCCACACTGCCTTCCTTTCTCCTCAAAGCACCCTTGTTAGATGGGTTGAAGAGCAACAACTCCAGCAATACAACTCCACCCTTGTTAGATAGGAATGCAAAGGTTACCTCCACTGCTCTTCATGTCCCTGCCTAAGGGGCCTTCAAGCATTGAGGATGCAGTCATAGGACGGCGCCCTCAATCTATGGGGAGAGCTGGAACCGCCCTTGCAAATGCAACAGTATCAACTGCATTGGTGACGTGGCCCCTATTTGCATCAGCTACAATCCCCTACTTCACATCATTCCAGGGCAGAATGAAAGAAGAACTGCACCTAATGCAAAAGGTAGCCATGAAGCAAATTTGTAGAAAGTTCTGCAAAGCTGCCTTTCTTTCTAGAAAGGTAGGAAAAGAAAAATCTTGGGACTTTCCTGAGACGACTATGTTCAGGGAAATATAGGACTGCTCCAGTTGTCATTCTTTGGGGTTCAGCATGTCCTGCAGGGTCTTCCAAATGTTAGATTTTCTGCAAGGTGATTATGGGTCCATCATGTTGCTAATACTACTTCTGCCTGCAAGAGCTTGGGCAGCTGGGGCGCATTGTACGCAATCGCACAGAAGGGCTGGCATTATTGTTGTCCCAAAATCCGACCTGCAAGTTCTTCTAAATTTTCCTCCCCCATCGAAGATGCTTCCATTTTTTTCTGCCTTATTCTCAGGACATTTTATAACTTATTGTTAAGTTCTTGTGGTGGTATTTTTACTCATTACTGTGGCCGAGCATCTCTTGCCTTTCTATTACACATTTCTCTGTCTCTGTGCAATTCCCCAGTCGCCCTGAACTCCCCGGTTCAGAAAGGGTCTTCAAGACGACTTTCCTTGGACCAGAAGAGGATGCACCCAACTACCAGAGGGATGAATGAACAAGAAAGGCGGGACATCCACAAACACTCCCCAGCCACGTCAGGGGTAAGGCAAATACAAGAACTCTGGCGCAAATCCATGAGTATTTTGCCTTTTTTTCTACTTCAGATTCCTTTCTGAAAGCAGTTTCTTTGAGACTAGACAACAGATATTTGGTGCAGAACCAATTTCTCTGCATTCAATGGCTTCTTCCCTGGCTTAGTTTATGAGTAAAAGGTCTGGGGACTGCCATTATTTCTAATTATTCCATCTGATATTCCACAGGAGTACTAGAATAGGAAATAACTCAAAATTTAGTATCTAGAATGATAAATCCATGTTATAGACAGTAAGCCTGCATGTGTTATAATATTTTACTCTGTGGCTTATGTGTAATTGAAAAAAATATATGATACATACACAACCACACAAATATATTTGGTACCATACTGCAACTCTTATATGCCTGTTGATGTCTGGAAATGGCTGGATATTTTCCCCCCTGTGAATTCTTCCATAATCCCTTTGAAACCTTAGCCTTCAATGAAAATCACATTTTCAGTAAAAATGGCCATCTGGTAATCAGACTTGTCATCAAGTTCAAAATATGAAAATATAATCAGGATTGACATTTCTGTAGGGATTCCACAGTGCTGGGTAGAAACACCCTGGGACTGTCACTGAACCACAACTCTTCCTGCCAGGATTTCATACAAGTGGTTGCGTCACTGGATGGGGATTCAGGAGATCTGGGTTCTAGTCCTCATGAGGCCATGGCATTCACTGGGTGACTTGGAGCCACTTATGAACTCTTAACCTAACCTACCTAACAGGGCTACTGTTGTAAGGATAAAAACTGAGTGGAGAACAACTATGTAAGCTGCTCTGGGTTCCTTACAAGAAGAAGAATGGCAGGCTATGAATCTCATGCAATAACAATAATACCATCCCAAATACCAGAATTTAAGATTATTGCACAAACTGACATGGCTCAAAAATGTTATTGTTGCAAGCCACATCTAAATCAACAGGTCTGCTTTTTTAAAGGGGGTGGAATAATTTCCCACATTAAGTTTGCCATGTCTTGAATCCATGCTCAAGACACATGGTTCCAGGTGTGTTGGGGATCAAGATTATATCCAAATGGCCAAAATATGGGTGCTGCTAAGTATCGACTGCAGATCACCAGCTTTTATAATGCCACGATTCCTACTTCGCGATTCATGAAAGTTAAATGAAATGATTCCTCGTGTCGATTTCTCTCTTTTTAATGCGAGAGGAAATTGCAGGATTTGACCTAATATCAGCCAAGGGGAAGACAAGCTGCCATGCCGTAGGGAAAAGAGCTCATCACAGGAGCGCTTCCAAACTCTTAGCACTTTCCACGGCACCGCAGCTGTGCGGTCACAGGTGCCGGCAATGTAGATGCCACGACCATGGAAGTGAGATTAAATGGAACAGACTCCAGGCACCACGCCAAGGAGACATCTTACGAGCTCTCTGCTCACAGACCCTTCGATTTCCAAGACAGAAGGGTCCGATATTAACCTATAGTCTTAACGCAGGAGATAATACTAGAAAGTCAAGTGCTGAAGGGGAAAGTTTCTTGCACTCACTGGAATAAAGGGTTGCACACTGAATATACATAGACTTTAATGGGGATTGGCTAGTTTGTTTCTAAAATGATGTACACTGTTCCACGCCTCTGAGAAAGAGCAGAGTAACATTTCTAATCAATTGCATCGGCATCCTGACAAAAGCAGGACTTCTTGAAATCTGCAACTCAAACTCCATTTGTGTGCAGGGGCTCAAGTCATTTCTAGGAAGAATTTCTCGCATCTGCGAAGAGCTTCATTGAGCTGAATTTGATTTAAGCCTGGTTTGCAACTACTTCTTCTGTCGCATTAACAATGTTCAGACATGATGCACGAGACTCCAAAGTGTTTTTAGTGCCACTCTGAATGTGAGCACTCATTTTTCTCACCATCAACATCATTATTTATAATTTCTGCCTCACATTTTAGTGTCCAAAGTGCTTTACAATCTTTATCTCATTTGTTACACACACACGTCACTGGGATGTGAAAAGATATGTACGATATTTATTAACTACTTGAAATCGTACTATAAATGATATTTATCATTTTTATAGCACCTACAACTAAAAACTATACAAAATATTGTTAAGTCATACTAATTACTGCAGATAAATTTACGCAAGTTCCTGCTGAAAGAAGATATAAGGTACTATTGCTTTGGTGCTCATGAACACGCCCTCTAACCTTGTGCTGGACTCCAAGCTCAGGTCTTTGCTCATCTGCCAAGAGAGGCTCAGCTTCATGTGACATTTGTCAGCAGACTTCTTCCCTGCACCCTGTCCTTCCCCCACCTAACCAGAAGCCACAGAGGTGGCTCACAGAGGCAGGGAATAAAGCAGAGGAGTTGCGTGAGCTTAGTCCATTTGGCAATTCGCGATCACTTTAGAAAAACACTCCAGCAATTCCACACTGAGCAGGCACTCAGGGAGCATGGTACAGTGCATAAAGTGGAGTATGCTAGTTAAACTATGCAACTCTTGAGCTGTGCCCTCCATTAAGCGTAATTGCATTATCGGACAAAAAATCAATGTGCAGATGACACTCAAGAGTCCCCACAGTTAATCCTGGGCAGAATGTGGCTGTGTGTTGCCTTTCCTACAAAGTTTTATACTGTACCCAAGTCTCTGAATCAGCAGACTGAAGGTGCAATCCTATGCATGTTTAGTCAGAGAAAAGTCCTACAGATTCCAGATATACTCTAGCCAGGATAGCTCATTCGAGAATGGTGGGCACTGCATGAATCCTCCCTCCAACCATACAAAGTAACATAGCCTTATGCTGTCTTTATCTATTTAGCTGTTGTTAGAGAACAAGGGTTTAATCTACCCTCAATTATGAGCTGCTCCATACAGTAAGCATCTCACTAGAATGCAGCCAGTACTTGCATGATATATCCCCTCAGCATCCCTGATTCATGCTGCCCACTTGCGAATTATCTCCCTCTGGAGAGGCGCCAGACATCTGTGGTAGAGCACGTTATTGGCAAGCAGGAAGTCTTAAGTTCAAGTCCCATCTTGCCTAGACAGGAGAGGAAAGCTCCTGAACATCACCATGGAAAACACGGGGCAGTATGGACCAATGGTTTGCCTCAGCATAAACCCACCTCCGCACTTCCTTACCTGTCTTGACAGCATCCCGCACATAGTGGAGGTTGCACATCAGCCCCCTCAAATGTTTCGAGGCCTCATCTGTGACATTTATGCTTCTCTAGATAGAGAGGCCTCACCTGCTGACCCACGGGCTGGCCCATGCCAGTATTCTCACTTTTATGCCACCCCACACCTGAAGCTCTCTGGGGGGGCTCACATGCTCACAGGAAAGGACAAGATGCGCCCCTTCCCATTCTCTGTACAGACGCGGACTGCAAAGCCAGCTGAACCTTTCTTCAACACTGGTCCTGGGACCACATCCCATAACACACCACGGCAGTGGGCTGGCTTGGATGGAGGCGCGCCAGGCGAGCATCTGCCGCCGAGGATGGCTCTCCTCTAACGTTAGGGCTGGCTCCCTAGCAAGAGCACACAGAGGGGTAATGCCACTAAAACTGAGTTGGAAGCTGCTTTGGTTTTTTTTTGCTGGGGGTTTTTTTCACTGAAACATTCGCGGGAAATGCATGCTTCAGATGAGCATGAGGCGGCTCTCTACTTCAAGAGGACAGGCTCCTGCCTGAACGAAACCGCTGACCCTTCCCTCATACAGATGCCAGTGGAGGATTATTATTTTAGTCCCCACACAGCCAGGAGGGAATAGAAGCAGCAAAGGAGGTGTAAACTCGCTCAGCCCATTTGTAGAGGACCCATTAGCTCTTAGGACAACAGTGTTACACCCAGTTCAAGCTTCCGTAATACTATTGGTAAAGTGCTAAGGGTATTTCTCTTGCAATAGGTTGGCAAGTCTTTCATATACTACAGCCTCTGACTCTTTCTGCATCTTCCTTGCTATCAGATTCGTATATCAAATGAAATAAACTGATGAATGTTCGAAATTACCCACATGCAATCAAAGAAAAAGCTAACATGCAAAACATCTGTGAAGCTTCTCTCAATTCCTGAAAATTTTCAAGGGCTTTTTTTTAAGCATGGGAAGCTCAAAGGGAAAGTTCAAAAATAAGTCAAGTTATATTTTCCAAAGTGTAATATTATCTACTGAGATGGAATGGGATTTAAGCAAATAAATAGGGGTTCTCATAGCTAATTGTCTTGAGTGACTGCGGGCATATGCTGTGTCCGCTTAAGCCGATTGCGGAGCAGTAACTCCTTCTGACTTCAGTGGGACGTGCTCTCAAGGAAGCGTGCGCAGGATTTCAGCCTTACTCTGCAACCCGGCCTGTGATATGAGGTGTGGGCTTCTCCCACTGGCTCCACCCCTGCCATTGTGCAGCCAAGCCAGCTCATCTGCCTTCTGTGAGGACCTGACAGGTACTGCTTTACAGGGCTTCCCCTTCAGATGTCCACGCTCAGCACGTGCACAGAACGAACTTGTCTGGCCATGAGACATGAGGGTGTTTGGCTTTGCTCCTGCTTGGTTTTGTTTTACATGTGGGTGTCTTTCGTGTATGCAACACAAAGTTCCAGGGCAGGCTGATGAAATGGTGCTAAAAAATTCCATGATTTTTAAAAGTTCCATGCTCTGGAACAAACATCACAAAACAAATAGGACAACAGACAATTAATATCCTATTTATTGTTCTTTAATTACATTATAGATCTATTTGCTTTCATTTATTTTTATTTAAAATATGTGTATTTTTTGTTATTCATGATAATTCAGAAAGCAATGCACCATTTCCAAAACTAAATAACAACACTTTATTTCATTTAGTGCGATGTTGAGGGCATATTTTCAACTTGTATTCTTCCCCCTACTTATTGAAGTGTCAGAATAAGATATGTAATTCCACAGCCTGCTGTAGCTTGCTGCTTCATCTTAATGTTATAATATTCATTGTTCATTGCAAACTGGTCTCTCAACAGGACTTACTTATGAGTAAACATGCTTCCGATTACCCTGTAAGGCATTTATGTATTTTTTTTAAATATAGATCTTTAAAACATTTGTTTGATGTGCAAAATTATACAATAAAGTTTGCCTTCTTAACACTGATATCTGCTAAGCAAACCATAATTCAGCAGAATTTTCTGGCATGATCAATTGTATGGGGATATGTGTACATCTGGCCTTCACATTTTATAGTCATGTACCCAGACAAGTAGGAATCAACTTATAACTGCACCAGGAATCAAGCCTCACTTTCTGTCAACCAAACCGTACCCCCTAGACCAGGGTGGTCCAAGGAACAGCTCCTGAGGCCTTGTTCAGAGACCCTCCCATGGCTCAGAGCATCTGCATGTCTGCTCCCCTGGAGCTGAGCCCCTTTCTGCTTCTCAGCAGGACCAGGTGGGACAGGCTGAGGAAAGTTTGTCAGCACTGTGTGTATTGAAGATGCCATAGAAATCTTTAAAAACAAAAAGGAAAATGAAGCCATAGCAGCTCCTGCTTCATGGATCATGGTTTCTGCTTCCACAAACAGTACCAAGGCCACGTTCAACTGCACTGTTGTATCCCAATCACTATGCATGGATGTGAAAGCTGAACCATGAAGAAAATGGACCCCTTCAAAACATGGCCTTGGAGGGGAGCTTTACCCTAACCCTGGACCTACAGAAAGATGAATGAGTGGGCCCAAAATCAAATCAAGTCCGCTTCCTTAGAAGTAAAAATGGCAAAACTGAGTCTGTCATCCTTTGAATGCATCATGGGAAGGGCAAAACCCTTGGAGAAGAGATGGCAGAAAAAGAAACCAAATAGGAGATGGAATGACTCCATAAAGGAAGCCACAGTGCTGAACGTGGAAGAGCTGATCAGGACTGTCATGGACAGAACACTGTGGAAGGCCTTTGCCCATGGGGACATCCCATGTTGGAGACAATTGATGGCATGTAACAACAACAACTGGTGTCCAGCTCTCTCGTTTTTATAGAAATAAATATTTTATCCCCACATATAAAAGCCAACTTGCTACTAAATAATGATCACAGCAAGGGGGTACCATAGATGTAAATGTGGGAAGGGTCAGGATAAATCTTTACCTACTAAGTAAATTAAGTAGTTACAAAATTGACTGTATCTAGAAAAAGGTGCACCAACTTTAGGAAAAGTTTAACTCTGCTTGTATCTGAGAAGACACTGGAATATTAAAAAAAAAATCATTCTGGGTTGACTAAACAAAAACACTTGTACTTGTTTATATTACAGAAGGAAAATGCTCATACATTGCTTACAGCAAAAGAAGTGATGCTTATAACAAAGAAAACAGATAATTCCAATAGGCAACAAATAATTCATGGGTCTCCTCTATATGTTTGTCAGTTTATGATGGCTGTATTGGTTTTTGTTTTATGTGGCTGTTGTAAGCCTCTCTGGATATAAATGCAGAGGCGCAGGACAGAAATATTATTTTTTATTATAAGCTGATGACCTTCTCTAGTTTGATATGATTTGCAAACTCAGATGTGTATGTGACAGAAATGTCCTCTTAGATGGATTCCAGTAGGTATTTCTCTCCATTTACACATGCACTCAGAAGGAGATTAATAAATTAAGTTGATTTTAATTACTCATCCAAGTCCTGTTATTGCCACATTTCTGAGACAATCTGGCCATAATGATGACCCAACTGAAGAGCTGTTGCTTGGCTGATGCTCTTTTAGACCCACATTTCAATAACAGAAACCTACATTGCCTCTCTGCTTTCTCATTACGTTGACTCCAATTGCCTTTCCGAACAGGAATGGGGGGTGGGGGGAGCACACACTGAATGAATTCCAAGATTTCTTGCCTGTTTTGGACCAAGACGCTTTTGGAAAGCATGAAAAATAAATCGGTCAGGCTAGCTTACCTAAACATGAAAACATCACTTAAAGAAATTCTTACGAATGATATATTAATGAAATTTCAACATGGCCCAAGATCAAGGCCTGGCATTGTGCTTATAAAATGCTACATTTCTGTAATTAGAAACATTTGGCCTGGCTAAAATTTGTGAAGCTCTTGTCCAAACAGGACAAACTGGAAGAGAAAACTATTCAACATAAAATCAAAACAGTCCCTTTTCTGCCCCCATCCCATCCCAAAAATAGGCTAAGGCATTCAAACAAAGGTACCAGAACATGCATATATAAGTTGAGTTAAAAGAGATGCATGAACGCATATTGCATAGAATGAGAATGTCAAACATCAGTTGGACTGAGCTTGTTTCCAAAGCCGTCTAATCTACTTTAGATAGTTGCACCAGCCATACAACAAAACAACTGTCAATGTCGTACTTCAAAGTGTATATAGACGAAGGGAAATGGCTCCCAGATCTGTATATATGTGCTTGTTTAAACATGCATATGATAATTTAACCACACGTTTGTCCTGATTTAGAAGCTGTTTGCATGGTGATTTACAGAATGTATCCAACTTTTTTGTCATCTTAGCAAGGGTAATTTCACTGAAAGTAGGAAATGCCGAAATGAGTGTTAACTGTAGGAGTTTGCTATAGTTAAATGTTTTCACTGGCTGTTCACATTATAGACTTTAGAATTTGCCACTATTGCTTGAGCTGTTATAAAACAAAGTTATATCCAACTGCCGATGCCATAATTGAAAGGATACCAGGTTGGTCAACCAAGTTCAAAGCTAAACGGAGCAAAGAACAGTTCAAGGAAAGGAAAATGTTCTTCAAATGCTGGATGCTGTTCCCAGTGTGTGGATCTTCAGGAAACTTACAAACTTTTAAAAAGTATTGCTTTTGAATGTACAGAAATTGTTTGGAAAACCAGAGATATTTTATGCTTTTCCTTCCATGGGAAAGCAAGCAGAAAATTCCATAGGAATAAACAGGATACACAAACCCTCTGTGTTCTTACATGACACTAAAAAGAAAGTTTAAGATTCTCTCACACTGAACGTGAATGTTAATAATATAGGACAGAAAGTAGAAGACAGCAGTTTTAAGTTAAATGTAGATTCCAGTCAGTTTTACATTTTAATTGGAGGTACTTTGATTGTCATGACTGAAAGCCACGCAGGTTTCAATTCTATGTCAAATGTGGCCTTGCTTTTATCAGATTAATTCAGCTTGGTCCAGAATTGCTCTGAACCTTCCTATAACATGGAATGAAATCTGATTGATATGTTCTTGGTGCAAGCTTCTCCTTCTGACAGCTTCTCCTTTCCATCTCACTCCAAGGAAGTAATGGACTGGGTGAGGGCGAACAAATTGAAGCTTTATCCAGACAAGACAGGGCTGCCCTGGGTGCACTGGAAGGTAGAACAAGGAAGAAGAAACTCAGCCTGTGCTGGATGGGGTTACACTCCCGCATTGAGACAGGTTGGCAGCTCGGATGTCCTTCCCATTGAAGCCCTAAGCCTGAGTGCCCAGGAGTCAGTGATGGAATGTGCACGGTTAAAACTTGTGTGCCTGTTGCACGCGTTCCTGGCGCTGTCAACAGGGTCATGGCAATGCAGCCCTTAGTTGCATCCCGTCTGGATTACTGTCATGGGCCTCCATGGAGCTGCCCTGAAGACTGTTGGCAAACTTTGTCTGGTTCAGAGAGCTGCTTCCAGACTGCTGTCCAGAGGTGGCTACAGGAACTGTACAACACGTTGGTGGAAACATCTTCACTGGCTCCCAGTCTGCTTCTGGGCACCATGCAAAGTGCTAGTTATAATGTACAATGCCCTAAACGGCTCAGGCCCAGACTATTGGAAAGACCACATTTCCCTTTATGAGCCTGCCCAAGGCCTAAGATCTTCTACAGAGGTCCTCATTTTGGTCTCACCATCTTCACAGTCAACAGTGGGAGCACAGGAGAGGGCCTTCTCAGAGGCTGCCCCATGGCTTCGCAGCAAGGCTAGCTTGGCAACCTCCCTGTTACATTTCTGAAGGCAGGCAAACATTTTATTTATTTGTTTGTACTGGAAGGCATTTCAAAATGGTCTGAACCTGTGATTTTGCATTGGACAAGTTGTATTCTACATTGTTTTTAGAGTTTTGTTTGGGGTTTTTTTTTTATTCTAATACTTTGCTGATATAATTACATCTTTAACTTTTGTATATTTCTATGGATGCTTTAATTGTATACATTTATAGTGTCAGGAGATGACTTGAGCCCCAACACTGGGAATAGGCAGGAAATGATGATGATGATGATGATGATGATGAAAGCTGTGATTCCTAGATAGATACCCAGCCTAGATAGATACACAAATGAACACATGAAATGGGCTATACACACATATATAGCTATAGTGGCTCCCAGGGCTCTTGCCATCATGAACAGGGAGGTATGTGGTCCAATTCATGAATGCAAATTACATGAAAAATAATTTTGTGGCCTGGGAGAATTTGCAGGAACTTATGCAGGGAGAACTCTGCATGAACTGGTCCACAGAAGAAGCCCCATCGAAATTCTAGACTTTTTCTCTTGAGGAAAAAAAGAGGAGTCAGGTAGACATTCTATTATATAAAGTCAGTGTTCGCCAAACAGGTTTATTTTGGCAGATGTCAACAAGTTTGTGCTAGGTTTGGGACACAAGCCCAACATAACGCTGCCTTAACCAAAATGAGCCATTTCTGATCACTTACTTTGGACAAGATCATACGCATTTCCCCCGTTCATTATATTTGTCATTTCTAAAGACCTTTTATTCATGCTTCAAGCCAAATTATTCTTCCTGTTTGGGCTTTATAAAATCAAGTTGGTACCAACGGGAATCAAATTCTAGAAGTGATCACTGCGTGCTTATGTTTTGTTTAATCAGCACTGGAATATTCTTCCTTCCTACTTAAGGCCTGCAATAACCGGGCATGGCAGCTGCAAAGTGCAACTGACTTCATTTTACATGCCTTGTGAAATGCCAAACAAGTGCATAGACAACAAAATGGTGCTGAAGAGGATTTTAAACCTTTCCTCAGCATAATAATCTCACCCGTTCAACCACAGGCATTTACTTTTTATTTTAACAGTCTTATGAAATGTTATATATTAATCTCAGCAAGGAAATCATAAGATAGTGTAATCCATGCTTGAAGATCTCCCCGTCAAAATGCTGCCAATCAAATCACACTCAAACAATGTAAATAAACTTCTTCATGTCTTCACATTACAGAGCCAGTCCTTTTTTTTCTTAAATCCAAGTCCTCAAGGTCATATTCAAGCAGAGAAACGTTCCTGTATCCTCTTCTTGTACCACCACCAGGAGGAGGTGGAGGAGGAGGGGGATCTAGAGAACCACTGGGTTACAGGGTGGCATAGAAATGGAATCAAATAAATAATATGCCAATGGAGAACACGTAGAAATCTATATAAGATACTCTACAGAGGAAGGCATCATGAGGATCATGAGGAGACAAAGAAAGCAGGGCCATGCAACTACAAATGGCATGCCAGAATCAGGTCCATAACATATACCAAGCAAGAGATTAATGTTACAAAAGAAAGCAAGATGAACACGCTTATAGCCTTAAAGGATGGCCCAAGTCATATGCAAATTCAAATTCATACAGGTGAGCCATATGGGTGAATGCCATGGGCAAGCCATAGCTTACACGTTTTTTCTTTCCCTTTTCAGCCTTGGCTGTGGTTGCAGAGAGGAGTTTAGAACTAAGAAGTGTGGTCAGTGATAACCATGGCTTATGAGAACAAGCCAAAATCATAGACCATGGTCTGAAGGTGGCTTATTTCCTGAAACCACACTGATGACACCAGCAAAAGTTTGTCAGAGTTGAGACCTAACAAGCCATTGTAGCTGGTTCAAAACAAAAGTAGAGGTGTCCAATTTGTTTCTTGAAGTGAAGAAGAAAAGAGGATGGGCATGTATACTCTGAGAATAGTGCACAAAATGTTAACATAGTTTAGCGTTATGTGCTGCCAATCAGGCCAATGCATTTGAGGGAAACACTCTTTCATGTGACTTGGTTTTATTTCATTATTGTGGCTTACAAACCAAGATAAAGCACAATCCATTGAGCCCTCTCATGGTCACACAGGTGTTACCTAACACCCCCTGTTCACACATGTGCCCATGTGTATCTGATTCCTACTGAGTTCAGAAAGAAATATTCTGAAGACAGCTGCTCTTTGTGTATTTTCTCACATGACACTGAAATATAGCCATATATACATTTCACTGTGAGTGGATAAACCAAGAAGCTTTGAAGAACACCAAGTCACTCCCTGCTGAAGTTGTCCCGCTGCTCAAACTTCCACCTGAAGCCTTCTAGCACTGTGCTTTGCTTCATCAGAACCTCACAGCACAAGGTCTTGCTTTCCTTGGCCCCTAGCTTGTCTTTCGGTTCCCTAGAGATCTTTCAGACTGCAAGCCTTCCTATTTCTACAACTCTGGCTCTGCTTTCTTCACCAGTGCTGGTGCTCATATCTTCTTCCAGCCAACAATGAACTGTTTCCAATGGACTGATATTGTGTTTTCTAGCAAATCCTCTGTCCAATTGTTTTCCTAATATCTGTAAGGGTTCTTAACTGTTATTCTTGCTTTAGTAGAGGGTTAAAGGTTTTACATGCCCCTTCTAACCACCAATCAAATTTGTTAACCCATTGAATAATACCAAAGTAGCTTCTTCCAGTAGCCTCTACCAGCTAACCATTATAACGATGACAGCCACAATGCACCTACTAACAGTGTAAAAAGCACAGCTAGGTTTCAGTCCTACAGGAGTATGTTATAGCTCACTTGGAAGCTAACTGTGAAACTAAGCATTGAAAAACATGCAGTTCCCTGCACATGATAGGTATAATGAACCAGAAGCAAGTGTTCATCACTTCAGTATCTGTCCTTATACCTGTCTATGTTAAAATGCCATGCACAAAGATGTCATTCAGTTCCTCTCTATGGGAATTCATCTTGGTTCAAAGTTCATTCCATAAGACTATTGTTATCAATGATATTCTATAGGGCCCCATAGAGGAACCTCTCTGGGCAGTTCAAGCTCACGTTAGACATAAGTGTGGTAGGAAATATATTGCAAGGGATACTATTGGAGTGACAGAAGACAGTGTTAACATGCTCAGAGAGATACATTTAGTTTCAATGCTTTTTATGTTAAGGGCCTTAGGTGATAGGGCTTGGATAAACCATAGAGTGTTGATGTAAAGCTTTTGCTTGTCTAAGCTAACAGTGCTGACTTAGATAAACTACTTCTCTGACCATGTAGTGTAGCTCTTTTTATGGTCATGAAGAGTTTGTCTGAATAAAGGAACTTCTTTGCACTTGAATACATGCAGATGAAACAAATACAGTTTTATAATGACCCAGATACTTCACAATTTGCTTTATAACTATCTTTCTACTAACAACACTGTTGAGATGGATGTTTCATCAGCTGGTAGACCTATTATGGTATGATAAAAGTTATGGTGATATTTCAATGCCATCATCTGCTTGCTTCGAAAGGGAGACTTAACATGCATGGCTTCTGAGAAGACTGAAAAAAGGTCTCACATTCCTATGGTCTATTTAGATCTAGAACAGATTCGTTAAATCAGGGATGCTTTGTTTTGTTTTCATTCTAAGAACCATCTTGCCGATTTAAAATTGTCCAACGGCCCTTGCCCCAAACCACAGATCTGTCCATTTTTGCACAATAATGTACGTATCACTTTATGGAGGAGGGGCTTTAAAAAAACCACCTTTGTGGCTAATTTTGTACTCAAGGGTTGAGTGGCTCTGTGTCAAAACAAGTCGAGAAGCCAATGAAAGAATGCCTCGATCTCCTTTTCTTGTCCTCCTTTCCCAGAAATCAAGTAGATTTATGAAATAGCTGCTACTGGTGTTGATAAAGACTTTCAAAAGGCCTAATTATGGTATAGGGACACTTTTTAAGGGCGTTACAAAGCATGAGTTGGGTAGGGTTAACTATGCCCTTCCCAGAAACACCTCTACCCCATTATCCTTCCAGGCACTAATGAGGCTTTTTAAAAGCCTAATTCCATGGAGGAGCCAGATGGAAAGGGTCTCCTGCTCCAGTTATAGGTTTTAGCTCCATCAGTCTGGATCCCCCCTCGGGCCTGGTCGTGCAAGCTCAGGGTTGCTCAGTACATTTCTTTTCATGCTTCAGAAACTGAGTGTGCACACAGCTCCCTCTAGTCTTACAAAAATCAGATTTTGTGAATGTTCAGACCCCTCCCTGCAAATGCAGAGGAAGCAGCAATTCTGAAGCAGCAATTAAAGGCATACCAAGAAACCATAGTTGTGCTTTTCAGTAGTAATGAAAGAAGAAAGAAGCCTGAAGAGGCTTTCAGGGCAGCCCTGGTCAAATTCTGGTTTCAAATGTGCAGCTTGCAACACAACGAGTTCTCTGAGGGCACTCCTATATCACTGTCCCTAATGCAATGGCAAAAAAGAGAGAACAAGCAAACCCCTGAGTACCACTCAGCCTTACTACTTAGTTCCATCACAGAGCTCAGAAGGAAATGTCAGTGCAGGCCTATGGAGACTAGGATACTGCTGTATATCAAGATGAAACCTAATCATTGCACTTCTTTGCAGATTCATCAATATAAGAACTTTTAAGAACAGGAAAAAGGCCAACCAGTCTCATATATCAGCCACACTTAGCATAAAGTTTCCTGTAGCTTTATCATTTCCCTGCAATAGTCACCCATTTCCATTTCTCCAAGATGGCCAGAGCTTTTTCAGAGCATGGCCAGAGAGTGCCTTCCTCTACTTCCATTGGCCGTTGTAGAAGATCAACAGTGGTGAAGTCACTGGAAGTGCACATGGTCAAAAGTATCCCAGATGACAACAGGAAGCTGGGTGACCGCATTGCCGGCAGAGGTTGGCAACCTCCTCAGGGGTAGGAGGGCAGAAGGCAGAAGCACCAAAATAGATGCAGGAAGCAAGTTCCTCCCCACCCACCAGAATCAATCCAATGGGAAGAGGGCCTTCCTCCTCATGCTCCAAGACCTAATCTGATGGAAACCATGCGGCTTCTTTAACTTTGTTTACTATATCCCATGAGGAAGGAAAACTGAGGCACGTATTGCTTATGCGTCACCTATTCATATTTCTTCTATAAAACCCAAAGCAGTGGTATTTTTTCTTTTCTTTTTCTTTTACTGACAATCCTTAAAAAATCACAAAGTTAACCATTCACATTCGAATACAATCCAATATTCATCTTATTATACACACAAAAGCTTCCAAAGCTTAAGCTGAGCAACATTCCAGCCCATTTCCCACTTGGTCTTCTGTATTGTTTTAGTCCCTATCACAGGCAAACAGTGGATGCCATATTTTCATAGAAGTACCTTGTTTTATTTCTCCTCTGTATAGTCTAATCTGATTAGTCAATTTCTCCATCAATGCAACCATCCATATTCAGTTCAGAAACTTTTGCAAGGAGAGGTCAGACACCCAATCACGGAGAGCACTTTAGTAGTGATTCAGTAGTAGTAGTAGCAAGTCTCACTTCAGATATAAGCAAAGAGTTAAACACAAAGCACTTTGTGTTACCCACAAGACACTGTGTCCAAAGACAGTCTCTCCCCCAGATGAAATTCTACCCATCAGTCCCTCCCATCAATACCTCCTTGCTTCACAGCTTCATTCAAGATTGCCCTGAAAACTAGAGAAGAAACCTTTCCTCATATGACCCTTGAGGAAGGTTCCATGGGAAGCTTGTTTTGATTCATGCTTTATCAGGATTTAACCCAGGTCCCGCCTCCATACTGAACATGGATGCGAACACAAACACATTCGTTTCCAAGCTAGCAGTGTGACTCACAGATCAAAGGCAATGCATTCTACAGCATGCGTACATAAGAAAAATGCACACAAAGGAGCTGTAATCAGAGAAGGATGCATGCATTTCAAAGCTGCGGACAATGAATGCATACATGTGAAAGAAGAAGCCCAACATTCGCATGGATTTTATGTGAAAGGAAAAAGCAAAGCACACGATCTGATATGGACTTGAGTTGGAACAAGCTTTGAGATAAAACTTAAGAGAACTTCCGCAAGCTTGGCTTTTGCTGGTTTGCACATCCCGACCCTTGATTGCCTGCCTTCATTCAAGCAACTGCCCTGCACCACTTCATTCTGAATGCCATTAGCCGGTCTGCACAGAGAGGTCAATTCCTTTAAAGAGAGTTTGCATAATCCTGAAATTTCACAAAATCAGAAAAAGTAACTTAGTTGCTGAAATTTGCTGAAACAAGGAGACAAGGGGATACTCTGGACTCATGCTAACAGATTGTTTAAAAAACCATATAGTTATCCTGATATGCTCCAATGCTATACTGTATTAATGCTGAGGTTCCTGAACACTGATTACTCATGTGATAAAGGAGATGCATTCCGAAAACATCAGGACATGAGAGCCATGAACTCAACCGCTTCACAGGCATGCTCAGAATTAACTGATGTCCCAGCATGCCTTCTGCCTCTAAGTATTCATCCTAACTTTAACTTGTTTACATGTACCATTTCAACTTCCTCTTGTCATTCCTCATTACATACATCTGCATTAGACAGACATGTACATCCAACACATGCTGGGTACAAAAAGCCACTCTAGGAGAGCATCCTAAGCAGGGTACCTTTACAAGGTAATTTGTATAAAATGTGCAGCATTGGGCTGCCAAAAGCCAGGACACAACTTGTGGTCCTCTGCAATTCTGGGTTTTTATTGTGCTGTTCTTGTGTGATGCCGGAAAAGCAACTTTGTACATTTGCAATAACAGTGCAAGTTTACATATTTTTCAAACACTGTTATTTACAAAATTTAAGTCTGTCTGTCTTTCACAGAGCTGGTAATTAGGTTGTGACAAGTTTTAGCAGGCCAAGCAACTGCCTGAACTGATGCACGAACTTTGGATGGGCTACACTTTTTCTATCTCCGGATAAAACAATACCAAAATTTCTATCTACTTTTTTTAGAGTCTATTGTTCACCTGTCCTAAAAAGATACTTCAGTGACCAATCTAGAAGTAACAATGTCAGCGAATATCAAAACTGGCACTGCGCTGAACAATTTCAGTACTTCTGTTTTTTAACCACTCATTCACTTCTGATTCCTTTCAAAACAAAATTCAAAGGAGAAGCAATCTCAGAGAAAAGTCTCACGGGCTAAATTTAGGGTTTTTGTGCTTAACATCCTTAAGAGGTGGATAAGAACTATGCACAACTGCCTTTTCTTTCATTGCACAACCATCTCTCAGGAAGCCTGTTACCTCCTTGGCTTCCCATATTTCAGTGAAATTGCCATGAGATAATTCTTCCCATTGGGATTTTTTCAAACCAAAAAATGCATGTACCCAGTAGGTCACAAAACAATTGAGAGATGTGCTATAGAAGAACACACCCCACACAAAATGCTTTTTGCCCTCTGAAAGTGGTTATGTACACTCAAAATCACTACCAAAAATAAAGTACCCTGAAAGGAGGCAGAACAGTGACTGAAAACACGAGGGGAGAAAGCATTCAAGAAATTGGAGCTGGAAGTTGGCTTGCTGGTGCTGCTTAACAGCGACAGCACATGATGCCTTGTTGTCACTTCAGCTATAAAAAAGAAATAAATTTTGCTACAACCTCTGTCAATGGGGAGATCGACCTGGGAGAAACCAGGGAATCTATCCACCCAATGGAGAAATTAAGTAAATTATCTCCAATGTTTTGACACCCATTTGGTGGTGGAGAACTTCAGAGTATACTTATGCACATCTCTAAAAAAATGTTTTGACACTAATTTACTACCTGTAACTAAATCAGCAATAATGCTGAAGGTCTCACTATAAGAAGCACAGGTGGGTCTTACTAAGATTCTCTCCTGCCCAAGTCCAGTTCTGCACTAAGCTCCTATCTCAGCCTATTATTTAGGCCAAGTTTACAGCCTCCCAAAGCTAGCAAGAACTTGGAACGCTGAAGAATCCAGTGCACCTTAAACTTCTGTTTAATCCTGCAGGGATTCTGCAGCATTTGTTTTGGTAAACCCTGCCAAACTAGTGGTGGATTCCCCCCCGGCCAAATTTTGGAAAAACATGGTGCATGTTTTCAGTTTGGGCCATTTGCACAAATTTGGAGGGTTCATGAAATTTGCACGAGTACTGCCATAATTTTTTAGAACGGATTTTTTTGAGTGATCATAGGCAAATGGTCACCATCAGAAGTCTGCTTATCTGCTACATAATGCTGCAGAGACACATTCTCCTCTTGTAAATATTTGTTTCATGCTCACCACACATATTCCCAACTTCCCAAAGAACTTAATTCCACCAGTCTTCCCTCGACAAGAATCAAAATGCAGAATGAAATTAACTACAGTTGGCTTCCAGTTTGGTTTTTGACAAGTCTGGTGTTAGGTTTTGCTGGGCTCAAGGAAACACTGTTAGGAAAAACTGAAAATGGCAAAAATATTTACCAGAGGAGAATACACTTCTTAAGCCCAGGTGGATCTTTCACCATGCACATAGCACATGATCACCAATGCTTATTTAAAATAAACAATCTGCACGAATTTCAAGATTCTCCTCCCATCCACACACACACACAAATGTGCTTATCGCTGCTATTTGATTTTAAAAATGGAATCTGCACACTAGCTTGATTCTAGGCCAAAAAACAGGCACCAGAATAAGGCTGAACCAGACAAATCCATCAAGTTTGTACTCCATCGGACTGCATTCTCATACTTCCCTAGCATGAAGAGACAGAATACAGCATATTCATCACAGATATTCTCTTGGAAATTCACCATTTTGGCACGAAAACCCTCATGCAAATGGTTCTGTCACAGTATGGAATTCAATTAAAATTTATGCAAAATCTTGTATTTTTTTCATTACCAAACACAATGCAGAAAACAGTCAAAATACAAAGAAAGCATAAATAATGGTGTTCTGGATACTAAAGAAAATGTTGCAAAATTATTCATCTGCAGATCAAAAAAAGCATTTTTTAATAGGAGTCACCACAAAGAGAGAAAATTCTGGAGCATGCATTCTGAAATTCCGTAAAGAAACACCTTGGCACTTATGTTTTGGCTGAGAATAAGTTACATAAAGGCAAATGTGAATATTTGGCATACATCTTCTGGGTAGCCCATTTTTGGATGGATGGCTAAACTGGCAACTGAGGGATCACTTGGGGCCACACTGTGGATGCAGGCCAGGGTGTTTGGGGCCAGGACTCCTACAAATACACACTTCCCCTACACACACAGCCACACACACACACACCCATGCGCAGACATTACTTATGCAGGCCACAGCACCTTTACATACAACAAAACTCATTCGATACCCTTCACGCACCATACATTCATCCCTTGAACACAGAGGCGACACATACCTTTTCCTTGCCTCCCCTATGCCACACACATGCATGTGCGCCTGATCATTCCCTCCTAGGAGTGTCCTGTGGCAGAATCCTGCCCTCCACTTCCTCAGTGCTTTATCTTTTGGGCTTCGCTGCTACAGCATCAGTTCGCAACCATTCCACCAGCTGTTCCCAGAAGGTTGGCCACCAGGAGCAGCTGAAACTGTGCTTCTTCCAGTGTGCCACACAACTACTTGACCATGGAAAGGAGGGTATGTGGGGTTGAACCCACTCGACTGCCTTCTCTCTACCATGATCCCATTCGGTTTAGCCTACCCAAAAGCTGAGTGGTGGCCCTGGGAACACAATTCACGTGGGAATGACATCACAGACGCCTAGGAGGCCACAGACCTGGAGCTTCGGCCCCATCCAGGCTGCATGGATAGCCTCTAATGGCTACAGGCACCCACAGGTTGCTCACAGGGCCTTCATTCCAACATCAACACGGGATGCTGAGTAGACCCTGAATTTACATTTTTTTAGTGTTTTCCAGTTCGAAAGGTATGGACAAGTAGTGTTCACAACAGCATGACACAGGCCTGGTTGTCACAAAGGAGGAACACATGTTCTTGCAGTGTACAGAAGCTCCACACTTTTGGTAGATGTTGCTTGCAAGTTTCTGAACACATCTTTGGAGTCATGAGGCCTAGAAGCCACCAACAGCTGGCTTTCAGAATTCTGTATCTGCTGTTTTATTTATTTAAATCCTCTCTGTCTTACCTCTCCCATATCTCAAGATAACCTGCAATAATTATCTGATTCTACCAAAGAATTGCACATCCCTGACCATATTCCTCAGGTTGCCAACCAATATGCAATAAAATTGAGAAGAAGTTCATAGAGTGTTGAGCCATGATAAGCTGAACAAACAGAAAAGCACTGAAATTAGTTTCATCACACAGCCAGCCTTACTAAAGACCCACATCAGCAACTGTGTCTAAGAACAAGGTACAGCTCAACGATGTGGTAAATGCCTTTGCCAATGCCATAGGAAAGTACTCGGGGTACAACTGTGCCAAAATTATGCCCTTTACAGCTTGCTTATTTTAGGAAGAAAGTTACAGCTCTGTGTAGTTTATGCACACTGAAATACAGCAGGACCGCCATATCTGCTGACTCAGCAACCACAGTCTTGCTTAACCGCACCTGACCGGAGTCCAGTCATCTCATGCAGTCTTGCCCAGGGCTACTGCCTACGCATTGGGTGGGTAGAGGTGAGTGAGCCAGCGCTTGCCATGGGGCAGTGGTGGACCAACACCTCGAAAGAGGCCTGTTATTGGGGGTGGCAGAGAGGAGGGATGGCTGAGGCTCCGTCTCAGCGGATAGGCAGAAATTTGGAAGCAACAAGGTACCCAGGTAGGTTGCCAGCCCTTCCGGTGCTTTCTGAGCTCACAGTGCAAGGTCTTATGGTGCCTAATTTATAAATTAAACTTTATCACAGGTATGTACAGCATGTACAGTGTAGTGTTTGCTACTATCCACGGTCTCAGGTATCTCCTGGTAGGCTTGACACCCATCCCTGTGGATACAGGGTCTCTGCTGTAAATAGTTCCAACTGTGTACTTACTCTGGTTACCTTTACTGGACCATCTCCCATTGCTATGGACTTTGCAGCTGAGCAATGGACACAGTGGAACTCAGTGGCTTATGCTATCCAGACCAGCAATGGGCCAACAGTACCACCCTCTCCCAAAAGTGTAGATGCCTATTTTCTTGTCTGTTTGCTGGTGCTAATATGAGAGCAACATTCCATCCAAAATGCAAATCATAAATCAAAATACTATTAGCAGATCAAGCCTAAGGACCACAGAATGATGCAATGAAGATGGGCATCCACAAGAGAATTCAGTGGCTGTTGGTCAAAAAATAAATAAAATAAAAGCCCCATCATACCATGAGGCATTTCTGAAACAGAAGGGACTCACAGTAGGAATTTGTGCTATGACTTCATGAATCTGCCGTTCAAAGGGAGTAAAATCCAGGCTGCAGTATTATGCCCTACTCCCAGGAGCACCTAAAGACACTTTTTAGATCCCAGTTATAATGTTTAAATACAGGGCACACATGAATGAACTTATGTAGAGAAGTAAAAGCTCTGCTGTGATTTATAAGAAAACCTGGGCATCTTGATTACCAATAATAGATTGTTCTAGCAACAAGATATATTTTCCCCTTTTTTGCTTTTCAAGAGTGGCACTTGATCTTGGACACCTTCTGTCTTGGGGCATATTACTTCAATTGTTTTCTATAAACTATTGGGTCTTAAAATCATTCTGGCACTTGGAGACAGTATGGAATGCCAAACTCACCTGAGGAGCTTGGTTTGTTCCCCCAGGCACTGCTACTATAGTTGAGGTCACAGCACCAAATATGAGAGATGACTTATAAAGTATATTTTCTTTGTATATCTATATGGTTCTGAAGTTACAGAACAGCAACCATGCTAACGCTAAGCATTATTCATGTTTGTCACTGCAGACTTTTCTGTTGCAAAGTCCTAACACAATGGTGATGGTGTCGATTTTACAATGTTACTCTCTTTTGCGAAAGGGACGGGAAAGCATCTTTTTCTCCTTTTAGTGGCAAGCTTCTGTTGAATGCTGCTAGCAGAGTTAAATATAAGGGGTCAGATTCTGAAACGGCCGAAGCTGTTTTCTGCCATTCTCTTGAATTGCGTTTCAACTTTAGCAGTATTATGGAAAAACTGTTTCCTTTTATATGGCATAACCTGATTTAACCCTTTAAAAATCCAGCTAATATTGAGGCTACCGTTTCCCTGGGAGTAAGCCCCATTAAACACAGTGGAACTAACTTCTGAGTAAACAGGCATAATATTGACTTCACAAGCCTTATCCTTAAAGGGGGAGGTTGGAGGAAATAAACAGTTTGCCTTCCCCGAATCTATTTGCTGTGGAGCATCTCATTATTCAGCAACTAAAGGCACTACATAAAATTATGAAAGTTAGGGAATTCTACCTGAGTTGGATTCCAGGATTACTGGTTCTAAATTCTCTATTGAGGGTTCTGCATTTAGTCACTGAATTAGAATACTGAAGAAATTATAGTACGTTTTCTCACCTGAACCAAAGATGCATTATCAGATTTAATGCTGATCATTGAGGCGGGGGGGGGGGTGGGAATCAAAAAGATACTTTGTACCTTGTGGTTGACTCTACCAATTTTTATCATTCTAGGAATGCTCAGGCATGTTATTTTTCCTGCCGCGACAAGAGGAAATAGACAGATAACATCAATTCATTCCAAGATGACCAGCAAACATCCATCAAATCATAAACAGTCTCAAGACCAAGGTCTGATTCTCAACAGTGCATTTTATTCTTTAAAAGTTCCATTTTTCATATGCCTGCCCAGATTCTCTTGATTCGAAGATTCCAACTAGCACTTTCATAGAACTGGAGAGCTCGCAACTTAACCAGTTCCTCTCTTTCCACTAGAGTTATGCACTTTTACATAAATGTTTTCTTTCAGAATATACCAGCATGTTTTTTTCCAGAAAACTTATATATGAAAGGGATTCTGTTAGACCAAACTTAGTATTCCAATTGTTGTTTTAAAAATTATCAGAAAGATAAGCTTTTATTTTTCTGTTTTGCTCTGTCTTGATACCAAATTTCTTACAGAAGATCTAAAAGCAGAAGCTGGAAAGTGTGAATGGAGACACTTTATAAAATGTAGTTATACAATCTGTTTTAGACTTATAGTAAATATTCATTTGGAAGCCAGAAAGAATTTATGGACCAGGTATTTCTTAGACTTAGCAAACAATACAAAATCAAAGATGGTTATAGGGGGAAAAAGAAAGAAAGGGATAGACCTCATTCAAAATGGGGGAAATAATCTGAGCTTCCTCTTGGCATTTTTTTTATGAAGTTCATATAAATTCAGCTCAGTGCCTTTCTAGTAGAAGCACTCCAAAGACACCTGTGTGCAATCCGCAGCAGAGCTGAAGGAAAAGACAACATTCAGGGAAGGTTGATGGGAGTGGGTGGAGGGTGAGGGAGTGCTTATCTTACCCTTCTCTTGAGGAAAACTTGTGCTAGTTTAAGAAAAAGTACAGCCTAAGCACTACTGGATTTTATAGGAATGCTCCTGGTCACCTTAGGTCCCCACATTCTGCAAACAAGCAAATGCATCAGCTTACTGTCCTGGAGATCCAGCAACTTCTGGTCTCAGCATTGCTGCAAACTAAAGCAACCTGTACATTCGTCCCTATACCCAATCTTTTAAGGAATGCGTTACATTATGGCAACTCGCATTAATATAAATGCAACAGTCGTTCAACAGAACTCTAGTGAAGAAAACTTTAAGCAAGTTCCTGATCTCAGGTGGAATTGAGAACTTAAGCACAGTGAAAGAAAGGTTTTTTCCCTCTATCCAGTGAATATGTTACTACAAATTTACTTAATGCATGCACTACAAACTTACGCTATGAAGTCTATCTCTTTATTAACTCTGACAAAATATTACCTTTGGGAGAAAAAAAAAATTGGGAACATTTAAGCATTTTGGGGAAGTCTAGCCAAACTGTAAACCAGTTTTACATGCAATAGGATTTAGCATCACATAATTAACCACCTGAACAGTAAATTAAATAACACTAACATTGCTAAATACAGTTTATCATTATTTATCTCAAGTTACACCTGAAAAGGACTATGTATCCATAACCATCCCAAATTACAACAAAAAACAGAATTTAAGTTGCAAGCAATTTTCTTTGAAACAGTGGGATACTGGGGACAAACTTACTTTAAACAGATAATGTCAAATGGGAGCAGATGGGCATTTCTGATTAATGTGAAGGATTGAACTAGCATGGAGAGGGCAAACTCACAGAGACACATTGTTCAGTGATTAAAGAATGCACACAAAAGATCAAAAAAAGAAAACTAATATTTAGAGGCTGTTTTTCTGAGGTGTGTTCTCTTCTACCTCTAACCTCATCTTAAGCAGAAAATAAAATTAGGCCCAACTGATATCCTGGGTAGCCATACAAGCGAGCAGCTGATCAGGAGAATTGCAACCCCTATTTTTGCTCGTTTTAACAGAAGTGGTATTTAGGGATAGATATTTTGCTAAAAGCCAGGAGAAGATTCAACAGCCTGCCAACAAGCGCTGTTGCATTTGTGAGTCTTGAAGCTGGAGAGCTCTCTCTTCATAGGGGAAAGAAAAAGTTAATTCATAGGGCACATAAGGCTCGCAATTGTCAAAGAGCAGACATGTCAATGCTATCATTAACAGGCGGATCGGCCAAGCGTTTAATGGTAGAATCTGGAGACATTCACTCTCCACTATCAGAATGACATCATAACTAAAACAGCCTCCAGCGTGGAGGGACATGCAACACCACCACTTTTGATCCCCTGTATGAAATGCATCACACAACTCTCCTCCCTCGCAGAAGGCACAGCACGCTCTCAAACACCCCGGTTCTAAAATATCACTCGGCTGGATTTCTCAAAAGCACTTTTGCGAAAAGAGTACTTGTAAACAGCCCCAATTGGGAGAAATGGTCAGAATGTAAGAGCAGTCACTTTATTTGGAATAGCTGTCAGCGATTCACAAATGTGCATCAAGGTTTTGGACATTTCCCATTATCCCCCTGATCTCTACTCCTGCTTACAGCAAGAGGGTGAGGTGACAGAAGAACACAATTAGAAATCAGCCCTTCACATTTTGATGAAGTGCTATTCTGCTTGGATGCTTCTCTGATTTATATATAAAATCATGCAAATGACCACGTAACTCTACAGACAGACAGACACACAGACCTTTGAGTAACTCCAGTCCTTGCAAACTATTCCAAGATGACAAGGATTCCAAGCAGGAGCAAGACAGCCCAGCTTCTGCACAGCATCCACATCCAAAATTACAATTCTATTTTATTCCTTCTGCACACACGTATCCCAACTCTCCAGTAGTGGCTGCACAGGTATAATACACAGGGATTGCAAAGAAAACCTAAATTTGCATTAGAACTATAAAGGAGGGGGGAAAGTTAGGAAAGCACAACGAAAATCCTAAAGCCTCCAGGGCCAACCCAAAAAATCAGCTATTGAGAAGCAAGCAAAGAGACCCTATCGTGAATTGTAGATCCATTCCAAAGCCCCTTGCCTTTTTATTTGATGTACTTTAGCAGGTCACTTACTTTTCAGTTATATTTGAACCCTGAGTAATCATGAAGACCGAAGCAGCTGGCTTTGAGGGACTTCTAGAGCTTTTGGTTTGGTTTGCAAATAAGTTTCTTTCATTGGGGGGTAAAAATCCAAATTATGCAAATCTGCTCCCAGACAGAGAATGAATATTCAGTCTTATGGTGATAATGTAAATACTTCTATCCAACACCTTAGGCAGGGCAGATCTACGAAGCAACGCCACCGGTGTGCTTTGGTCCTCGTTGAAGCATCTTGAAGTTAATTAAACCTGCAAATGTCCAGCACCACCACAAACCTGCCCCCCCTCTCCAGCTTCTCATTCAGGTTTAATATTTCAACATCAAACCAGGCAGGAGAAGAGATGGGGAGACCCCCCCCCTCCTCTCCATACACTTAAAGAACCTTCTTCCAAAGTCAGTAACAATGAACAAAGATGAGAGTGATCGACAAGAGTAGAGGGAAGGGGAGGAAAATATTTTCCATGGAAATAATCAAATCCGGTGGAAACGGGTAAAAATATAGCTGCTAATATTAAACTAGGAAAGACAACATTCTTCTGCTAAGGCGTGCAGCCAATCCCATGCGGAGCGATTTTAAAAGGAAAAATGAAAGAGCTAAATGCAGCCAGCCATCCTTATTTTCAGCCCTGAATGAGCCCAAACAAGGCTCCTAAACTTAATTATGACACTTAAAATAAGCTCCCCCCTCCGCGCTCGCACAGACACAAGCGGGAGGCGCCGCCGCTCGCCCGCATCCCGCAACGCAGAGCAGAGCATCCGCTCAGCAAAGACGGCCCCTGTTGGAATGATTTTAAACTGCACAGAAGGGAAAGCGAGGAGGGGGGAGTTTACAGAAAGAGCTTTAAAAGTAGATCCCATGTCAAACTGCCGTGCAAGAGCTCACATGCCTGCTTCGCCAGCGTCCCCTCTTCGCCCCCACTGGCTCAGATCGGCTTCTTTCCCCCCGCAGCTCCTCCTGCGCGCCTTCTCCCCTCGCCCTTTGGCCGTGCGTTTGGAGAGCAGGCAAACTTCGCACGGCAGAGTCGTCCTTCTGCCTCCCCAGCTGCAGACGCCCCCTCCCCAATCAGCCTTCATGTTCTGCTAAAGTGAAAATGAGGAGTTCTGACAACTCACGTCTCCGCCTAGACACTATTATAGACATAACAATATCCGTTCAACAATAGCACCCACTGCACCTAAAGAGGGTCGATTCCAGCTATTCCTTCTTTTTGTTTTTGTTTTGCAAATTTCAGCTCTTCTCTCCTTCCACCCCCCGCTCCTCCGACTTCAGGCATCCCCACTTCCCACCAAATAATTAAACATAAAACCGGCATGGTGGTATTCCATTCCCAGCCCTCGCCTGCTCTAATTCATTAATTTAGAGCCTCTGATAATCCAGAAGGTTTTGTTTTTGTTTTTAGCTTGCTAAGGCATCCGATGAAACCCCACTCAAGGTTTTAAACATGTTCACGCACCCGAATGCCCAGAAAACGCCTTCTTTGTAAAACTTTCTCAACCTCCAGGTTTTTCCCTTCTCTCTCCACTTGCTTATCTCTCTCTATTATTAAATATTGGCAACGCTGCAACAGATGGGCGCGTTAAGAGCTGGAATTTTTCCTACTTTAGCATCAAAACATTCCCTCTTTATTTTTTTTTCTAAATAACTTTGCAGTTTGCTGCTGAAAACATAGATTGCTTTAAAGAAAAAGGCGAAGGAGGAGGAGGAGTCCACTGTTTTCATTAAAACTAAAAATTCCGGGGAAGAAAGAAAAAGATCGATGCAACTTTGTCCTCCTCCCGGAATGAGACTAGGAAAGCCACTTGAGTCGAAACCCAGTTCCCAAGCGCCCCCTCCCCCATATAAAACTCTCCTACCACCCTGCAAAAACCAGATCGTGGTACTTTGAACAGAATCCACTCGCAGGCATCATTCCCCAAACACCCCCTCTCTCCTCCCCCCTGCATGTAAGTTTCCTTTTTAACCTGTTACTTGGGGTCGTGTCTTCAAAATACCGCGGATTTCAGCCTGGCAGGTGCTGGCTTTCTCCTCCGGGAGGGGGGCACGTCATGCAAGCTCCTGTTTCCCACCCCCACGCCCATCCCTTTCCTCCACCCCCTTCCAGTTTTGCTAAAAAGCCCTTAACTGCTCTGAAATACAAGTGCAAAGCGCCCCCCACCCCGTCTCGCGCGCGCGCGCACACACACTCACACACTCCGCCGGCGCGAATGCCACAACGTTACCTCCGCAGCATTAAGCGCTTATTCATAATAAGAGGTCGCCCAGACAGAGCACAAAATGGCAGGGTGCACTTTAAAGACAAGAGACCATTGCAGAAGTTTTGACACATGGGAGACACAATGGACGCTAAACTTTGGACCGCGGTTCAATTCGGGAGGTGTCCAGAGGGGGGAAAAATAGCAAGAAAGCACGGTTTGCTTTCCCTTATGGGTATCACGCCTTGCCACGGAGGGAGCTACCGGAGGAGCGAGAGGAGCCCGCGTCACCCTTGCGTGGGCGAGAAAAAGTCACTTTGCAAAACTTTAGATTGCCCCAATTTCAGGAAGGGGCAAAAATCCCGCCCCCACGCAAAAAAAAAAAAAAAAAGTTTCTGAGCAACTTGAAAGCGTTGGTCACCGCGGGAGTTCTCGGAGTTCTCCTAAATCCTCTATCTGCGTTTATTAAAAGCTGGATAAAGTCTTTCCTTTCTTCTCCTCCCCCCCCCCCGAAAGTAACGGATTTAAAAAGACCAGGGAAAAGCGCCGGCTCGCTCGCTCGCTCGCTCTCTCCTCCAGGCTTAAGTTCTATAGCGCCATACAACGGTTCCTTTGCTCCTTTCATTCTTTTTCCCCTGACAGCCTTTGCTTGCAAACGTCATTGCTATGGATATTTAATTATACTGTATTTTTTAATCACGCAGGCCCCGTTGCGATGATGCAAAAAAAAGGGGGGGCGGAAAAAATATTCCAAACTGACTTTAGCAGCGTTCG
Organism: Varanus salvator macromaculatus; assembly: GCA_023646645.1. Classification (NCBI taxonomy): domain Eukaryota; kingdom Metazoa; phylum Chordata; class Lepidosauria; order Squamata; family Varanidae; genus Varanus; species Varanus salvator. The sequence goes on along the minus strand of JAIXND010000657.1, from coordinate 10,758,845 downwards.
GGGGTGCGCGCCCCGGTTTAAAGCACACACGCACGCACACACACACACACGGACACACACACTAACTCCGATCTCCCCTCTGATCGCGCGCTCCCTCGCTCTTTTTTGTTTTCCTCCAAAAATCTGAAATAAACAAATAAGGAAATGCCATTGGCGTCCCTTTTGTCTTTTCCTTACCTTCCCAATTTGTTTTAAAGCAAAGCGGAGGAGAAACTCCTGCACGTAAACGAAGCGTTGTAAAAGATTGTGTTCAATGAATAATGAAGCATATCCCACATGATTGACTTGATCATTTGCTCGGGCTGAGATGGGGGGAGAAGTGGCCAAGGGGAACTCTGCCGATCGGCCACTCTGGCCGACTCTCCTAAATCTTGGCGAGCCACCCCAAGGGCGGCGGGGGGGGGCGTTATTTTCATGTGTCGCTTTTTCTGCAGAAGACCCCCCCTTTTCCTTGATAGCGATCAGGCAACATCGCAAGACATTCCCGGCTCTCAGCTTGGACTCCCCCTATCTGGTAGGTGAAATGCATTGTACCATTAAAAAGGCACTCCATTGTCGTCTTGGCATAATTCACAGCAACTAGATGGGTCTTGCGGCATTTAGCTTTGATGAGCCAAATGCTGAACCCTTGATATAATAATCTACAAAGAATGGGCTCCGATCGTCCATTTTTCCCTTTCTGTCTCAGGAACTAAGAGGTTGGGGGAAAGCATTTAACACAGAGCAGTTTTGGGCATGACCTTGAGCCCGTGTAAACACACTTATTAAAGCCCCTAAGATCCCCCACCCACCCGCCAGCCGCTCTTTTCGGATTCAAGCCTAGATCAACCCTTCTCCCCTCCCTTTGCCTGTCATTTTTCCTAAACAAATCCGAAGATCTTTCCGTATTTAGGGAGGAAAAAAAAGCAGAGGTGGGGGGGAGCGAGCGAGCGAGCGAGGAGGAGGAACGGCGCGGGGGGGGGGAGTATTTAAGCATCGCTTCTTACCTGCTCTGGAAACTATCCGAAGTCTGTTTCTTTGAAAAACTCCAGGGGAAGCTTGCTGGCCGGTTGGATCGCGCAGCATCAGTCCAAGAAGCTCCAGCGCTTAAGAGAAGTAATCAACGATAAAGTGACGTTGATCTGCACTGTAACCTTGTGGCGTATTTAATGTAAATAAGCAGTTATGTTGCCAATCGCACGCATGCAAACACAGAAAGGTCTTCAGCGTTGCATTTTGATGCTTTCCATTAAGGCTGACTTTATTTACATACACTATTTAGGGGAAGGGGGGAGGAGAAAGAAGATCATGATGGTTCGAAGACAATACTAGTGCCAAATGATTATGAAAATATGATTTTAATTAATCACGTAGTAGGCAAGGAAATTAGCATACGGTAATTAAACTTCCAGGGGAAAAAAAAGGAACGAAAGAAAGAAAAGCGCCATGAAGGGTCTCTGCCTTATAGGTCTGGAATAATCAGGAAATATATAGATAGAGATTTAAAACGTGAGATTTTTCCCCCAGGTCCAATATACTTTCCTATCAAGAACCTAACTTTTAAAAACATACATGCATATATACATATAACTTCAGCGGGGTTTATCTGCTGAGGAAGGTTTAAGAAATAATATGCCAGCAAGCAGAAGAGGGTGGAAAATTGGGGATAGGTTATATTATGTGGTTAATAAGCTAAAAGAAGAGAAGGGCAGAAGGAGGGTTAAAATGGGGGGAGAACACTGAATAATGCAATTATGGATTCTGTGTCCCATAGTTGACAAAAGCATGGTGCCTCAATAGACTCTTTGTGATGGGATTATATAATGATTGTGGGGTAATTATGGGAAAAAAAGAGATTTAGTCATAATAAAAAGTATCAAAATACACCAGCTTCTTGTAAAGGGAAAAGCTAGCTCACGACATTAGGGGCATGTTAATAGGGAAGGGGAAGGGGAAGGGGCGGTGGGGAGGGGGGAATAAAAGCAGGATCCGAAAGAGCTGACAAATATAGAGAGACTGTGATGTGCATGATTAAGAAGAGATGGAGGCAGATTGATTATTCAAAATGCCGAACCACAGGGACACTTAAAACATTGATTCAGGTAACACTAGTTTCATCTCAACTGAAATGAGTTCCCTGAAGATGACTGGCATACATTTTAAATCAGTTTACACCATAAAAAGGGGGGAAAGCAGGGGGGAAACAGAAGCAACATCACAAGCAGAAATCTTCTGGCATAAAGGCAGAATTCTGTGTGGTAGAAGAAAAGTTTAGGTGTCTGTATATTCCCAGGAAGAATCAGCAAGTTGCGGGGCATGGGGGGGGGGGGTCTCCTTAACTCCATGCATTGTTTCTTTCCATGCTGTTTTAGAAGCCCTGTTTTGGTTTAAGGCTTCTTTTCCTTCCTCATAGGAATGGGGAGACTTTTTAAGTGGATACTTTCAGACTATATTTTTAAGGAACCTTCTCTTCTCACCATCCAGGGTTTTTAGCTTCTTTTAGGGAGTTTAAGAACTACTCTTCAGAACTGCTCCTAGCCTTGGTGGAAGAGCAGCATTTTCACGCCTTTGCTCCAAAGTCTAAGAATTCACTCCACTTTGCAATTTAATCTGTCTGAAATTCTCTTTGAACAAATTCCAAAATACACTTTTTTGATAGAAATTAGCATGGCAATTCCATCAATAATATCACTATCACTATGGGAATGATAAGTGTAGCAGTGCGGGGGGGGGGCGTTCTTTATTCCACTTCTTTGTGGATCAACTGATTATATTCTCTGGTCTTTTGAATCTGTTATTGTAAGTCAAGTGATTCTTTATAAGTGACAGCCCTGACAAAGAGATGAGGATGGGAAAGCAGGTCGAAAGGAAGTTGCCATATGGACTTTTAAAAAGGCACTTTTTGAACAAGATAATAGGGAAATGGATGTTGCCTTTAACCCTTCACAATCTCATTCTCAGCCTCATAAAACTACTTTTTTCCTTTAACATAAATTCCCCACCAGCTAGTTCCTTCTGGATCTGCCATTAGAAGTATTATCAGAGGCAAAGATCTGGAGGCTAACCCATTTGATTACTCTGAACCTGAAGGAACCCAGTGAGTGGTCTACGCAATCCACCATATTGTGGCACACTGTCTCCCAATTAGCTGCCAGGATGTATCCCAAAAGGCTGCAAACTTTTCAGTTGATTGTTGGGGTTACAGATCAGCAGGATAACCATTTTTTCCTCCTCTGTCATCTCATGATAAAATAAGTTTTGGATGCATCTCAGGCCATGACATTTCGGGGTTTTTTAATGGCCAGAAGAACTGTTACAAAAACCCTCAATCAGTTCCTCTATTTCATTTGAGGAAAACAAAAGCTTCAGAAGAGTCTTTTTTAATGGAGGGAGGGCAATATAACAAAGCCTGAGATCTCCTACTTTCAAGAAAGCTTGCGATATGTGGAACCAGGACCTCTGAAGATCCCTGCCCAAGAATATGCATTTGGAAAACCTTTAGACATCATGGTTAATGAATGTTAATAATCCTTCTTCCATTACTTTCTTGACACAACACACTTTGGACATTATGTCAAAGGTTTACCAATAATATTGGGGGTGAAGGGGGAGTAAGGAAGGGGAGAGGGAGGAAGACAAGCCAGGTTTGGTATTGTAATAACAATAAAGGGGTAAGAAATCTACAAGCCTTAGCTTGCATGTAAGATCAGGGCTAATTTCAAGAGGCTTTTGTAGAGATCTTTTGCATCAGCTCAGTTTGGTGACTTGCCCCTTCTGAGGCGGCCAGCCAGCTGGGTGAAAGATTGTAGGAGAGAGTGAGAGCAAGCAGACAGTGGCAGAAAGAGAGAAAAGGGATGAACCTGCTGTGTTTTGGCTCTAGTCTAACCCAGCACTGGCATTGTGGTTTCTACAGGTGATCTCAGGGACATGTAGCCGTTGACTTTAAAAAGTTATCCACATCCTACACCTAAATGTTATCCTTCACTCTAACCCTGGTTAGCCAAACAGACAAGCAAGGTCTACAGAGGTATTTCTCCAACTACATCCACTATACAGAATCCTTCTAATTTGGCCACTTCCACCTTGAAAGAAAGAGGGAGATGCCTTGAAGTACCAATGTATCTCAGAAGAGCTTCAGGTACTTCATAGGAGGACCTCAGTGCTAAGTTTTTAAGAAGCAGGTGGGTTGCTTGTAGCCAAATTTTGAATTGCAAAGGTGTCTAACTGGTCAGACAATCAGTGCACAACCACTAGAGTGCACGTGTCTTTAGGTAGCTTCCTGCTCTGTTGCTTTGTGAGATACATTGGCCTATTAAAAAGAAAATTGATCTCTGAACTTCTAGATGTGTCTCGCTTACTTTGCTGTCCTACACAGTAGAAGCCTGCAGAGCAGAGGACAGGATGAGCTCTCAAGGAAGGCACCATAAGTCCTGCACCTTAGCAACTCTGCTCAACAAAAATATGCAGGTTAGGAAAACAAGGTATTGCCAAGACATATGATTTAGGCTGAATTGGATTAAATTCATGCAAACACTTAGTCTGCCGAGGGAATCACTAGTTTTAATTGAACCTAGAGCCATTCTCAACTCACCTGAGCAGAATAGAGAGACTAAGATAATAATTATTCTTATTCTACATCTATAGATATAGATTGATAGAATTATGTATATTCTATAATTCATTCTACATCCACCTGTATGCAACCTCCTGTGCCTACCCAAGCTGAATGTTTGCCATTTCTTTAAAGGCAAAAAATGTTTCCCCACAGGGCTTTTATCATGCAGTCACCTTCCCTAACATGGAGTTCTAGAAGGGATCCAGATGACGACCCCTTTTGTCCAGGTATAGCTGCCCGGCTTCCCTCTATTTCCATCCTTTTTCTCAATGGAAAAAAGTCTGAGGGAAAAGGATGGAATAGGTGCATAATTCCTTTCGACTTGCAGCTCTAGAAGTTCTCTCTTGTGCTGAGGAACTTAGGCTCCTAAAAGACGGCCACCTAAGGCATGGAGAACCATGTCTGACCCAAGGCTGCCATAGCAGAGGAAGGAGCAGGAGATTAAAAACTTACAGCCTTCAACATTCGCAGGAATACATGAGAATGAAGGAAGAATGAAGAAACTTGGGTTAAAACTCTGGGTTGTTTTACCCTCAAATAGCCTGGTGTGCATGATTCACAACTAAAAATTGGAAAGCGGAAATGGTGCATGGGTAGGAGTTGATTTGCTCTGGTGTGGCACTACTAATTCATGGGTTGTTCAGCCCATACATTTGCATTCCTTGTATTACTTGAAAGGTTGCATGTTCCTGTTTGTAACCCAGGCATTGCCTACCTGCTTAATGGAGTAAGAGTGCTTAGATGACCAAGTTCTTATAATGCAATAAATGCTCTCTAGTTAGCCAGAGATTAATTGCCATGCTGTGACACAAGCAACACAATATGTAGGATGTAAGCATTGCACACAGACTCCCTGCAGCAAAACCATGACTTTTAGAACCAAGATAAAAGTAGATCATAATAGACATAATGGTCAAATTGAATAGGTTTCATGGTTAAATAAGTTTTTGCAAAGATTTAAAAAAATCAAGAAAAAAATTGTGTTTACATAAGTCTTGCTGTGAATTCAGGTCCAATCTAGCATTGAAAGCTACAAGACTTACTTCTGACTAATTGAATATCTTCCCAGTTCTCCAGTGTTCAATCTTCATGTCAATTTTTTTTCCATTTAAAAAAGGTTATACTATTATTTTTCTCTCTCTCCTCCCCTTAACCACTCTCTCCTCCTCTTAACAAAGACAGTGACAGTATTAATTTGGTTTAAGAACCTGGTAATCTCAGCCTTAAATAAATCCAGCCTTTTACTTCTGATTAACTAAGGGAGATACACAGACATCACCTTCTGATCCTGGAACCATTAAAAAAAAAAGATATTTAAACTGTAAAGAAAGTGAAACTTTAGCTTAACATACGAATGATGTAGCCTGTGATCCTCAACCTGCATTTAAATTATGATTTATCACATGGAGAAGGCATAACTGCAGCTTACAAGATCTATTCTACTTCTACAAGACCCCTCAACCAGGGCAGGTGCAATAACTGGACACTTCAGATCAAATTATTCAAGGCCTGGGAATTCAGTCAGAGTATTGGAACTTAATGAAACTTGCAGTCTTCCAACACATTTCATGGTGGAGCCATTTTGTTGTTCCCATTCTTAAGCTATTGGGAATCAGAAATCCTTGCTGATCTACTTCACTTCATCGAGAGATCTACCCCTTAATCTACTTTCATCCCACCCTGCTATAAAATACTGAAATATTTTTCTAGTTCAGTGAAACTTACAACCCACCTATAAAAACATTACTTAGAAGTAAGAGCTATGATATTCACCAGAACTTGCTTCAATGCCATGTGTTTAGAAATGAGTCAAGGGTTCAGAGTCAAGGATGATGAGAAAGCGCCAAATAGATATCAGTTTCTATTACTTTAAAAATAAAACACCTGCTACTGAGAATGCTTCATGAGAAGAGAGCATACATCAAAGACCATATTCTGCAGTAACAGATCAAATATAACAAAGATGCTCCAAGAGTCTGCACATCTACCCAAGAACCACTTCTCTATGTATAAAATCAGAGAAGCAACAGGTGTAAAGTGAGTTTTCAAAAAAATGCCCATACAGCTGAGAGTAAAGGTGGCTGTTGTTCAAATGCTCTTAACACCCAGCTGTGGAGAAACACCAGCATTATGCCTATACAGGTAATATTATGCAACAGCAATTCCATACAGTCTTAGCCTCTCTCCTAAAATTCCAGAATGCTCTTTGATCTAAAGTTATTCTTTCCAGACTTATTAACATGGTGTTGTATTCTATAGAACAACAGACGCTGAAGTCAGGTCCTGCTTACAAATACCAACAGTCTAAATGTGGGGTCCTCAAACTTTTTCACCAAGGGGTCATTTGAAAGGTGCTGGTGCTGGGCGCCGGCTGGAAAAGTGGTGCCAGCAGTGTGTGCAGGCCGGGGGGGTGAGGGGGGGTGATGCAAGGGGAGCTAGGTGCGGGCATGCATCGCGAGCCAGGCGCATGAGGCAGCGGCTTGCTCTCTTAGAGATCATTTTCTCCAGATGAGCAAATCGCTGCCTCCCCATGCGCAGGGCAAGGTTGGCAGCAGTGGGTCCAAATGGGCATGTTGGGCTGGATCCAGCCGTCGGGCCATAGTTTGAGGACCCATGCTCTAAATGTTGCTGGGCTGTTATTGTTCTTCTGGTCATGTATTTGCATTGAAGAAAGCCAGTGACTGACCACAATGTAAACCAAGCTATGACCCACACCTAGGACCAAGACTGCCAGGCCCATCATTTTAGGAGGGCAGCTCATGAGATTTTGTGTGTTGGGAATTCAGCCTCTGCACCTTTCTCTGGCTACGGCAGTACCCTATGATCACATTTCCCTTCTGTTTCTCTTTGCAAATATCTGTGGAATGTTTGATGAGATAGGAGGGTTTGTTTTGTGCATTACTTGTTCATCACCCAGTAAGTACGCAGGCTAATCAGAGCTGGAATACTTTATGCGCTTTGCTAGAAATGCTGTTGTTCATACAAGAAAATGGATTATTTCCCACCATTGCTAATCAAGATGCCAAATAGCTAACAATTTGCTGAGAACCAGCTAACTTACTATCTCCGATTAAGGTGATATACCAAAAAATTGAGAATTCATGGAATACTAGATTGTTTATATCTGTCACACTAATAAACATTGTTGTGTCCTGTTATCTCCAGCCTTTGCTATATAATGGACCGATGGCTAGAAATGCACATCTCTGGGCAGAGTTCACTTTCCACTCATGTTGTTCAGTATTCAGCTGGAAGGTTTAAGAAGCAAAGCCTGAATACCATTAGTTATACCCACTTGTTACATTGGTAAGCATCGATCATTTGTTCCATACTGTATCTGCAAAACTGTATTTCAGTATCAAAAGAGATTACAAGATTATTTCAAAGAAGACTTCAACTTTGCATCATTTTTACAATGAGCTGTTCTTTATTACAAGATGGAAAAGTATGCCGGGGGAAGGATCTATAACAGCAGCTAAGAATGTTACCCCTCCGTGATCGAAAACAAAGTTGGGTTCAATAGAAGTTAACATTAACAATGCAGGAGCCTGAAGTAGAAATTAGAAACATGAGTCTGTGATAACGATGATATTATCACTCTGGCAAAAAAAAGGTGTTCTCAAATGTCATCGAAAGAAAATAAAGAAAAGCATCTTGACTCAAACTGTCTATTCCACTCAGTGAGGAAAATCCCCATAAATTCAATACTTATAGAACCTGAATTTTAAAAGAAAGCAAATATTCCTTTAGGGTGGAATTGTATGCATGTTTAGACAGAAAAAAGTCCTATAGCTCGCAGCTTGCCCTGACCATGTAGTGCGTGGGTCCTCAAGCTATGGCCCAGGGGCCGGATCTGGCCCGCCATGCCCATTTGGACCTGCTGCGGCTGCACCCACCAGCGTCCACCTCACCCTGTGCGCAGGGAGGCAGTGGTTCACTCACTCGGAGAAAACGATCTCCAAGAGAGCAAGCCGCTGCCTCGTGCGCCTGCCTCGCAGCATGTACCCCCCACACCTCGCCTCGCCCCCGCCTCAGCGCACGTGCCCGCATGCACTGCCCCTTCCCCCTTGCCGGCCCGCACACACTGCTGGCACCACCTTTCCGACCTGCACCCAACCCTGGCACCTTTCAACAGGCCCCCTGGTGGAAAAGTTTGAGGACCCTGATGTAGTGCCTAACAATGAGATGTGAACATCCCAATTCAGCTCTCAGCATGGGCTTCCTAAGTGCATCATGCAAGCCCATCTCTCCACGTCTCTCCAACAGACTGATAATACTGACCTACCTTAGGATGTTCTAAGTATCAAGGTGAAGCTTAGAAAGCATTCTAAGGAACACCCCACAGTGGTAGATGAATGTTTATGGTGGTAAGAGCTTATTAAATGTTGACTAATCCTTGTTGAATCATGTTGGGCACAATAAGGAGAATAAATCAGATGGATAAACAGTTTTATTCTTCAAGCACCGCTATTCAGTGCTGGTTTTATTCTTTGGCTTGTTTCAGCATATACCGTATTTTTTGCTCTATAAGACTCACTTTTTCCCCCCTCAAAAGTAAGGGGAAATGTCTGTGCATCTTATAGAGTGAATGTGTGTGTGCAGTAAGTCTATCAGATGTGCAGCCCATGGGGAAGTGATGGGGAATGTGCCTGTGATTATGTGCCCATTTGATTCAGAATATTTTTTTCTTGCTTTCCTCCTCTAAAAACTAGGTGGCGTCTTATGGTCAGGTGCGTCTTATAGAGCGAAAAATACGGTACATTGCATGTTTTTAATCTACTGCCTGCTGCCCAGAGTACTCCAGGCATTGGGCAGTTTAAACATACATTATGAAGAAACCTCAGACTTTTACATTTTGCCACAAATCTAAAACTCCTGACACACTGATTGTGTCCACAGATGCACAGATCCGGAAAAGATTCTTCCTACAGAAGTACCCACTGATTCCCTTAGAACTGACTCCCACTGAATCTGAGCTCAAGGCAAGTGTGTCGCACACCATAGCTTTAGTTAGCCTTTCAACAGATTCAAGGCTAGTAACCATGGAAGTGTGAGCATTCCTCAGAGGGAGCTACAGGGTGCAAGTAAATAGTATCATTCAATTTTTATCTTGCTTTTCCTCCAAGCAGCTCAGAGTAGTGCACCCTTTCATTTCATCTGCCCTTAAAACCACCATATGCAGTAGGTTATAGGAATCCAGTGTGCCTGGCCCGAACTCAGTACGGTTTGCAACTTAATAGGGAACAGAAACCAGATTCTTAATCCCAACATTCTGGTCTTTTACCATTCTTGATAAGAGCAGCTAAATCTTTCACTTTCACTAAGTGAAATCTTCACTAGGTTTTAGACCCTAAGACTTCACACAGAGTATCCATTCACACTTAAATGCATGCATTTAGGTAGGGATTTTGGAAAAGACCTTGGAAAACATGGTATCAGTAAACCACTAAGAATACAATCCTTTGTACATCTACTCAGAAATAAAGCATACTGAGTCCAACAGAACTTACTCTCAAGTAAGTGTGTACAGTATTACAGCCTACATGAATTAAACATGGTCTAATATGCAATTTCTCATCATGGCAGACACCAGAGAGATGGACTGGATCCCTCAAACATTTTTTTAGCTTAACCATTTCACAGCATTCCTGATTTAAAAAAAAAATCAGATTCTGGCACTCTTATCAAGTATTATAGCTGGAATCTGCCTGGATATTTTCAACAAGTTTGGAGGAATTATGGAAGAAAGAAACCCAGAATTCCAAATGTGCAATCAGACTTTTAAAGTTGAAGAAGGGTTTCAAATAATCAAATTCATAGACCACCTAATTAAATGCTAAAAGGCATGTTTCATCTGGCTTTCATTAAAGCTCAATGTGTTTTACAAGTTGACTTCATGCAATCAGAAGTAAGCAGCACTGGGTTAATTGTAGCTTGCTTCTATGCATAGGACTGTCATCATACTGATCCTAATACATGGGATATTGTGCAATCTACTGCTGAAGCCTTCACACTCTCATGATACACTCCAGCAGCTTCATATTACCATTACACCTGTGGAATATACCATGCGTGACAACCATAGACAAGACTTTCCCAGAGATCCAGCTGGAAAGTCATGATCACAATGTCAGGATTCGCCTCTTTGGCCAAGAATTTCAATATTTGCAATGAGCAAAATACAACAATAAGATTATGGTGAAGAAGCAGACATAATCCAAGTTAAACACTGACATTCTAGGAGACAGGAGGAATGGCAAGGAAGGAAACAAGAAGAAAGTGAATATAAATGAATTAGTCCAGCTTTGTCTTCTAAAATGAATAGGTTTTAGTCCAGAAGATTCCCAGGTTTAGAAGCTATGTTTTCCTTAAGATCCTATTAAACATGAGAAAGCTCTAGCTACCCAAGTAGTCTTTCCAATGTGCTAATTGTTTACATCCTGATTCTTAAGGGCTCCTTGTTAAGGGACATAACCATGTCCAGAGAATTAGACTCAAATTGAAAACAATTGGATTCAAATCTTCCTTCAAGTAACTGCCTCCTTCGGCAAGTTACTATGTCACTATACCATCACAGTTGTTATCAAGATAATCTATTCTGGACTGAGCTTCTTGGAGGTAGGAAGGATTGTAAATTAAATATTTATTTGTTCATATTACATTTCTGTTGTGTCCTTTCCCCAAGGATATCATTGTTCTCCCCACCATCACCTCCATTTTATCCTCACAACCAACTCATGATGCAAGGAGGCTGAGAAAGGGCAGGTGGATCACCGTCGCCCAATGAGTTGCACCACTGCATGGAGACAGTCTAAACATGGGTCTCTCTGGGCCTCAATCCAACACTCAAAATACTCTGCACTGCAGGCACAGCTGTGAAAATGAGGCAAAGCAAGTATTAGAGGACCGTAGCCTTTATGCAGTGCTGACACGCTTTCCAGAGGCTTTGGGCTGCTGCTGTTGGAAACAGGATGCTAAACAGATGGATCCTCAGCCTGGTCTGGCAGGAGTGGCCAGCACAAGACCCTGCGAATCACTTGGCCTACAACTCCCATCATACTCCCATCATGTCTGCCCTGCGCCTATGGCAGATGAGAGAGGTGTGCCAAAACATCTGGCAGTCGCCCGACCCTGTTATAGAAAGACAGAATAGACACAATGTCTTTTCCCTTCATTGATGCTCCAGGTAGGCAAGATGTGGCACTTCTAGCCCAGCATACAGATCATTATGGTCTGGAGCACCATAAGGCATGAGTCCAATTTCAGGTGTAGGCATTTCCTGGGCAGACTGCCTCCTGGAGACAGAAGAAGCAGGGAGACATGAATATCCTAAAATTCACTGGATGTCACCTCAAAGCTCTGCTCAGCTTGCTTTCTTCTCATTTGTTGTCTTATCTTTTTGGTTTGTCCAAATGCAAAAAGTATGTAATTCAAAAAGAGGAAAGTGTGCATTTCTGTGTGCATTTTTCACAACTGTGCTCTTTTCTTCCATCAACTGAAGCTTGAGAATGCAATATTTAAAGTGTTTTTAATTTTAATTCATATATACATACAGTATAGTAAATGTGTATTTTAAAAAATTTAAAAGCACATTTTCTGAAAGCAAAGAAAATTTGCAAACATTTGTGGAGAATGTGTGCTTGGGGTCATGAGTAGGGCATTTTCAACTAATTTGTGAAATGCAATGAGTTCTTTCTACTTCCCTAGTACATGCATGTTTTCTTTTGTGGGTGGCTCCTGTTTCAGCATGAAAGCGTATAGCAAAGCTGACCCCAAAAAAAGCATGCTCAGATGCATGTGGGGTCCCCATTTAGGGCATGTTAATCTGTCCCCATCTGAATTGTGTGTACAAACTACCTAATGTTAAAGGTCAACATCTTGGGGTATTAAAGCCGCTGCCTGCCACTTTTTCTCTTCACATGTTTTTAATTCCACGTTTCTTCAGAAATGCAACGATGGTCTCAGAAGCTAGTGCTTTGCATCTAAACCACAATATTTGCTAACCCAATATTTGCTAACCTGCCTAATATTGTGCTTTTAAAATACAGGTTATCCACTGCTTCATTCAGTTAATTCATGTTTTTAAGGAAATCAGACCATCTGATCCCAACTTTCAAAAGGGAGTAGTACTAAATTCCTTCTTGTTTTGCAAAAAAAATCTCAAAATAATTTAGTTTCATGCCAGTTATGTACCCTTCGAGACCCGGAGAAAGGGGTTTTCTCATATCTGATTGTTATGCAATAGTTATATTATCTGCACTGAAGGAAGATTCAGTGCAAACTTGGATTAGATAACCAGTACCATATATTGTCCCATCATTCAAAAGACTTGTATTTTGTAACAGGATTTATGTTTCAGACAAAGAAAATAAAACATTTCAGTTCCAATGTCTAACTCTGTCTTAAGAAATATTTTAACTGAATGCTTTATGCAAGGGGAAGCCCGCTTTTCTCAGCTTTTCTTGTTTCTAGGAAGATCATTCAAAGTTTATTCTTAAGGTATCCTTTAGTACATTTATAAAATTCTTGATTCCCAAAAAATACCCTTAAAGTCCATAATTCTCATACAATATTGCACCATTCCACAGCAGTCTGCGGTTAAATCAAGAACAATTGAAGATTGGAGGTCACCTGCCATGTTGAAAGAGTTTTTCTAAGCTGTTTTCCCTATTGCAGCCAAAAATGTTGTGGTCTACACAGTTTGATGATGATGATCTGTTGTCCTTCATACTTGTTTAGATACAAAACAAGCCCCATCTTTGCAGACTTCACCAATTCCAGATCCCTTTGGAGGTTTTCCATGTATGCAGTAAATCTCTCTCTCTCTCTCTCTAATTCTTTGTGGGAAACTCCTGCAACCTTTGATGAAGATAGTCATATATCTGTAAATAATGAGTGTACAGAAGAGAGGGAGGAAGCTATCTTGCCAGGAGATGGCAAATTCCAACATGTCTCCTTTTCATAACCAGAAGGGCCACTGCAATGAAGCGATTGGAGCATCCAAACAGAAAGACATAAATTCAGATTACCCTTCAGCCATGAATCTGAGTGGATGTCGTGCAGCGGGTCGGTCCAACCCACCTCACAGAATCCTGTACCAGGAGACCGAGGGTAGAAGGAACGCTGAGTCACGAATTTGCTGAGAGCAACACATGTGAAACCCACAATTCGTGGGAAAGGGTTCTGCTTCGTTCCACCCTCTTGCAAGGGCACATCCCCGCTCCGGTGCTTCTCTTGCCAGTGTGCATATCATTGTGGAGAGTCTGGGAGGAAGCCTGCCCAGAGACGTTGGCTGGACTCACAGTCAAACCTCAAGTCAAGATTTCCCTGCATTTTCAAAAGTCCCAAATCAAGTTCTGCTGCTCATTCACTGCTTACATAATGTGCTATTTACAGAGTGTCTTTCCTTTGGCATAGGTTAACTGGCAAGCGGCTGCAACATATCTGGGGCCAACGGAAGAGCTGCTAGGGTTTAGTCCTAGCCGTTTTAGTCAGGCTGATAAGAAGACCATCATCTGTAAGACGTGACCAGCAGATAGAATGGGCTTCTGGTTTTTAAAGTACAGATTCCATTTGAGGAGACACCGAGTCTCTAGGAAACCCCGGACACACTGGATTAGCTTTCAAAAGGGGAGAAGATGGGAGCAAATACCACTTCCTTCTTCCTTCTCTTTTTCTCCTGATGCTCAATGAAAATGAAAGTCTTGCCAGGAATGCCCAGGAACCAGATAGCTGCGGTCATTTAGAAACAGTGTGACTGCAAAGACTTCCACAAGCGGAACAGCTGGAAATCTCATGTGCCCTATCTCATATACATTGTCACAGGACTATTTTCTTTTTAACCTAATTTAGTAATAACTTTTTATCATTTGAATTACAAGTGATTGAATACCCTAACTACAAGGGCTTCAGCTGTGGGATGGTATAAAAATATATCATCATCATCATCATCATCATCATCATCATCAAAATCTAATCTCCACTCTGCCTCTGAAGTTAAGCTCTGTGTTCATGATTAAACACTCTGTATTACCCTCTGTTAGGAAACAGCTATGGTTGTTCCACAGAAAGTATTTCAGAAGTCTAGAGGGCTCCCAGAACAATTTGACTAGCTGCATTACTACCATGCCCAGGCAAACCACGGGCTGGCTGGCTTCCACATGGATCAGCCAGCACAGCCACAAGGAGAACTTTGGAAACTTTGGTTTCCACCTTGGATTAACTACAGCTTGTTGCTCCTTTGGACACCAATGGACAATGGTTCCTAACTGCATTTACTCTGAACCAACTTCAAGCAACAGATGCTGAGAGTCAGTGTGATATAGGGGTTCAGAGTGCATGACTGGGTCTTAGGTGACCTGGGTTCTAGGCCCTGCTCAGCCATGGAGCCCACTGGGTGACCTTGGGGCAGTCACAGACTCTCAGCCCAACAGGTGGTTGTTGTGAGTATAAGGCTGAGAGCAGCAGGAGGAGAATGATGTAAGCCTCTTTGAGTTCATAAGAAAAGAGGGGGATAGAAATCTAATAAATAATAAATAGACTGCTTATGAAGCTGGTTTGTTTCAAGAAACCACAGTTAACTTGATCCCATTAGGGTTTAGATGCAACACTAAACCGCTGTTTGCCATACACAGAAGCAGAAGTTCCTGATCTCCATGTTGACATACTGGAGGACAGGGAGACCTAACCGCTTAGGTCTGAAGTCTATCATGTCATTGAAACCTATCGGTTTAGTGCCAGTTATGAAGACCCATCTGGGAAGTGGGGATTGGAAGCCAGCTTGTTCCATTTTTATGACCTTTTGCATTTGAACCCGCTGCAGGTACAAGGTTGGAAAATGGGGGAAGGTTGTCTTTGGCCCTGGGTCTCCTGTCAAAGACTTCTATTAGCAATTGAACAAGCTAACATCTGTTGATGGAAAGATTTTAAGAGAAAAGCACTTGTGAATTCATAGCAACACAAATAGGAGTCGAACACTGTCAATTTCCCAATGACCTTTTAAAAACAACAGCAACAATGAATGGGGCATATCTGCTTACAGATCTGATAAACAGAGCAGGGAGGCGGCGTAGGGTGTATGAAAGCATCAAAAGCTAGAGGGGGGAAAGGAATGCCTACAAAAGCTAATGCATTGCAAATCTGTGAAGTGCACATGTGACACAACCTAAGAGAATCAAGCTTAAAAAGCGCAGAATCAATAAAAAGCCATTAAAAATCAATCTTTTAACAATGTATGAGCTGGTTTGCATGTCCTTAGTCACCCTTTTTAACACTAATTCTGTAATAATTCCAAACTGATATGCAGAGAACATGCCAATGTAAATCTATTTGAGTATTCAAAAATAAATGAAGAGCTTAAATTGGGGAAAAATTAATTTTATAGGGGAAAAAACTCTGTGCAGAATGATTATCAATGTTTAGAAGGGTCTTGTTGGTGAACTGGAATAAACTAAAAGCCTAGACATGGAATTAGGGATGATCTAAACAAATCCATTAAATTATTTCAAATTTCAAAAAGCAAGGAACACACACATACCCCCTCAAGATCATAAGACTTAGAATATGGTCCCATGACAAGCCATTGTGCACTTTCAGATCAATAAATGGAAGCAATTGTCAGAAGTTTATCCAGGGATTCTACATACCTGCATGAAGATTCATTTTTGGAAGAGTTCACTAAAATCAAATGGATGGACTGCTTTGTCCTTTAATTTGTGTAATATTAAGTGATTTTGCATACAAGAGGAGAAGCTGTAGCCAGCTTCTTCAATTAACCTGATTGCAGGGGGAAGTAATTTAGAAATTGACCTGCTCTTGCTCAGAACTCTTTATTTTAGCCTCCTGGGCAACTGTTCTGTTGCTTTTTTCTTGCCCATCCCCCAATCCATAAGCTTGTGGCCAAAACTTCCAACAGATTTCAGGCGTGTGCACACTTTTATTATTATTTCTTGCTTTTAAGAAAGGATTCTGGAGAGGTCTTCAGAAAGGCAAAAGTAAAATTGTATGCCGTGCTAACTGAATTGTCCCCCATCCACAAAATCTTTCTGAAAATGGGAAGCTGCATGTGGTGGAGACTTAAAGCCCAGCATTCTCTAGGCATGCTAGTTTTCTGGGTTCAGGGATTGTTTTTGCACTTCTGGAATCATGCAGTACCATGCCTGAGATGTACAGGATCTCATGCCGATAACCATGTTAATGCATCTCCTGGCAAATGTCCAGCTTGGGTCTTTTGGCTATCCAAATTATAGCCGGACACAGAACTCAACACAATCATTTCTGCCCCAATACGGAAATGATTGATGCTATCAAATGTGCACTGGGGCAGCAACTGGCTGGCCTGGAGTTTCTATTGGCATCTTCTGGGTCTTGCTGGAAAACTTTGAAGATATACTTCACATAAACAGACCTTCAGAGTTGAAGGTTCATAGCATACTCCACGGTAGAAGCGACTGGTCTGAAAAGTACAGGAAGCAGCATGACTGGGGTTGACCAAGCCTGGCTGAAAGGTTGCCTGGGAGCCCCCTGGGCACATTCAGGCATGATCATCCCCGATATCGTGCTGTGATAATGAACGGGTTTCAGCTCACTGCAGCCTTTATTCTTTTCCTCAAGATTGCAAAAGGCAGGTCTCAAACCACCTTCCATGAGGCCCAATTTGACAACTATGGACCATCGCTTCAAAAAGCCCCTGGGGAACCTTGGAGGAAGTGCCTGTGATTGGCCAACTTTTAAAAAACTCTACATGATTTTGGCAAATATTTGCAAAAAAGAAAAAAAATGAAAGAACATCATTCTTTACAGTTGCACTGCTGCAGATGTTCACCATTGCATGGATGCAGGAACGAAGAGACTCAGGTGGGCAAGATGCAGAGGGCAGCCTGCTGGCAAAGTCCAGCAGGATTGCAACCTGGGCATTGCCTCAGAGAACGGAAGGCTAGTTCCCCCCACCCCTGGTTGCATCTACTCGCAACTATCAGCAGGTAACCTGTGAAATGCAACCAAAGACTTGCATGTTCTTAGCTCATAAAAATGAGATGGCTTGTTACTAACCACCTTTGCTGCAAGATCTTTCCCACAACAGGGACTGAGAACCCAGGCGTCTGAAGGGTGCTTTCACGTCTACCCTTGTTCCTAAGATTCGGTCATCTTTGGAACATACAAAGGAGTGAGCCACTGCATTTACACTCAACAGCTGTCGAAGTTAAACCTCAATTTTTAAAAATAAGGGTTTTTGTAAATATTTTACCAAGTGGTAAAAGAAACGTTTCTGGCAGGAAAGTATATGGACGCATGGCATCCACAGCCAATTCCGTTTAGGCGCGAGGCGGCAGTCACTTAGTTGTGAGGCTCAATCCATGAAATAGCTTGTTGCCCATCACCAAGCAGCCCTGGACTGGGTCACTAGAACCCTGAAGCCCAGTTTTGCTTCTGTAAGAAGGAATACACAGGGAGCTTTGAAATCTCCTCCGTATATTATGAGTTTAACAGGTCCACCATTAACAGCCCTGTGTTTCTTACCCACTAATATATCTGAAGTACGTATATGTCAAATACTCTTTGTCTCCTTGTGAAGAGTTTGGAAACACACAAGTAAGAGCAAGGCAAAGACGAACATTTCAGTATAGTTCTCTATAACCTGAAGTGTCTGATCTGGAAAGCTAAGCAGGGTCAGGCCTGGTTGAAATGTGGATGGGTGATTTTAATGGCTCTCCGTGAACCAGCCAGAGAGCTGTGGCTAAGCACATTATAGAAATGTAAAGAATGATGATGATAGTAGTAGTAAGTTCACGCAGATCACAACCACAATAGTGCACGAGAACCTAAAATCTATTCTTAGAGTGGGTACATTCCACTGCAGCTGAATAATCATCAAGACAAGAGCAAGGCAATCTTTTATTAATGTTACCAAAAAAAATTGGCAGGAGCAAACAATCAAAATCTATTTTATGGATTTCATTCTTAATTTATCCCCTTTTACTCCGCTGCTCCCACAGCTGTTTCTTTGTGAATACGGCTCATAGTTTCTTACATCCGCTAAACTCAGCTAAAGTAAAAGAGGGAGGAAAGGAAGAAAAACTTTCATCCGGTGAGGCACTTTATCAAGAAAATTCCACAAGAAATTGGTTGTTACCTGCAGATAACAACTGGTTTGTTAGTTAATGGCTAAGCAGCAGATCCAAGGCCTGTTAATGTTCCAGCTGTCCAGTCATTAGCTGTAGTAAAGACTGATTTTGAGGATGTTATTGCTGTGATAAAATATCCTCAAAAGATTATAACAGCAATAGTGAATGGGGGGGAAAGTATTAGTGGCTATAGTGTGACTGAATTGCTGTGTTTGAAAAATTGGTCATTCCCTGGCGGTTCATAACCAATTTTCCACCAGTCAAAAAGCAAGTTGTGCTCTGTTAGGTTTATTGTACAAGGCAATAAAAATATTGGCCAGGTTAAATTGTCAGCATGTTATGACATTAACTACTCTTTTACTGTGCTTAATTTTTTAAAGTGTTACTATGATTCATTATTACAGAATGAAAAACTAGGATTTGCACATTAACAGACATTTCAAGGGGGTAAAAAAAACTGGATAGGAGGCAAAATTAAATTTCATTTGATGGTTGGTTTTATCCTTATTTAAAATGTAACCAAATTTCAAAGATACTATCGCATTCTTGGGTCTTTCATTGGCAAGTTTGGCTCCCAACATATGCATTATGAATGCAGCGTCTGGCGAAACCATCTCAGCCAAGTCTTTCTCTGCATTTCCCTTTAAACGCCCTTTCGGGCTGTGAACTTACATACGAAAATGTAAAACTTTCAGAGCTCAAGGTGAAGACAACATCCTTATTCAGGTTGGCCAAGCCAGCATCTCTCTGGGAATTCCACAAACCCCATTCACTTTAAGCTCAATAAATTCTTCAATATTTCCATTCTTTCAGTGACCACAGAATACAGCTTATTTCCCCCACATATACACATGCCCACAATTTTTCAGGGGAAAACATGAATTTTTGAGGTACTACCATTCGCACAAATTATTTTGCACAAATTTGGAGGAGAGGACTCTTAACCTTTACACAAAGGGGCCTGCAGTTTTAAAAATATTTTTAATTGGCATTCTTGGAACGTGGTAAAGGACACACATCCTCCAATCTGCTACGAAGTCCTTCAGAGTCATATTCTCCTCTTGCATCTTTGTGCATTTCATACCCACCACACAGCAGAGCCACATTCCACATCCACACATCAAATAACTTGTCATTAGCCATCTCCTGCCCCCTGCTTTATTGGAAGTGGGGGACAAAATGATCAAGTTCTGGAACCAGCACAAAATATGGCTGTGCTGATGTTGAAGAACTAATGTGTGGAGAGGTGAATGTACGTGTGGAGGTGAATATACATTCGCAGGTCTGCATAGCAGACAAGCAGATTTGCATTCCTGTACATGCATCTATGACCTCTCAAGTCTATACACGCACACAATTTCTGCAAATTTCAAGACCCCTTTCTCCAAATTGTGCACATTGCACCCATTAAAAAAAGTCAGCTTGCTATAAAGACAAGAGCAGAAAGGGAAGTAGGCAATGGAACCAAACACAATGTTGTTTGTGTTCCCCCCACCTGCCACAAACTGAATGCTGTCTGATCCACCACTCTGTTGTCAACCAATATTGATAGATAGATTGATAAAATCAGTAAATAGTTATGTTACTTCATTTCTTGTCACCATCTCTTTCCTCCACCCAACAAGAAAAGACTTTAGGGCACAAAACTTCAAGCATTGTTTGGGGTTCATGGCTGAGAAATTTAATCCACAACCTGGGACAACAAAGAGAAAGTCACATACTTGTCCCAGAATATTAATTTCCAAGCATAAGTACTATATATGGATTAATCCCCGAAGAACAAGTTAGACATAAGCAACTGTTTCTTCCTCATGCGGTATCTACCTCACATCACCTTACATACAAGTGTGAACCTTGCACACTTCAATGGCTGCCAAGATGGAATGGTGCTGGAGTAAAATAACAGCAAGCTTGTCAGAACCTGAAATAACATGACTAGGAAGCGAATACCTACAACACCAGTGACTTGAATACTTTTCAGAACTATTTTCCAGATGAATTAGGTAAATGTACCAAAGAATCCATGGCAATCTTCCAATGCCTCAGACGCCTACAGTCGCATCAGATCTATTCACTTGTATGTCACAAACCCATTTGCACAATTTAGACAAAGGACAGGCAGAAAGCAGATCTCTGCATGCTTTGAACTTCTGCTTGGATCATTCTTGACCATTGGCAATGCTGATAGACATGCCCAGGCACTTAAGTCCAAAACCTTTGGAGATCTACCTTCTGCCTACATCTGACTTGGACAAAGCCTGGGACAGAATTTCCCACAAGGACACAGTGCCACAGTAAAGTACCTTATACTGAATCAGACCTTCAATCCATCCAGATGAGAATTGTCAAACTTGATTGTCAGCAGCTATCCAGGATTTCAAGTCAGACCACTCATAGCCCTGCTTGGACACGCTGTGGCTTGAACCTGCTACCTTCTGAGTGCAACGCGGATGCCCTGCCACTAAGCTATGGCCTTACCACATGGGAGAATGTGAAGCATCCACATCCACCTCCACATATATATAAACACTGCACTTTGGCAACACAGCCAGAGAGACTTTAATATAACCCAAATACTGGATTGGTATTCAGTTCCTCCAGGTCTGGTTTTCAAAGTTCTGAACAAAATAATGCACATGTCTAAACGATACATCTAATTATTTGACCTTGGGCCTGTTTATATTAAATTATCATGAAGATATATGAAATCCTGCAGATTTCTAGCTTAATTTGCATACTCTGCATCAAAAAGGCAATATGCAATCACAGTAAGCTCGATGTGCATTGACACCACATACCATTTCACCAAAACCGCTTCAAAGATGTTATTAAGGTACATTTTATAAATGAAGAGCAATAATGCTGTGAAGGCACTATAAAGTATAATACGAATTATTATCTATTGACAACTCACAGCAGAACTGGGACAGGCAAAAGTTAAGGCTGCATTTCCAAACATGAAGCACAGACTGGACTAGAAACTGCTAGAAACAAAGCAGAACTTGATTCCGAGTGGTGTGACACTGTTGGAGTGACAATCCCCTCCAAGCATTTATTCACTCCAAATCCAGGCATTGATTTGCGGCTGGAGCAAGCTCCAGAGTGATATGTAAGCAGTCAACCTGCAGCCCTCCAGAAGCTGCGCCCTGCAATTTCCATCGTCGCTTCCATTGGCTAGAGGTATTGTCCACTTCTACCATAAGTCAATGTACCCCCACCCCCAGGAAAAAAAATGGAAGAGGCAGATGGCAGGCACTTGAATGCTGGAGAAACTCGGTGATGCAGGTGTGCTTAACCAGCTCATTTGGCGAAGCTATAGAAAAGCTATAGGGCTTTGGGAAAGCTACTGGAAAGATATAGGGGCTGAAGAGTAAGAGTCTCCTCTCCTTGACTGACAGGAACAGAAATTATGAGAGACAGCTCAAAGTATCGCAACTCTTTCCTGGTTTCCTGGGAAGTACATAGGAAAGAGCAGGAACGGCCTTCCCCTTCAGGGACTCCTGTCAGGCAGGTTAAGTGGAAGCCCACCCACAGATGGAGTTCATGGATCTTGCCAAACGGGACCTTGTTCCGACCTCCACAGCTGAACAGCAATGTTGCATGTGTACACCTGAGCTTCCAGCTGTCCACTCAAGTATTAGAGCTTTCCACTTGCATGCACGGGTGTTAGTGCATGAAATGAGCTATGCAAATCCACCCAGGCACCACTGAACAATGGCAACAGAGCAATAAAAAATTTTACAGCACAGAAAGTACATTCCTTTCTGCACATTTAAGAAGAAACCCTGAACATGCTTCCTCTTTCAATAGTTCTAT
The DNA here is from genome assembly GCA_023646645.1 of Varanus salvator macromaculatus. Taxonomy (NCBI): domain Eukaryota; kingdom Metazoa; phylum Chordata; class Lepidosauria; order Squamata; family Varanidae; genus Varanus; species Varanus salvator. Next base: position 10,736,312 of record JAIXND010000657.1, on the reverse strand, counting down.
TCCAGGGTAAACATTTAAATTATTGGGATCCAAGCATGTATCACTGTAATTCTAGCCATATTCTGAAACTTCAAAGCACTTTTAAAGATAATGAAAACCTGGCATATTTAACAGCACTCAGATCATAAAGATTCTTCCAGAATCTACTTTCCTAGCAATATTTTCTCTCATGCATCATGTCTACCTTTGCTTTTTTTCCAGAGGGTTTATCTCTATACAGTGGGAGGTGTTAGCTCCCAGAATGATGAATGGGAAACCGGTCATCAGGCTACAGTTCACTGGTGACCTTCCGACAGTACACGAAATTACAGACTTGCAATACAACGTTGCATTCAGACAAAATCAATGCAGCACCAGTACTGTGGTTCAAGGGGATCGCCAAGTGACGTGCCCTCAGCTGCACAGTACAATAGAGGAGATTTTGCCCAGAGTAGTAGCCCTGAATGCACCTATCAAAATGGCAAAGGATCTGTCTGGGCAGCTCGAACAAGAATTTGTATCTGAAGAGTTGATCAGGTTCGACATAAGCCATCCAGAAAGAAAAATGTGACACAGACATCTTTATATACGACACACTTACAAGAGAACAACTTCTAGAAGGGAATATTGCAGGAGCCCAAGAAATAAATGCATCAGCTTAGACTGTTGCTTCTGCAAATCAGAAAGGATGGCCAACTTTCATTCCCAGCTGTGGCCCAGTTTATGCCTAAGTTAGGAAAAACGTGACAAGTGGTACAAGGGACTGAGTACAGTAAACAGGCTTGCAGGGCAGGCCATATGAGGAGAGACGGAGGGAGCTGGTCTTTTCAGCCTGGAGAGGAGGAGACTCAGAGGGGACCTGCTAGTGACACACAGGTACGTGAGGGGGTGCCACACAGAGGTGGGTCATGGCCTTGTTTCCCCTGCAGTGGAGGGCAGGATGCGGTCCAGTGCAGCAAAGCTCAGGGAACCAAGATTCATGGTGACTGCCAGGAAGTATGTTCCTGATGTATAGAAACCTAGGGTATGGAATGGCGTCCATGGAAGGTGGTTGAAGCCTCAACAGTGAGAGCATTCAAGGAAAGGCTGGACAGGCACATAGTAGTTATGCCATGAGTGGAGCTGGCTGGAGCCAGGGGTCAGACTAGATGGCCCAAGAGACCCCTTCTGATTCATTCTGTTTCTATGTTTCTGTAACAAAGTGCATAACAATGCACAACATCACCCGTATGATAGTGACCAGCTTAGGCAATTGACCAGTACATATTGAGAAGGAGGCAAAATGTTAAGGAGAAACAGATGAAGCATTGCTTCATCTAATTGGAAAACTCATCTATTTGAATGTTCCCTCTTGAGTTTATTAATGCTCACTCTGTTTGAAGGCAAAAATGCACCTCTATCCAATACTTTCTACATATTGTTCGCTTTATGCAGGTTCAGCGCAATCTGCAAATCTACGTGGCAACTCATTCATACAGTCTCTTCTGTTTGTTGAGCTGCAGCCCGGAGCTGCCTGAATTTCAGACTGCTCTTCATCCCTCCTCACCCCTGCTTCCTGCAAGTTTAAATAGTTTGCTGTGCAGTGGAGGCAGGCAGACAAAATGAGGAACATCCCATTAGTAAATCATTATATATATTTTGTAGAACCCATTGCTGGATTGTACCCACTCTTATCTGAATAATGCATAAGTATTATGATAGCAAAACAATAGCATTTTCATGATTTCTTTAATCAATATTCTCTTCGATTCTGAACATGTAACCAAAGAACAGCACAACCAGTTTAAGGTCATGAAGACCATTTTAGTGTCTAATGGATTTCTTTTTTAATATACAAAATTAACTATATTTAGTGGAGTCATTACATTTTGTTGAGCTCTGGGAAAAAAAATATGCCAATTTGGAAACTTCATTTATTCAAATGATAATAAAAGCAGGAGGGCTGTCATTTTGACAGAGGAAAGAAACTTGCTCTTTTTTTCTGTTATCTGTTTTGCTGTAAGGTTAATTCTTTATATTTAATATTTAAATTAATTCTGATTTCTTTCATAATAGAAAGCTTACTATATGATGGAATTAGTGAGAAGATGGGGGAAGGAGAGAAAGAAGAGGGAGGACAAGGCATAGGAAGAGATCAATTAAGTATTTTTCCCCTTCAAAAATCAGATATGCACATATTTTACTTTAGTTTGGAGGGTATATTCAGCTCTAAATGTGGATCGAAAAATAAGCCACTGTGATGAATAAATAAAGCCACCTCTAATAATATTAGTGAAGGGCCATTTCCTGTTTTTTATTTTTGAAAAAATACTTTTATTTTCTTCCCAGTCTTCTAATAAAATCCTATTAGTAGGAGATGAAAGGAATAAAGAAAGCTGGGCCCCACAGTCTAGTGTGAGCTCAGGGCTACAGTCCACAGCGGTTGGAGGTAGTTTTCAATTAACATTTTGAACATGGGTACAAACATGGCTCAGGTTTAAATGGCAGCCTCAACGCATGTGCTGTAGCCAGTTGTGATGCTCAACATGCGCCGAAATGGCGAGCGTCCCCCCAGAGTAAACACAGATGCAGCAACTGGTCCGCGCTTCCATGTTTACTGTAGGGAAAGAAGTCCAGGCATTTAAACTGTGCAACTGCCATTCCCAGATGATGGAAATATACATGCACTTTAGGATATAACCTAAAGCACAGTGTGAATAAGCGCTAACCTTTAAGCAAAATTCATTTACCATCAATGGCATCTAAGGGCTTTGGATGTTGGCACAGTGTCACATAGATTAGAAATATTTACAGTATGATCCTATGCTAACTTTGACCTAAATCCCACCATGTCACCTGGAGTTTGCTCCCCAATACGTGTAGCGTTGCAGCGGAATGGTGAGTATGCCGGAGTGGAATTCGGAAGCTCCGAGTTCTTCCAAGTAGTCCCTCCTTGCCTCTGAGACTCATGTGGGGACTGATCCTCAGCCTAGCCTACCTAACAGGATTGTTGTTGTGAGGATAAATAGACAAGAAAAAGGGTGAATAGGGACAGAAGCCAAGTTATGACCTAGGAAAAGAAACCAATACATCAGTCCAAGATTGGAGATCTTGGCTCCATGATACAGGTAAGAAGGATCTTGGAATTGTAGATCACAAGCCAAATAAAAGTCAACAATATGATGTGCCCACACACAAAAAAGCAAATGATATTTTAGGCTGCATTACTAGAAGTGTCACTGTAGGAACACAGGAAATACTAGTTCTGTTTTCCGCCCACTGTCATTACTGTATCGTCACATTTATACCCCACCTTTCCTCCTCTTGAAAGGGTCGGGGTTGGGATTTCTTCCCCTTGAAAGGATCTTAAGGCAGTTTAGAGGGTTCTCCTCCTCCTTTTTATCCTAACAATAACCATCCTGGAAAGTGGCTAGGCCAAGAGTTAGGGGCAGGACTAAACCCACCCCATGAGTTTCATGACTGAAGGGGACTGAAGCTCAGAGCTTCTGGGACCACAATTCAGCAGTATCACCACCATATCACACTGGCCCCCATGGCTCACCTCCTCTTGAGTACTGTATCCAGTGTGAGAAAGATGGAGACCAACTGGAAAAGGTTCGTGGGGAAGGGGGCACAAAAATGAAAAGCTGGAAAGCCCTGTGAGGAGAGACAGGAAGTACTAGGTATGTCGAGTTCCAAGAAGAAAAGACTAAGGGATAATATGGTAGCCCTTTTCAAATATTTGAAGGCTGTCACACAGGAGGGCCAAGATATCTTCTCAACCATCCCTGAATACAGGACACAGAAGAATGGGCTCAAGTTACAGGAGTCAGATTCTGGCTGGATATCAGGAAGAACTTCCTAATATAATAATGGAACCAAAGATGTAGAGTTTGTGGGTTCTCCCACACTGGATACAACCAGTCAGCACTCTGAGGTTTGGAGTTCTATGGTGAGCAGGGCGGGTTGGACCTTCCAAGCCCCTTCTAACTCTACTATTCTATGATTCAATTTAAGCCATGCAAGCTATGTAAGCTTGGGTAACTTGTAGGAACAAAGGTGAACTGCAAAGATCTCCATACTCATATTTAAATTCCATGGCCACAGTAATAAATGGATCATCCCAGCCTGTATTGTAGTCCTTTCCCCTTTCATGGGAGAATTGCCTAGATGAGCGCTTTAGGTTGTTCAGCAGAATAATTGATCTAGCTTCTGGGTGTATCATGAAGAACACACATTGTGGAGAATAACTTGGAAATGCAAGGACAATGCCAAGGTAATGTGGGTGTGTGGGGGGTGTGGGGGGGTGTATGTGCGCACGCGCAGGAATAGTGGCAGAGCTAACACAAGGCACAATGTGTGGGGCGGAGTTTCAAATAGGTTCAATGCATTGATTTTTATGAACATGTTTGACCACATCAAAAGACATGGCCTCCTTTCTGTGATTACTTAAAGGGGGTTTCATATTCTAGAAGTTTGCCCTCAGTGGCAATAGTTCCAATTTACCTGCAATGATGTCATGTCACCAGATCTGAGTGGCTGCACAGTCCCGTGGGTCTCATCCTGTTTATCATGTGATGTGGTGGTTCATGTGACTGACCCAGAAAGATGAATGTGAAATTAGAAGTTTACAAATTAGAAGACATGCTGACACACAGTTGCTGAGAGATAAAACAATGGCACCAAACAGGATCTTTAAAGGTGGGTGTTTTACCATTTTTTCCCTATGAAATTTCTCAACCCTCTAAGAAAATAGGGCATTTTGTTCAAGCAACTCCAGGTTAAGAGTAGAGGTAGGAAATCTGCAGTCCTAGATGTTCCCTCCCCATTCTTGGATACTGTTGTTGAGGTATGTAGACCAAAGTGTCTGGAGGGACCACAAGTTGCCCAGCACCAGTTTAGACTGTGGATTTCACAAAAATGATTGAGAAGAAGAGATTACCAGTCATTAATCAGCATAGATGCAGAGAAATTTGTTGGTTTTCCCTGGTAAAGAAAACTCTCAGTGACCTTTGTCCGTTGCTTGATTCCATGAATAGAACTTGTACCTACTGGAGGAGACTGTTTGTTGGGTGAGACCGAAGGTTAAAGATATTACTGAGATGGCAGATGATATTCTCCAGATAACCAGGATTTATTCAACATGATATAAAATAGCAAGAAGAGGTTGAAAGGAGAATGGCCCTGCTAAGAAAACAGAGGGGACATGATTTCTGATATATTGGTACGGATAAGAATGTATGGATTTAGCTAAATCTGTTCCATTTGAGTTTCACAAATTCTCAGGCATCTTTCATCCAGAGTTGACAATATCAGATGTTCAAGGATGTGTGAGAATTGTGTTTCTCTTTCACAAGCACAAAAAATCCAAAAGTCTGTAGTATCTGTTCAACTTAGAAAACATTGTTTTGTTGTGTAAACTGCAGGGTCAGATTAATGGGTATTTTGGCTCATTCGAATCCACTGCATATTCCTCCACCATCCCTAGGCAGAGAAAACCTAGATCAAGAAAATAAGCAACACCCTTCGGCAAATGGAAAGTTGATGCTCTTTGGTAGCTGAAAAATATGAGCCTGCTTAATTTGGGGAAAGAGAACAAAGTGACATGGAACTGTATCTACCTCTAGTTTCCTGATGTGACTACTAAAATTTACCCAATTTTTTTTTTGCCAGAAGAAGTACATTCAGTCAGATAAGAGATCTAGTTCATCCTAGGGTATTCCTCCCTTCCTGGGGGCTCTTACATTAGTTCTGTAGAAACCCCTAATCTTCACTTTCTCCCAAGGAATTATGCTTAAAACGAATCTTCCAATTTGGTGATCAGTAAGAATGTGTCCAACTATGATACACATAAAAATTATTATTTTGAGGAGCACCTTGTGAAGAGGCAGCTCTGGTTAGAAATTCTGGAAATACATCTTCTCTTTCTTAAGAAAGTACTATGGGAATTTATTTTATGTACCATCTGCTCAGTTCGCTCGGGGCTAGAGATTCCACTTGATGTTCTGTTTCTCAGCTTATAATGCCTTAAAAGAAGCCACCAAGGTTTCTGAGATTCAGATGGATAGTCTGTGGAGAAGATTTCTTTTTTCTATTGAAAGCTGAACATCTACAGATGTACATCTTCGAAGAATGTTATTATCAGAGAATGTGGAAACCAGCTGTGGGGATGCTGTTCAGGACAAGCATTTAATTTTCTTTTTATTGCATACTTACTGGACTGAGAACTAAGAAAGAAAAGTGAAAAGGCTTATCCAGAAATGTTAAGTGCATAGGACGGTCTAATTGGTGTTGCACACATTTTAAGAGATATTCTGGGAGACTTATGCTATTTTAAGAAACAAGAGTAAACCAAGAATAAAAGGCCTGGGATTCAAGAAACTCATTGTCACCTTATAATAGCTGTAAGGCAAAAACTGAATCCAACATCGAAAGCTGTTATTAGCAGATAAAAGATATTACTAGATTTTATTGTATGTAGATGCTTGAAGCCCAGTGCCCCCAGGCTGAGATATACTGGCTTTCAGTAGCCGCACATAGAATCACTTCACCTTACAATTTGCACACAGAAAGCACTTTTGTCTAGCAATTTACATGAAACCCAAACATGCATGAACAATAGCTGCCCATATGAATCTGCACATCTGCTCAAATATGCCTGGAGAACACTTTTCAACTTAGTGACCCAGCGCATGCTCAGCATCCCAACAAGATGTGCATGTGGTACACAGAATTCTCCCTGAGCAAAAGGTGATGAATGCTATATGCGTACATGGTGCAGTCATCTCATGGGCCTATATAATTTTAAGTGCAGACATCTTCTGAGGGGAAGATCCAGGACACGTGGTTTGCATCCCAAAGGTCCTGAGTTCAGTCCGTGGCATCTCTAGGGAGGACCAGTGGAGATCGTTGCCTGAAACTTTGGACAGCCATTGCCATCAATCCTTATTCTTATTTTCCTCTCTATACTGCCCCGTAGCCAAAGCTCTCTGGACGGTCTATGACCCAAGCAACATTGAGCTAGCCAGCTGACTGATCTGACTTAGAGCAAGATGGCTTCCGACATTCCCTTGGTAAGCAAGGCTCCGTTTCCCAGTCCTCCATCTCCTCACGTTTTGGATGGGTGTCTTAAATGTGGCAGGATTTTCACAACTCCTCGGAAGACTGACGCAGATGACCAAGTGGCAAGTTGGCACTTGGTAGAAGGCTGTCTGTGTGCAGTCCATATTTGGTTGAGATGTGTATGACTAAGCAGTCACAGCTGTCATTAGACTTTAATTTAGCAACACAAAAGATTATGCTTTGGGGAAGGTTGACTTTGATGGAATGTAGGAATGCTAAGAATACATGGAACATTTAACCTGCCATAAGCAAGTGAGGCATATTAACGAAAGAACTGGAAAATGAGTAAGCTTGATGGAACATCTATGTTAAGTCAGAAATGAGCAAAGGGTAGCAGAGGTCAATGCTGTAAGGAAGCAGAAGCATTTTAAAGAAAAACAGATTGTGTTGTACCAAAAATAAGAACAAGATGACAGGAAGTCAACCCAGGGAGAGAATATATTGATAATGCTCTACTGAATCGTCTTTTCCTGATGCATGTATAAATTAAACTATGCATATGAAGCAGTGGATGCATGGATGGTGATAGGGTCTTTAATTTTCAGGTATGAGAGATGGAATAATATAAAGCCTGGCCAATGAGTCACCATTTCAGCCATGACACCTTCTGCAAATTCTAAGGCTGCAGTCTTATGGATGCTTATTTGAAGTAAGTCCCACTGAATTCAGCAAAAGTTGGGCCTACGCTGAGCCTACGGAGCCCTGGTCATAATCGGAATGGCCTCAGAGGACACAGCCTACCATTACCTGCAAAGGGATAGATACTTCATCACAGGTAAACAGGAGGGACTTTCCAAAGCAAAGTCCACTCCCAACTGGCACAGAAGGGGGCTTTGTTAGGAATCCCAATGATATTTTTAAAAAACCTCTTCCTCAGAGCTTCCTGTCACATGTGCCATAGAAAGATTTCTGAGAAATGCATCCTTTTCTGTCCCTTCCACTTCCCTTGTTTGTTTATTTAAATATTTATATACAACCCTTCATGCAATTTGACTTTCAAGAAAAGTGTATGAATATATTAATGCAATAACAAAGTAACAGGAACAAAACAGATACAGTTCTTAAAAGCAGACTGGCAGATTTCAAAACCTGGGTACACAAAGAGGTTGCCTGAAGCAGAAAAGAGTTCTTCTAGGGAAGGCATCTCACAAACAGGCTCTCCCAGTCTGAAAGCCCATACCTTTATTTCCTCTGTGTACCACACTTCTCTTCCAACTGAACAGAGGAGGTACGTGGAGAAGAGCTTCAGCAAAAAATCTTAAAGGATTGGTAGGCCGGTTTGGGATAGATCTTTCTTCAGGCATTGAGAGCCAGGGTGGCATGGAGGACTATTGGAATGGGGACCTGGAAGTTCTGGGTTCTAGTCCCTGCTCTTCCAAGCAGCTCACTGCGTGACTTTGCACCAGTCATTCACTCTCAGCCTAACCCATCTCACAGGGTTATTAAGATGATAAGATGGAATAGAGGTGGTCTATGGAAGCTGCTTTGGGTTTTTTGCAAAGGGAAAAGCAGAGGTATAAGTGTAGTGTAGTAATATTTCATGAGCTCATCAAGATCCTCTGAATTCATCTCAAAGTTCAGTTCACCTCAATCCTAAATGCAAGCTTTTTTGTTGTAGTTTGGACCCGCCCCAGGGGATCCTGTAGGGTTGAGTTTCCTGAGGAGTGAAGGGCATCGATGAATGCTTCCTTGACCATGTTCTCTCCTCCCAAAAAGAAGGAGTTAGATCTGTGGACCAGGATCGGAAGGAGAAAGCGTTTCTTTCTCGCTAAGCTCCTCCCACTAAAGTGATTGACTCAAGATTTAATTTATGAGGAAAATGAAAGGTTATGATCCTGGTGTGGTTCTGCACTTTGAGTATGCATGCATAGGACTGTAATGCAAAGTTCCAAAATATGCAGTGGGGATAACATCAGTTCCAATCGCTGAAATCCATGGCTCACATACTACAGTGGTTCCATAAATAGAGACGTGATATTTGCTCCAAATAACCAGAGAACTGATCCAAGCAGCAACAAAAATGCAGGGAGGAAAATACGATTCCAAAGGACTGGAATAGTATCTTGAAAGAACAGCCATTAAACCTATTTTCCCTTTTCTTCCTTCCCAAACCATCAGACTTCTTTATTCTTATATCCTATGGAAGAAGGTATTACAGAACCACTGAAAAAGTTTTTAATTTCACAACACAGTCAGGTTTTGGAGGAAGAAATCAAGCAATTATTGCTTCTAATAAGGCGTTCAAATCAAACTCTATTTATTTTAAAAATGTATGATCTGCTTTGCCGCAAACAGCTCTCAAAGCAGAATACAATAGAAACAATTGAAAGGCTTTCTTTTTTCAATTCAATTTGCCATCATTTTTTAAATGTCTGATAAACTCTGTGTTTCCCAAGGAAAGGCCAGCCTTCTGTCATTTAATCTATTTCTGTATCCACATGTGATCTAGGCTTTCTGCCATCTTAGATCACATAAATGAAATTGAGTACATCCCATCTGGAAGGGAAAGGTGGGGTGGGGGACCCAAAATAAAATAGCTTGGGATAGCACTGCCTGCATTTATATGTGCAGGTGAAACTTTACTGATTATCGTTGGATTTCTGGGCTTAACAAGCTCAGTAGATGACCGAGCCTGGATGACAAAAGGTGTTGTTTATATCGTGCCTGCCATACTGAGTGCAAAAATGAGACGAAATATATTTTGACTGGTTTATAAAAAAAACAATCTGACATAAAGTAATATTCATCTTTGATGAATCCAATATTCTTAGGGAATGATATTAGGCAGTATCTATTATATCTTTCATTGTGTTCCCATCTGCCCTTTTCAGGAGCTAAATTATGTGCATTAGTACGTAAATGGGCTAATGCCTGTCTGTATTTAGAGGACTGCACGCCGTGAATATATTCTCTGCTTCAAGAAGTAATTGGTAATTACAATGGTCATTTAGGCAATCACTGTCTCTGGTAGATTCATGTCATTCTTAAAAATAACTAGCTCTTAACCTTTGACAGAATTCTAAAGAAACTGTTCATCATCGCCCACGCTTTGATTAATTTCACACATACACAAACCTGTATCAATAAAACTGATGGTTTTACATTTGTTAACCACTGCAATTTGCTTCACTCATCAAAACAGCTTAATATCAGGTAACAGTGTGCTCCAAATCTCATTAGTTTCATTTTATAAACAGTTTTATAGTATCTTGCATAGATGAGAAAACAGTGTCTATGAGCTTTTCTTTTAGAACAGCCTCGAAATGGGATGTTTTCCTGGATTTATTAGGCCTATTTTTAAAATTAGAAAGTTCAGGAGAGAAAATTCAGCTGCTGCAAACACGGAACACTACCATGTAATAAGGGTTTCTTATTTGTTTAAATTTCAGATGGAGGGTTGCTTTTTTTAAAAATGCAGCTAGTATTCTGCAGATTTTAAATATAAGCACAAGGGAGGTGCAGCTTATTGACATGGAAAGGATAATTAGAACAGTGGAGGTCACAATCATGGACCAAGTAAGGCTACTGTTTAGTTTCCTATCACACGAAACCCCAACACTGCAGTGACTTCAATAGTATGATGGCCAGAGACAGCCAATGTGTAAAGCATGTATCTATCCTACTCACAGTGTAGAATTGCCTTTACATTCTCCTCGGTTGGTCCCTTATCACATGATAAGGGAACAGTAATGAATTCTAACATTTAGGGGGGAAACAAAGGTACTGGCAGACTGCCCAATACAAGAATGTGGAAGGAAATCAGTCCCAAACCCATCCTTTCCTGATAAATAAGCAACAAACATCCAACTCATTTCCAAATGAGTCAAGAGTATTTAAGCACCGGCCCTAGAAAGCTATTCCCCTGGAAAGATTCTATACTTACCCTAGGTGAGTGGCTTACTGCAAAGCTGAGAAAGCAATCCACAGAGTGGAATAAAAGGGACATCATGAGGAAGACGTCTTCCATGGGACTGCTGGAAGAGAGCTGCACCTATGAGTAACTGCATGTGGTCTCATATCATTTAACTCAGCACTTAGCATGAATCACTCTTTCCACGCAATTGAACTCCTGGAACATAATTTCAGTGAGAGCTCAGCTCCTACAAGAGCCCCTTGGTGTGGTGCCTTCATATTTCTGTCAACAGTGAGGAACTCAGTGGAGAAGCTTCAAACGATTCCTTCTTCATGTCACTGTTGTAGCTTCTTTGTTTCGGGTTTTTTAATATATTCAAATTAATCTGCATGTTGTTGATGTTTCCCTTTTATTTTGTAATCTCCTGATTTTAATACTTTTTAAAAAATGAATGGGTATCAGATAATAAAAGTAACAACAACATGATGTCATTATACAGCTTTGAGGCTGGAGGGCAGATATTCTTGCCAGAGCAAAGGGAATTACAAAGAGATTTTAAAGCAAGAAAAAGATGCTTTTGCCCAATCAATTTAAGACTAGTCTAGTTTTTCCAGTTAATATAATTATGTAGAATTATATAACAGTTCATACCATCAAGTAAATTGTTACTTTATCCCAACAAAAATGCATTTTTTGAAGTTAAACTGCTTTCCCCTATACTGTTAATGCACTGTCTCTCTCTCTAATCGCAGCTTTAAACGATCAGGACTTTATTCAGTCCAGAAGTCATATTATTTACCAAGACAAGAATAGCCAACTTGTCAAAAAGGTGCTTCTGTCATCTCAGCCTCTGGATAAAAATGAGTCTGTAAGTGTTGTCCTCACACTCGCACATGTGCACATCTGGGTCAAGAACCCCATGCTGTGAGCCACCAAGAATTCAGGCTTAAAGAGTCCACTTGGAGTCTCCATTCAAGAAGCTACTAGTTTTTATCCAGACTTCTTTTTTAGGATGGGCTTAGCCTGGGCCAAGATTATACTTCTGGGCTCTAGACCTTTGATTCCTGACTCAACCTCTCTTCCCTGACCTCTGGCTCTCACAACTCTGCGGCATGAACACATATTGAAATGCCTTATGCAATTAAAACATAGGAAAGCTTCAAGAACAGCTACAAAGCTACTGCAGGGATATACACATTTTAAATCTGTTCCACTCATGTTTTGCAGATTGTCAGGCATTTTTGCTCCACTGATGTAACCAGACTTTTATTATTATTGTTGCAGGGGGAAGGAGGGATACAAGAATATAGTTGCTGTGTGAAAATTCATATCAGTGCCGAATACACACAGTTGCTCAAGTGTGTGTTTGCTCCAATGCACATTAACATAGATGCAGAAAATCTTCACCCCCTTCACCAAAATAAACAAACTGTCTGGAGAATTTGTACACCTTGAGCTGGACCAGGGCAGAACCTGAGGTTCGATTCATAGGAATCCACTGCAGGCTTCTCCAACACCCTCCCTCCACTGGGTAGAATGGTGGCTTCTCACCACAGTTTGAGGACAGAACCACCGGCCTATTTAAAAGGCTGCTGTAAGGACTCCATGGGCAACCTCCCAGAAAACAGCCCCATAGCTATCAAAATCCTGAGGCTGTTCACACCAATAGCACCCACAAAGCCATCAGGAATTGCACCCCTGATGGCTCTAATTATCCACATCGGGGTCTGCCTCCTTGGACCAAACCCACATTGAGGAAAACCGCGCTAGCATCATGGCCTCACAGATGGCAACATGCTCACGGCTGGTTCAGAACCATGATTCCTTAGCTCCTGCTTCCAAAGGTCTCTTTTTTAAACATGGAATTTATCAATGACGTTTTATTATGCATCCTCATTGACCTGCAGCCTACCCAGGACTTCCGTCTTCTGGGCCATGAGTAGCAAGCCTGTACTTGCTTGCAGACAGCAACCCAGTCCAAAACCCAGAACTAGCAGATGATTTTATTCCTCAGATAAATAAGGCACCAGACTCAGGTTATGCAGCAGACCCCCAAGATAGCCCTGTCTTGGCTGTAGCAACACTATTATAGGACTTTATGTTATTCACAACTTCAGGGATAGTTCATACTTCATCTTTTAACGTGATCATTCATTCATTCATTCAGTATAAAAGCTGCCTGTCAACTTTATGCTGTCTGGGAGGCCATTAAAATTAAAAAAATACCAATTCTACCATTAACAAAGAATATTATAATAGATAAACAAAATAAGACATGATATATATAATCAGACAATATGTACATTAATAAATTAATAAATGAGAATAAAATTAAAACCAGTGCTATCAATACAGATAAAGTAGTGCTATAGGTGAATCAAGAAAGAAGAGTTATTGCCAGGTAGCTAAAACATGATAAAGTAGGTGCCTGATGAATCACCAATGGCAAGACATTCCACAATTGGGTGCCACCACAGAAAAGGCCCTCTTTTTTATATACTGATCCTATAGCCAAAGGCTCTTTGGGTGGTTTACAATTGTTAATATCATAAATATCATACAGAAAATGCTCACAAAATGGTGTAAGCAATAGATTCATGAAGTATTATAAAACAAGAAATATGACAACCAACAAAAATGGGACAACAATCAGCCATGACGGCGATTTAAAACCATATTTAAATTGACTCAGAAATAAGACACAGACTGGCCATTAAAATATTTGGAGAATCAAAAGGTTTTCACCTGTACCAGAAACGTATCAGGAATGACACCAGGTGGATTTCTCTGCAGAGCATATTCCAGAGGTGGGATGCCACTACTGAAAGGTCCCTTCACCTGGTTGTCACCCATCCTCCTTCTGGGGGGCGGGGGTCCCTGAGAGGGCCTTCAACAGATAATCTCAAGGGTTGGGTAGGACATATGGGACATATTTAAAGCCCTAAGCGGCTTAGGGACAGGTTAAGACAAGTACTTTGAACAGAGGGTCCATTCTTCAACTGGCAGCCAACGCAGTAGCTGATGGATTGTCCATCCGCATGCAGTACCTTCCAATGTCTTCATTTATTTGCACTGCCTTTCCTCAGCCTACTCACTGCCATCAGATTCCATGCAAAAGGACAAAAAGGTGCAGGGGACCAAAACGTGGCACCAGAAATGACAATAGCTAAACAATGGAACTTGTACTACAAGATGCAGCGATGGCCACCAAGTTGGGCAACTTTCAAAGGGAATTTATTTATTTATTATTTTACATATTTGTATGCCGCCCCCTCGCAAAAAGCCTCAGGGCGGCTAACAACAACAAAAAATACAATTAAAAAAATACACTACCTGAAAACTGGCCCATCCCAATGTCTAACGATAAAAATAGAAATATATAAATATAATAATATATAAATATAACAATTAGAAAATTAATACCTAACAATTAAAATATTTCTTAAATAAAAAGGTCTTCACGTGGCGCCGAAAAACAAATAATGACGGCACCAGGTGAGCCTCTCTGGGGAATTCATGGGGCTTGGAGCTGTTGATGGCTACTAGTCCTGATGGTTGTATGCCAACTCAGAAGAGCGTACCGCAGTAGGGGGAAAATGCCACAGAAAGAGGCTTCCTTGCCCTTGTGGGATCTGTGGGCAGCTGGTAAGCCAGTCTATAAACAGAAAGTCGGCCAAATGGGCCATTGGTCTGATGCAGCACAACTCTTCTTGTGTTCAGGGAGTTTTGTTTTTGTTTTTAAATAATAAATCAGCTCACGAATGCAGGGGATCCAACAACTGTTTTGTAGCGGCCACAGTTCATAAAGTAATTATCACTGTCTGTACTGCCTGCATTTCATTTCGCTCTCACTTCATTGTTTACAGTTGTGCTTCCTCATTCCAAATCATGTATATATACTTGTAACTTTGGATATCACTTCTAGCATCTGATAAAGTGGATTATAATGCACAAAACGTATGCCATAAATGTGTTAATCTTTAAACTGGCACAGGACTGTTTGCAGTAATTGAGAATAAGTGACTGACTGACTTTGAACATGTTGAATGTATTACTTAGCAGATAGTTGAATTCATACCAAATAGACCTGAGGTCACAATGAATTTTAGGAATTCTTTCAGCCTAACCTGCCTCTCAAGTCTGGTGAAATATGAACCAAAACTTCATGATCAGTGGCAGAAATTTCTTGAAGGAAGGGTAGGGGGCAGATTAAACCAATTCCCGAGACACAGTGTGGTGGAGTTTTTAGAGCATTGGACTGGGATTCGGAGATCTGGGTTTTGGTTTCCACTCAACTGAAGCTCACTGGCTGATTTAAGGATGATCATGGATTCTCAGCCTAGCCTATCTTAAAGCTGTGTTGCGAGGATGAGAGAGAGAGCAGGAATACTGTATAAACTTCCTTTGCTTCTTTGCAAGAGGAAGAAAGATAGGACATAGTTGCAACACGATAGGAGAAACAAATAGTAGATACTGATGCAAAAATGAACACATATCAGAAATGCTTAGAAATGGAGTTACTGAGCCAGTTCAGCTGGCATGACTGACAGGAATAGGAAAGGATGACTCCATCAAGGTACCATTGACCTTTCTGCCAGGGAGGGCAGGAACCTCTGACATAAAAGGCGCTTCCACAACATACCTAACTTTATTAGCATATGCCCAGAATACACCTGCACACATACACTTCTTGTCCACTGAGAAGACAGAACAATAGAAATTCTTTTAAAAGAAATAGCGGGAGAAGATTGGCAATTTTATGAAAATAACTGTCAAAATTCATATTAAGAGAAGTGTCCTCTTCGAAGATAAGAGGTGAAGGTAATAAGAGATTAAATGGTGTGATCAGTCCATCAGTTAATTACCTGCAGATTAAAGATGTAGATTTTTAACCAGCTCTGTCCCCCATGAAAAGGGTATTCAGCCCTGAATACCTTTCTTATAGAACAACCCACTTCGGGCTGACAGTGATGGCTGAGATGTACGGTGCTCATTTCAGTATATGCAAAAGGACTTTCATTTCCTCTTCACAGAAAGCTTTTAACATGTCTTGAATACAGGAATCTTCTACTCTGCTATTCCACAGATTATAGCCAACCATGAGTCAGAATCTCTTGTATTACATGGAACCGACATGGTCTTTCTATCCATTTCAGTGAAGCAAGGAGTTCTATGAAAGCATCCCTTTTACTTATGTTTATATGAATGCCCATTGTGTCAGGGAACTTCTCTGCACCTTCACTGGAATTCCCACAAGAAACAGATTGATCTGGTGCAAAACAGGCTTTAAAGGGTTCCCAAAGGTGTACCCCATTGCCCTATTTTACCTACAATCCAGTTCTAAGGAGTAACTGCACTTGCACCTAAGTGTTTCCAAGCGGATGTATCTGTTAGGATAACATCGTGAATGTTAGACTAGATTGAAGTGATACCGACCGTGTCGCAGGAATTTACAGTGCGCCATATGTGTAGGATCAATCTGCCAAGGGAATTATCTTCTAAGTAGCAAAACTCGTCCCCCGCGTGTCATGTTCTTGTTTCTATTTGAAAATTTGTTCAGCTCCACCACTGTGCAGAAGCCTTTCTATGAAGATACACCTGCAGAATTGCTGCAATGGGGAGTTATCCTGGGCGGGACACCAGCTGGGTGGAGATCAACTCCACTTGCATCATATCCTGTGCCCTTGCAACCCGTGGCCATGAGCCAATCCATGGGATAGCTTCACACAGTCCCAAAACTAGTGCACGAAATTTCCCTCACGTTGCAGTCTTGGGTGGGGCAGGGCGATTCATCCTCATGTCCATGACCACATGCAATACAGATTTGGGCTTGTTTTAATATTTGCACTATATATTTTGAGTGTGTTGTACATCACCCAGAGAACATTGGTGATTCATTATTTTACTGAACATTTTAAAAGTTCAGTAAAGCAATGAATGCAATAAATAAATAAATGGTGTAACTCTGCACATTGAGATCACAGCAAGAGAGAGAAGGGGGGATGGGGGAGGGGATCCCCCATGTAGGAAGAGCTTAACTGAGATCACACAATGTGCGAAACAGCAGCTCTTTCTCTCTCCATTCTGATGTCACAGAGGGATGTCCAGCGAAGGGAAATAGGAACGAAGCACCTTGCACCCAAAAGGGACAATTTGCCGGCCTTCACATCACACTGGGAAGTTGACATCAGAGCTGCAGCCTGGAGAGACTGGAGCTGGGAGCCAGGGCTGAACAGCAATTAGGATTCAAAGGCAAGCAAAGAGGCAGGATCAGAGAACAAGCCAGGAGATGAAGCCAAGGCCAGAAATTCATGACACGCTGGAGCTCAAGCAAGATCTCCCACCGCTGGCTCTGCCTACAGAAAGTGTGCTCTAGACATCCATAATTGGCTGGGCGTGGTTGCCAGGGAAGGGGATCCAAATGCCCTTGACTAATCCTTGTCTCTTGCTGTGACTAACTGGGAAACTTAGCAGTGTTTGCGGTGTAGACACCTTCCCTTCTGCTCCTGACATGCCTGTTATTTCTTCCAGATGTGCAAAACAGAGAAGACATGCTGAACTTCTTTCTCCCTACTGGGCCCTGATCTCTCTCTTGCTTCCCAAATCCATGTCCTATAGAGTGGGCCACTGGATTGCCCTTATTCATTCTGACACGACTTGGTGTGTTGTGTGTATCTGTGGTGTCGATTGGAAGGTCTTCCCACCAAGATGAGTTGATTCGTGCCCTCTTTGCACATGGGTGTTAACATGCACAGATCTGTTCAGTGCTACTGCTGCTTCCAGGGATGCTGCAAATAGTTTCTACTCAGTCCCTCCCCCCGCCTCAGGTATTTCTCCCAGTGGCCATTACAGCAACGCAAGAATACAGCTGGTGTGCAAGAGCTCGCATCCTCGCAATGCAGAATCATCCCAGATTGACCTCAACAACACCACACTCAATCTTTTGGGTTACACTCCCCTTTCCAATCCTCCACCTGCTGCTCAGCCCCACATCCTACATCACACTCCCCCTGGATTTCTTTGTTACAATTCCTCAGGCTCACAACATGTTGGCACCAGCCAATGCCAACACTACCTCTCCTGTACCTCCAGTGTAACCATAGGCAACAACTTGGGGGGGGGATAAATTATTTTAAATTTTGTACTGTTTTATATATTGTTTTAATTATGTTGTAAGCCGCCCCGAGGCTTTGTTGCAATGGGGCGGCCTATAAATTTTTAAATAAATAAATACAATCACTGCAACTGTTCAGGACACCTCAAAGGCAGGAGCATTTGGATGGATTCCGGGAGTCTAAATATCACCTGCTGACACACAGAAGCCCACACAGAGCCTATCAATGACATCGAGGGATTTGGGAGGCAGATAGGGTGAGATTCAGTGCTTACTTTTCAGGCTCTTTCATGTAAGGCATGTGGAGCGATTATGGAATAATGTCCTTACACAGTCTGATTTGGAGTGATTCCACCAAACCCTAAGCAAATCTCTTATTGGTGGATAATTCTTTCTGAACCAGGCGTGTTGAGAGAGAGAGAGAGAGAGAGAGAGAGAGAAAGTGCTAAATCGTACAAACTTTCATTAGCACTGTGGCTATAATGACTTAATCAGAAGCAACCACAAATTAACTTCTACATATTCTATAATGTGGAACTGAGTACATATAGGGACTTGACTCTGAAGGTAAGTGCATGCAGTATCTTTTTTAGCAAAAGTACACAGTAGCTGGATGGATGTGTCTTTCTCTTCCCTCCCAGTGGGGTTTGGCTAGTGAGGATTAGCTAGCAGTGGGCTAATCTTGTGTATGATTGGGTGTTAAGGTCATAGAAAATCTGGCTGAATTCCATTACAATGAAAGGGATAATGACTCAAAACAAGCCTTTTTTAAAGGGGAAAAAATCTCAAAGCTGTGATTTATGCAACTCTCCCCAGTCAACACATGTCCTACTTATGCTGAAATTAAAGTGAAGAGCCACTGAATGCAGTAAAGAATGTAACATATACACTGGTGCTTTTGTCAGGTTTCCCCATGCACAAATATTGATTATTAAAGAGTCACAATAGAAAGGGGTTTTCTGTATCAATCATACAAGGCGAAACTCCTTTTAAAAGAAATTATGTGATTTTCTTCTCTCAGCAAACTATTGCTCTCTTTCCATGACGCTTTAATTCTGGGCATGATCGAATAATCTTTAGTTGCATTTATTTCACTGTTCAAGAGTTTGAAAAGTGTCGGCCTATCCTTTATAAATCAATGGGACTTAAAGGAGCTAACATTTTAGCTGGATTCTGCCCATTTTTAGTAGCAGCAGTAACAGTAGTAAAAATAAATTAACTTGTACTCTGAAATCCACCATCCAAGCTGCTTTTCTTGGCCTAAATCTGGTTTCTTCTGACCAGAATCCTATTAAGTACCAAAAGGCCAAAGATGATCGACTGCTACCTTGATGTACAGCATCATATAAAACCGTTCACTTCCTTGCTCTCTCTTCAGATTCCCATGTGAGATTTTAATATTTTTCTAGTTACTGGCCAATGAGTCCATTATGAGCTAGGTTCTAAACCCAGGCCTCCCTCATCCAGGTTCAAGGCCAATAAATGGGATGGACTATTAATGCATTTACCATCCCCAGGCCTCAGGTCAGCATCTGTGCTGGATGGTGCACTTATGTTATGGAAAATGGACTAGACTCCATCTGGTCCCACCTAAAGGAGATGGTCCTCACTTGGAAGAATGGAATTGGCTTCCAGCTATGTGTGTGTCCACAAGGCATGATTGTATCTGGAACACAAGAGCAATGACCTTGCATTGCTTGGACAGCTCACACTTAATGAAAAATTTCTAGAATTTCTGTTGGTTCACTGGCTTTCCGGCGATCGTCAAATTTACTATTATGTCTTTAACCAGTTATACTTGACTCCCATCCAAGGAATTTAACTATTGATTACCTATGTGTAAATCTTGGTTGCAGACCATTGTAAAGCAGTCTCCTTGCAGACTAAAAAAAAATTAAAGAAACTGGGAAACAGAGGATGATACAGAATCCCTTTCACATACACAAGTCTTCCCCAGCCTGAGACAAAAATGCACTGAAGCATGAAACCAGTCAATGTCAATGACACCTGAAAACAGACACCATTATCACGGTGAACTTGCAAGACATTAATTGTACCTCCTGGGCCAAGTTTTCACCAGTGAACTATTTCTTGGTGTGCTGAAGTCACCGGGCTGGCTTCTGAGAGGAGCTAACGGGAGACAGCAGCTGAGAATCTCCTCTGACACACAGCAAAGAACTGTTCCATTCCTTTCCTTCCAATAAGTGCTTTCAGAGAACAGAAGGACCTCGTTGCCAGGCAAAATTTTGAAAGTAACAGAGGGTAAGGGGAAAATGGACTTCAATATCCACTTGATGTGATAGAAAAATTCCTCACCTACAACAGAATGTGTTCCGCTATGCACAAAGATCTCAACACACAACAGCAGCAAATTATTTCCAAGCTGAGGAATTCCTGGAAGTGCAATAAGTTTAAAGTTTATTTTGTTTTAATGTTATAGAAACATTTGATGTATGAATGCAGAATCCTTTGAGGAAGATCTGACTATTGGTGGCGTGATATTGCCTTGAGTATCAGGGCTTACTTTAAAATGGATTTAATTTTACAAACCGAGTTATGCATAGTACATTTTATGTTCCTAAAGTAGCAACATGACTTTAGATCTGTAAAAAGCACAAAAATAAGAAGTATTGCATCTTTTTCCATTGTTCCCCGAATTTTGGCTTTTTCCAACAATAACAAAACTAGGATGCTTTTGTTTTGTTTTTTCCTCCACCATGGCTCAAAACTTTCTGGAAATTGGACATCACCAAGCCAGCACTTTTAGGTTCTTAATGGGCTCCTTGCTAAACTTACGGTGGTACCTAACCATTATTTTAAGATACATCCATTATGTTAAGGGATTGCCTTTCACTTCAAAGAATCATGGATTCTAAAGATTTTTTCTTTTGGAACATACAAATCTGTAGAATACCTGCTAAACAAATGTAACTTAGTGAATATAGGGTCAGTTCTAGAGGAGGGATGATGGCTTAATATTACAAACATGCTTGTCATTCAGAAGGTCTCTATTTAATTTCTGGCATCTCCAGGCATGGCTAGAAAGAAATCTCAATGGAAACCCAGCAGAATCCCAGTGTTGCAATACCAGTCAAGATGAATCAATAATCTGATTTTGTCTATGGAAACAATCCAGCGGGGAGGCACATAAACTTCCGAATTTGATGGATTGCATGCATCCTGGAAGCTCAGGTGACAGCGGTGGCAAGGAGCACTTTCTTTCAGCTTCGGCTGATTCATCAGCTGCGTCCCTACCTGGAGAACAACTGCCTGGCAACAGTGACACACGCGTTAGTGACTTCCTGACTAGACTTCTGTAATGCGCTCTATGTGGGGCTGCCCTTGAAGATGGTCCAGATACTTCAATTGGTTCAAAATAGAGCTGCCAGGTTGCTGATGGGGACTGGGCATTGTGCTCACATAACTCCAGTCTTCTGTCAGCTTCATTGGCTCCCCATTGAAGTCCTGGCCCAATTCAAGGTGTTGGTTCTTACCTATAAAGCCCTTAACGGCTTGGGTCCTGGTTACCTAAAGGAGCGCCTGCGTCCATACTTGCCCTCCCACCCCGAGATCGGTGGAGGAGGCCCTCCTCCGGGAACCCTCCGTGAAGGATATTAGGAGGGTGAGTACCCGGAGGAGGGCCTTCTCTCTGTGGCGCCCCACCTGTGGAATGCGCTCCCCAGAGAGGTCCACCTGGCACCGTCGTTATTTGTTTTTTGGCGCCAGGACTCTTATTTAAATGTCATTTTAATTGTTAATATTATTTATTGATTTTACATCTTTGGCCAGGACATCTCCAATTATATTGTTTTTATATTGTTGTTACTTACTGTTGTGAGCTGCCCCGAGGCTTCGGCAAATGGGGTGGCATAGACGCTTCCTAAATAAATAAATAAATAAATAATCCTATGTACTCTTTTGAATGCCTGCTAGATGCTTGATTTCTAGTTTTGGTACTTTGGATGGGGAGTCAAAGAAGCCAGAACACTGCCAGAATAGGTTGCCTCCCAGTGGCCCCGATAAGCTTCTTTGTCCCTCCCCTCAAATACCTTTATCACCCCTTCTCCAAGGTTGGTCTTAGGACTTTGAAGATGCAACTCTTGTGGTTTTTTCTAGCTGCAAGGGGGGAAGGAGGATCCAAACGTGGACCCTCATCTCTGCAGGCAGATGTTTCCCAGTCTCAGAGCTGGAAAGATAAATTTCTGTCACTTTGGAATCTGTCAAGAGACTGTAAGAGTGCTCTGTAAGCCAGCTTCTGATTTTGAACAGGTTTTCCCGGAGCCAAGATATATGGTGATCCAACACAGAAAACCATCTAGTTCTGCTTTGCAGCAGTTAAAGTCATGGGAAGCAGTTGCCAATGCTTACAAATGTTTACACATACAGTTCGCCCACTGCCTGCTTTTAGGACCCAGAGTTGTACAACTCTGAAGAATGTTTCTAATACAAACAGAAGAGCCTGCATGGAACACATTGAAATGCAGATAATGTCTCAGTACCTCCCATCTTTCTTAAATGCATCCATGTAGATGAAGCTGGCCTGTAATTCTCTTTCCAATACTTTGCATACCATATGTAACCCAATCTGACTTAAATTGTTACTTGAATCATATGTATGGAAATTATTTTTATGTGAACATATTGGGCATAAATAAAAATGAAAAAGTGTTAATGCACCTATCAGTCTTTCTGCTCTTTTAAATACACCATATGATACTCAAGAAGTAGGCAAGCTTTTCCAGTTATTAAATTCTGAAAGCTACAGGGAAAAAGGGACCCTTTTGATTATGTATCATACTCAGATATGTGATTCAACCACGTCTTCATATATATCTAAAGCTCTCAATTCAGACATAGGGAGTTCGTTCTTCTGTTAATTCTTTCTAGACTATGCTTTATCAAGATCCCTAAGTGACTAGAAGGAGGTCGAAAGGAAAATCCATTCCCTTTTACCTGGGATGGGAAAGAGCTATACCTAATGCAAACTGGAATTTACTGGTTCTTTCCAAATAGCCACTGCAATTATTCAGTAAAAGTGTCCTTGCAGCTTGCACTCCATTTTTAGGGAACATCTCCAAATGCCCAAGGGAAAAGTTTTGTCCTTCTGAATGGCCAATGAAATACACTGAGAGGTGGGAAGACCAAATGTTAATTTATATGACACATCAGAGGGCCCATGGTAATCAGAGAAATACATAGCTAGATATCTCCAAGGATCCTGGAGGGGCTTCAGTGCTTAAAGCCCCTCCCCTTCCTGAAAATCAACCTTCAAAACAGCCATACAAAAATATGTGACTATGTTCAGGTTCTGCAATATTGTGCAGGAGATATTAGGAGCCTCATAATGGTCATGACCTCATTTATTAATAATTTTGATTCAAATTGTGACTTAATAAACCAAGATGCAAACAAGCAGCACATTCATTCCCAATTCACTTCAGTGAGGAAGCTTAGCAGGAGAAAAGGAATAGTTCCTTCTGAGATTCATCTTAGGGTTGATTTGGCCAAGATGGCAGGATTCACAAGCCAACACCAAACCCTAGTTTAAACCCTGGTTTGATTGGGTACTCTCAGCCATCATCCCCAGTTTGGACATCACAGAAGCCATCTTCTTTCCTATTAATTTATCCACATGCTACACATTCATGAAGTCTTAGTTTTGCCTTCAAGTAACCTGTCGTAACAACAACCAGAGAGCCCTCTTCCAAAACCCCATGAAGCCACAGGGCTTACAACTCCCTACTTTTCTCTATCACTGTACAAATACTTCTTAGAATTCATTCAGTGCTCTTATTAAGTCTTCACACCACCCTTTCAATACAGTGGAAGGCAAGGCAGAGATATTTCAAATACATCTATAAACGGCTGTTATAAGGACTCTCTAAGCAGGCTAGTATTATCATCCAAAACTACGGCCAGAAAGCTGAGGCTGAGATGAAGGTGCTTTGCTGAACTAATTCAGCATACAGTGCCAACTCTCTTCATCGACCAGTGTGCTGCACATGCCTGTTCATGTACCTCGCTTTCCATCCCACAGTTCAGCTCCCAGCCACTCTCAAATGCTTTAGACGTGTGATGCTGTGAGGCTATTGGCAGCAGCAATTTTCTTCCTCCTCGTGCCACCCTCATTTATTCCCCTCCATCCGGTCCCATTTTCTCCCTCCTTCCCTCCCCCACCCCTTGGACTTTGCATTCCTCTTTGGGGAACGGAGATAAAGCATCATTTGCTGACTGTTGAGCACATTCAAGGGAACTAACCTCTGTGATGGCACACCCGTGCCCACTTCATTCCTTCTCATTTGTTTCCATATTTGATAAGCAGCACAAACACATCCATCTTACTGTACTCATTCATCCTGTTAGGAGGAGTATATACCTGCACTATTACTCTGAGTCTGATAGATAGAACCATTAGCATAAAAAGGGAAGCAGATGATAAAAATGATGCAAAGAGTCTCATAAAATAAGAAACAACACTCAACGCTGGATACTAAACATTAGCACCAAAGATAAGTGAGTTATTAGCCATTGATTAT
Source organism: Varanus salvator macromaculatus (assembly GCA_023646645.1). Lineage (NCBI taxonomy): Eukaryota > Metazoa > Chordata > Lepidosauria > Squamata > Varanidae > Varanus > Varanus salvator. The sequence continues at coordinate 10,711,729 of JAIXND010000657.1, read as the reverse complement.
CCTAGAGATAAATGATATGGTGAAAAGAGCAGAGGCAGAAATCAGTATTTGAGCTCTCCTCTCGATAGGAACAGCAAACCGCATCTCACAGCATCCCTTGTTAGACTTCCGTGTTGCATTCCTCCCTTCTGTTAGTTCCTCTTGCCGCAACCGTTCCTTTGTTGTCACCCCCAGGAGCAAGTCATAAATTTTACAGGGACCTTCCTTTTTTGGCTGTATTATTCTGAATAGATATAGGACTGTCTACATATGCATACATATGATGAATATGTGCCCCTCCATTTCTTTCTACGAGCATTTCTCAGTAGTCTGATCTTCTTCGCTTACAGAAGAACACAGGAACCAATGCACAAGAAGCATCGCCCCTTGCAGTGAAGTATCTGGGATATTCCACGCATTTGACACCTGTGGTGCAGTCGTAGCAGCGATCAGAAGTGGAAAAGCTCAGTAAAATCCCACCTATGACTACAGGGCTGAAGAATACACTCCAAAAAGGTGCAACCGCAAAGCGTAACTATTCATTAAGCACGCATGAGGACTCGTAGTTAAGGGCCACTGGTGAAACAAAATGAAGGATGAAGGCTAGCTTTAAGCAATACGAGTGTCAGTAAGAGAAGACATTGGAAGTTTCCTCAGGGTTGGCTGGCTATTTGAGAAAAAAAATACCGTATTTTTTGCTCTATAAGACGCACCTGACCATAAGACGCACCTAGTTTTTAGAGGAGGAAAACAAGGAAAAAAAGTATTCTGAATCAAATGGGCACATAATCACAGGCACATTCCCCATCCCTTCCCCATGGGCTGCACATCTGACAGACCTACTGCACACACATATTCGCTCTATAAGATGCACAGACATTTCCCCTTACTTTTGAGGGGGGGAAAGTGAGTCTTATAGAGCAAAAAATACGGTAGCTTGTAGCTTCCACAAGAGCTCAGACTACAGGAAGATGAATCTGGCCCCATTCTCTGCTTTGCCAAGAGTGGAAGTGCGTCAAATGAAAACAGTTGGCATAAGGCCCTACCAAGACCAACACCATACTTCAAGAGAAAGCTTGGGGAATTGTACCACAGGTCTGACAAGGAGAACTCTTTGGGTGGATTCACCTGCACTGTGAGGCAAGGTACACCTGAAGCTTGAAAGCAACCTGTGACACTAAATCAGTCGGCCCTTTGTGGAAGTTAAGTACACCAGCAAGTTTCACCAACATTAGCACGGCTCTTTTTATACATGGCACTAATTAAAATCCTCCTCATAAAAGCTATTCTCCCAGCTGCTATGTGAACTGTAAATAGGCTGTGGGGGTACGGTAGAACAACACATTTGCCTGCAGCTTGAAAATACTGTATGTTTGGTTTGCTTAAACACTGACAAGATTTTCAAAATAAATCAATAAATTGGAAGGATAAATCCTTGAATGCCTTCAATGCCGAGAGAATTAACTCTCAAGGTATAGGTACCTCCCCTGTCCCCTGCCAACATTTTGGTATTTCAAGAGAAATCTCTTCCATTGATTTAAAAGAACAGAATCCTGACCAATCTGAATGAGACCATTTGTCTGAGACTCTCACACACACACACACCTCTGAATCCAAAAAACAAAAGTGACTTTCCCAAGCCAGCAATTTATTTGACATATTTGTGAAAGTCTCTCTCCAAGGCAGCACAAACTGGCAGGATCATTTGGAAATATTAAACTTATTTCTTGCCACCAACAACAATGCAATTAATTCCCCTCAATAAAGACTGTTTTTGCAAAAGAGCAATAAGGTGCCTCTGCAGGGGGTGTCATTATCCTTAAATAATCACACCCCAGGAGATGAGGGAGGCACATTCAATTGCACTGTGCCTGGTTTTTAGCACTCCAGAGTACAATTTGCTTGCGTTAACCACACCCCAGCATATCTAATTGACAATGGGCCCTGTGTGGACAATGGAAAGAGGTAACATATTGGTGTGTGCCCCTGTCTCCCACCCACTACCTCACAAAGTGTGGCCACAGCTTCTAGACTTCCCAGCCGTATTTCTTGCAACGTTAGCCACCCCCACCACTTGAAGCTTTGGAATCTTAAACTTGTGCTTTGGCAGGCTGAAAGTATAGCACCAACTGCTATTGGTAATGCATGCTAACATCCACATTTACAGGCAATAATGCAAACAAGTCCCCATGCATAACAGAGAGTTATGACTTTGGAACGCCATTGCTTTTGACAAAAATCAAAACAGGCCCAGCTGTCCCTGCCAGCCCAGTAAAGACAAGCGGAAAGAGTGGCAGGCACACACACATTAAGGAACTGATTATTCCAAGCCATTCAGAAATTTTGCTTGGCCATGTCTACTTCCAGCTAATGTGGTTGGAAGAGTCATTTGCTTACCGTTCTTTTTACTCTGATGGGCTAATTCTTCTCGGGTCATGGTCTCAAAGCGACCTAGCTGAGACTAAACATCCCTGGGTCTTTTCTGTGCATGAGTCGGAGGCTGAAATCTGGATGGGTGACTTAAAATTCTGTAAACCACCCACAGAGCTTCAGCAACAGGCAGTACAGAAATGAAATGTAATAAGAACCTGTCATACTTCTAGAAGTGAGCATCTGTGGAGACTGTAAGGAGACCTTTATAACATACCTGAACCTTTTGATGCTCTGCCAATGTTATTTCCTCCTCTCCTCAAAAGTCTTGTCTAATTGTGCAACAACGCAACTGTTCACAATTAACTTATTTTTGCTAGTCAGGGGCCCAAAGTCAAGTGAGCTTAGATGAAGTCATGGAGTCCAAATCAAGCAAGTGCTATTGGGCATGGGTCCTAAATAGAACTTACAGGCAGAGAAACTAGGTGAAGCAACACAAGGAGAGGTATAATTTCCTCCATAGACTCCTTGTGGTCTTGCCAGAGGCATCTGATTGGGCCCTGGGGAAAAACGGACCTGAGATTAGAAGAGCCCTTGATCTGCTCTTCTTAATCCTGTATTGCAGGAATGGGAAAACCATTTCAGAGAGAGGAACAGAATCGCCTTCAATTACCCCCTGATGACACTGTCCCACTTCCATCCATTCTGCCATTCGGTGCAGAGGAAGAGTCTCAGTTGATTGTGGGAGACGTGGCATAAATGGAGTCTTGCAGCATTGAGAAGAGCAGCTGTATCTCCCAAGGGTTGCTGAGTCCCTGGCTTTGCAAAGCATCTGTTGTTGCCGTAGGTGAAGAGCCTTCCCTGTGAATGGATTGGGCCGGAACTGGAATGAGGGCAGCTACTCCTAGCACCTGCTGAGCACTGGGCATCTCTTAAGGATAGGCTGGACATGCTCATGGTGGGCAAGTCATGAGTGCAGCCAGCTGGAGCTGCGAGTCAGACTAGATGGCTCCGGAGACCCCTTCTGACTCACTCTGTTTCTATTATATCCAGTCTTCAATGGCAGGACTGAGGTGGTTTCTCCAAGAGGGAAGGCTTGGAGGATTCCTGGAGGGCTCTATTGAGGCACTACAGGACAGATGAAGAATCTCTGCAGGCCACAGAATGCCCTTCTCTGCTCCTTCTGTAGGCTGAGTTGCACCACTTATATTTCATAAGTCTCCCTGAATATAGGACCCATGTTACAACCATTATGGGTGAAGTATATTCTAATAACTTCTTGTTTTTCCATGAATTTTCAAGAACTAAATTAATTAGCTCACAAGAACATAAACACAATATTCTGTACCTTATGCATGAATAGGCAATATATTTATTGTTAATGTAGGGTGCTGTATAATCAATATTTAAAGTAATTTTATCATTAAGTGTAGCTGGTATTTCATGCCTGTGTATGTGAGACTAGCAAGCTATAGGTTTATAAATATGAGGGCTATCACAGCTTCAATGTACCAAAGCACAGGCACTTTAAAATTGAAATTGTCAGATTTTATCAGTTATCACTTCCACGGGGTAATATAACTTTACAATTACTTAGCTTATAAGGGACTAATTTCATTCAGCTTCCAACAATACTTTTCAGATTGGAGTACAGGATCGGATTTCTTGAGTGGCCAAATCAAGAGTAATAACGGACACAACGAGTTGGAGGAAAAGCCTTGATAATGAGATTAACACTTTGAGGTTTACAAAAAAGATTTTCAACACATTCCAGTTCATGCTTACTCAGCAGCAAGCCCCAGTATGTTCAATCAAGCTTACTCCCATGTAAATGTGCATAAGTAGGGTTGCCCATTTTGCTTTGTTAATAATGATTACTTGTTTAGCACAAGAAAAACGAAGGATTGAGAAAACTAACACAAATGCAGGACTGTGGCGCTTTAAAAGTAACCCGCTTTAAAAAGAAATCCTGGGGAATCAAGTACAGTGACTGCCCAACTTGGTCCTCCTGCCAGGAGGTGTGATTTGACCAGATAAGAATGTTCTGTTGGCAGCTTGGTTAGCATTGCATCATTCCCTGGAAACGCCAGAACACACAGGTGACAACTCGGGCTAGTCAAGGGGCAGCAAACCCAGCATTTCTAGTTTGGACATAATACGAACAGAGTGCCGCTGGCTTGTTGAGGCACTACCACCCACAGGGGGAGCCACATGGTATGCATTAGCATCCTGGACGGGGACATTGGCTGCTCTGTGCACCCCAAACTAGCTCAACACTCCGCATGTTTTAGTCTGGACTAGCTGGGGATGGGAAAGAGCAGCTTGCCAACAGACAGCTAGGGAGCCTATGGCAGAGGCGAGTTCAGACCTTGAGATTTCAGTCTCTTCACCACTATACTAGCTCTCATAAAGGCATATAGTAAACAGTGTAATCGGAAGTCACAGGCAATTACAGTCACAAGCATATTTTGCCATATGCTTTCAGACACAAGGCTTATGAAAGCCACCAGAGACTTTTTTAGTGATGGGATGGCACACAAAAACCTTAAATAAATTTTTAAAAATCCATGTCAACCATCACTGGTCAACCGGTGTTCCTGGGAAAAGTCTGACAGCCAGTAACGAGAGCAGGTTATCTTTTTCCGGAAAGCTGAAAGCCAACTTTAACTATGAATATCAACATGTTTTTCCAGAGCGTCACAATTTAGGGTTAGCTATTGGATCGGGATGCAGTGAGTTAAAGGAGCATAAAGCAAGGAGGTGTGCTCCTTTTCAAAAGGCTCCTCCGAAAGGGATGGGCCCCAGGCTTGCTCATGAAGAGAGTTCCTGAAGGTAATTACCAGATTGGTTCAACAAACTGCTCTATGCATGCTCAGAGAGTCATGCTGGGTGTTTTGTCCTTTTCATCAGTAGAGAATGCTTTGCCAGGAAAAGGTCTGTGGCTTCTGAATGTGCAGCAGCCCCAGCCCCAGCCCCAGCCCCAGCCAACTCCTCAGCCTCCCCCAATCGGGTGTGGTGGAAGTCGTAGTCAACCATATCTTGGAGGGACTGGGTTCCTCGACGCTGGCTAGAGAGATGAGCTCAGCTAGTCTTTCAAGCTCAAAATAAAGGAAAATCTTTATCGTTTTAAATTTCAAGCCTCCTCTTGAAAAGAATAGGAAGCCCACTAATGCAGAAGCGCATACGTTCTTCATTATGCTCATATATCAGTGAGCTTTCAGTTCTCTTCAATGGAGACAGTAACTGCTCTGATGCATCCCTTTGTGTGCTCATCACAAAGAAGCCCTCACAGGTGGGGGACCGCAAAGACTCATCATTGGTCCTGACCATGCATTTCTTGCAGGCTATTTGTATCTTAAGATGACTTAAATTCACTTGGCCAAAAAAAAAGGAGAAAAAGGCAGCATTTTCCTGAATTTGTACAATATGAAATTAGATTGTTCCAGACCTGTATGGCTGAGCTGCTACAGTGGCTGCGTATTTACACACACAATAAGGGCAAACTAGATCAACCCTAATCCAGACACAAGAAGCAGTTTTCATTAGTTACAAGGCAGATTAGGGAATGGGGATCTAACCTGGGTACCGCTCTGCCCTGAAGACTCAAGGCTTGCAAGTTTTGGTCTATTCCTGAACTTGTTGGCAAATCCAAATGCTCAGGTGACAGCAACTGTTAGGGGTATGTTTGCCTAACAGACTAGCAAGCCAGCTTCAGCTGTTCCCAGAGATATCTGATCTGGTGTCATGTTCACACACCTTAGGCACATCCAGTTCAGATTCCGTAACATGCTGTGCATCACGACACCTTCAAAAGCTGTTCTGAAAATTCAGCTGGTCTAGAATGCTGCAGCCAGACTACAGATCTGACTGGCCATTTACCAGAAGCACATGAATCTTTATGACAGCAGCTGCACTGGCTTCTGGTCTCTTTCCGCAGAAATTCTGGGACATATGAAGCCCTGCATGGCTTAGGACCAGGCTACCTGAAAGACCACCTTCTCCCACATGAGCTGGGCCAGTTCATAAGGTCTTCTTAAGGCCCTTCTGAGACAGCTGCATTCAGAGATGCACTTGGGCTCCTAGCCACCTTTGGTTCCAAGCAAGAGGAAGAAAGGTGGGCAGACATGTAATAATATGAGGGTGACCAGAGAAGGGCCCTTTCAGTCAGTGACCAGTCTGAAGCTACGCAACTCCCTCCAAGGGGAGTTCAGGTTTGCTAAACTTTCCTGACCAGCAAGACAGCTTTATCCCAGAAAGTCTTGTAACTGGGCCTACTGGGTTTTCCTTTCTATTTTATAATTCTCATAATGTGTTTTGTTTTAACCAATTGTAATTATCTTTATCTCCTTCATGGATCACTGCCTTGTTGTGGCAAAGGGGCTTGCGCAGCTCAATGAAGCTATGAGCTATGCCGTGCAGGGCCACCCAAGACGGACAGGTCATAGCAGAGAGCTCTGACAAAACGTGATCCACTGGAGAAGGAAATGGCAACCCACTCCAGTATCTTTGCCATGAAAACCCCATGGACAGTACCAAAAGGCAAAACGATATGACACCGGAAGATGAGCCCCTCAGGTCGGAAGGTGTCCAATATGCTACTGGGGAAGAGCGGAGGGCTAGTACTAGTAGCGCCAGAAAGAATGAAGCAACTGGGTCAAAGCCGAAAGGACTCCAGTTGCCGATGTATCTGGAGGTGAAAGGAAAGTCCGATGCTGCAAAGATCTTTTCTCCATAGGAACCTGGAATGTAAGATCCATGAATCAAGGCAAGCTGGATGTGGTCAAACAAGAGATGACAAGACTGAACATCGACATCTTAGGAATCAGTGAACTAAAATGGACAGGAATGGGTGAATTTAGTTCAGATGACCATCAGGTATACTACTGCGGGCAAGAATCCCTCAGAAGAAATGGAGTAGCCTTCATAGTCAATAAAAGAGTAGGAAAAGAAGTACTGGGATACAATCTCCAAAATGACAGAATGATCTCAGTTCGAATCCAAGGCAAACCATTCAACATCACAATAGTCCAGGTCTATGCCCCAACCACTGGTGCTGAAGAGGCTGAAGTTGACCAGTTCTATGAAGGCCTACAACACCTTCTAGATTTAACTCCAAAAAATGATGTCCTTATCATCATAGGGGATTGGAATGCTAAAGTAGGAAGCCAAAAGATAACCGGAGTAACAGGCAAGTTTGGCCTTGGAGTACAAAATGAAGCAGGGCACAAACTGGTGGAATTTTGTCAAGAGAATACGATGGTCATAGCAAACACTCTTTTCCAGCAACCCAAGAGACGACTCTACACATGGACATCACCAGACGGTCAACACAGAAATCAGATTGACTATGTGCTCTGCAGCCAAAGATGGAGAAGTTCTATACAGTCAGTAAAAACTAGACCAGGAGCTGACTGTGGCTCAGATCATGAGCTTCTGATGGCAAAATTTAGGCTTAAGTTGAAGCAAGTAGTGAAAAGCACTAGGCCACTCAGGTATGACCTAAATCATATCCCTGATGAATATACAGTAGAGGTGACAAATAGATTTAAGGAATTAGATCTGATAGACAGAGTGCCTGAAGAACTATGGACAGAGGTTCGCAATATTGTACAAGAGGCAGCAACTAAAACCATCCCAAAGAAAAAGAAATGCAAGAAAGCAAAATGGCTGTCTGAGGAAGCTTTACAAATAGCTGAGGAAAGAAGGGAAGTGAAAGGCAGGGGAGAAAGAGAAAGATACAATTTGCAGAATTGCAGAATTCCAGAGAACAGCTAGAAAAGATAAGAATGCCTTCCTAAATGAACAGTGCAAAGAAATAGAAGAAAACAACAGAATAGGGAGGACCAGAGACCTCTTCAAGAAAATTAGAGATATGAAGGGAACATTTCATGCAAAGATGGGCATAATAAAGGACCAAAATGGCAGGGACCTAACAGAGGCAGAAGAGATTAAGAAGAGGTGGCAAGAATACACAGAAGAACTATACAAGAAAGAGCTTAACATCCCTGATAAGCACGATGGGGTGGTCACTGACCTGGAGCCAGACATCCTGGAATGTGAAGTCAAATGGGCCTTAGGAAGTCTGAGCAACAATAAAGCTAGTGGAGGTGACAGTATTCCAGCTGAGCTATTCAAAATCCTGAAAGACGATGCAGTTAAAGTGCTACACTCAATATGCCAGCAAATTTGGAAAACTCAACAGTGGCCACAGGATTGGAAAAGGTCAGTTTACATTCCGATCCCCAAGAAGGGCAATGCCAAAGAATGTTCAAACTACCGCACCATTGCACTCATTTCACATGCTAGCAAAGTGATGCTCAGAATCCTACAAGCTAGGCTCCAGCAGTATGTGGACTGAGAACTACCAGAAGTACAGGCAGGATTTCGAAGAGGGAGAGGAACAAGAGATCAGATTGCCAACATACACTGGATCATGGAGAAAGCTAGGGAGTTCCAGAAAAAGATCTACTTCTGCTTCATTGACTACGCTAAAGCCTTTGATTGTGTGGATCACAACAAATTGTGGCAAGTTCTTAAAGAGATGGGAGTACCAGACCATCTTATTTGTCTCTTGAGAAACCTATATGCATATCAAGAAGCAACAGTGAGAACTGGACACAGAACCACTGATTGGTTCAAAATTGAGAAAGGAGTTCGGCAAGGCTGTATACTGTCGCCCTGCCTATTTAACTTATATGCAGAGCACATCATGAGAAAGGAAGGGCTAGATGAATCACCAGTTGGAATCAAGATTGCTGGGAGAAATATCAACAACCTCAGATATGCAGATGATACCACTCTCATGGCAGAAAGTGAAGAGGAACTAAAGAGCCTCTTGATGCGGGTGAAGGAGGAGAGTGCAAAAGTTGGCCTGAAACTCAACATTAAGAAAACTAAGATCATGGCATCTGGTCCTCTCACTTCCTGGCAAATAGATGGGGAAGAAATGGAGGTGGTGACAGATTTTATTTTCCTGGGCTCCAAGATCACTACAGACAGGGACTGCAGCCAAGAAATTAAAAGACGCTTGCTTCTGTGGAGGAAATCTATGGCAAATCTAGTCAGCATACTAAAAAGCAGAGACATCACCCTGCCAACAAAAGTGCATATAGTCAAGGCCATGGTTTTCCCAGTTGCAATGTATGGCTGTGAAAGCTGGACCATAAGGAAGGCCGAGCGCAAAAGGATTGAGGCCTTTGAGTTGTGGTGCTGGAGAAGACTCCTGGGAGTCCCTTGGACCGCAAGGCGATCAAACCAGTCAGTCCTAGAGGAGATCAACCCTGACTGCTCCTTAGAAGGCAGATCCTGAAGATGAAACTCAAATACTTTGGCCACCTAATGAGAAGGAAGGACTCCCTGGAGAAGAGTGTAATGCTGGGAACAATAGATGGCAAAAGAAGAAGGGGACGGCAGAGAATGAGGTGGCTGGATGGAGTCACTGAGGCGGTTGGTGTGAGCTTGAGTGGACTCTGGGAGATGGTGGAGGACAGGAGGGCCTGGAGGAATGTTGTCCATGGGGTCGCGATGGGTCGGACACGACTTCGCGACTAACAACAACAACAATTATCTTTATAAGCTGACAGGAGTGCTATTTTTAGCAGGGTATGAATCAAGAAAAGAATATTGATACAGTTTGAACAATCACTATAAAAACACGGGTCTGGGATATAAGGTAAGCTTCTGTTGTAGGTGGTTCTGTGACTGTTACCAAATAATCGGCCGCTTCTTCAAAGAATAACACTTTAAATCAATGTGAAGAAAATAATCAATTGCATCTCTCATTCTTATCCTGCTATCTTTGGAATACAGTAACTCACATCTCTCAACTTCAATGTCACTACGAACCAAAATAAAACATTCTGACAGTAAATGAAGCTGCTGTTGATATATATAATATTCCCAATAACTCGTGTGTGTGTGTGTTACACAATATATTTTTTAAGCAGTTCAACAGAAAGAGATCATTTTATTAAAAAATCATGAAGGCAAGTGCATTCATTCAACCTTAGAAATGTTTTGATGGCTTTTCAGCACAGCAATATATTTAGATGGGAATATGTCATTAATATAAACAGCTGAATAGAAACTATTAAACTAACACAATTTAAAACTGAGCAAACCTGAGTATTTGATTAAAGTTTTTGTACATTCTGTACACTTGAACAGGTAACAGAGAAGCATAATATTTTTGTTGATTTTTAATTTGTTAGACGTAGTGTCCCCATAGTGCAAAATTTCCCAATAGTTTGTATTTTGAAATTACAAGGCTGGGGCTGAGGGACCTTGTTTGGTTTGATTTTTATTTTATTATTCACCAACCAAAATTTTAGAGACATCAAAAATACAAAATTGTAGCTCACTGAAAGAAGGCAGACAGCCATTGGGCGAGTCATCACAGCCAGTGTGGTGTCCTGGAAGACAAGCCACCAACGAAGCCCATTAGAGATATTAAGATATCCAACAGATTTCCAATTCAGGGAAGGTGAACCATTCACACTGCTTCTAGATACCCTCTGAAGGGCCATACAAAAATCAGAGACAGCCCTACAAGCTCAGACCTCAGAAGTGGGACTCCAGCTGCCTTCCTCTAACTCCATCTCAGCTGGTGCAGAAAGAACTGTGCTAATCACTATCCAAGCTCCAGGAAGCAACCTCAAAGACTGATAAAGGAGGCATTTCAGGAGACTGGAGTGGCCAGGAGACAAGGTTCTCAGTAGCCACCCCCTCTTGCTTTCTGAAATGCCATTGCTAAAGGGCTGAAAGCAGCTGTGTAGCAAAAGTGCATAGAAGAGCAGTGGAGCTCCTCCCACTGCCACTATGGATACACAGGAGCTTCTGAGCATGGGGGCTGTTCTTCATCTCAGTGGGAGGACTCCCATAAACACTGCAAGGAGCAATACTACTCTAACTCTGTAGCAATGAGACACGTGTCACTAGTACACTAAAGCGATGGTTCTTGCATCCAGTAGCCACTCAGGTGGTCTAACCAAAGCCTGGGATTGAACCATAAGGATACAACCCATACAACCACACCATCATCCCCAGTATACATAAGCAGAGAGCCAAAGTAATTTCAAGATCACAGACAAAAAGGTGCCCAGCCACATCCCATTGATGCCAACAGGCAACAGCTCAGGCCCTCTGGAACCAGCTGATTCTGCAAGAGGCTGGTTCCAAAGAGCTCAGTTGCTTGAAAGTCTAGAGGGAGAATTGAGGAGATAAGAGCACAGGAAGTGCTTGGATAGGCCACAGCATTTTGTTCTCTTCCTGTAGCTTCCCTATTGGAAAAGCTGGTATGGCCAAGCATTGTCCTTTCAGCTCAGCCCAGTGGCAGCATTTCATCCAATTCTTTGTGTTCCCCCATTCAACAGCAAGGTCTGCCACTTGAGAATCACTGCTGTCATTCAGAACATTCCACTAAAATGAGGTGTCATGAAAGAGGAATCAAACTCTTTGTTAGAACATGGAAGAATCTCTAGATATTTAGGCTCCTGTGGTTCAGCAGTCCGTGAGGTTTCATCAGGAGGAGAGAAGAGAAGGGGAAGCACCTCTGTGCTGCTTCAAAATGGTGGCAACCAGAGGTTGCTCCATGATGGGCCAGTCAGGACAGTGAGTTAACGGTGGGTTGAAGAACCCACAATTAGCCTAACAAGCAGTTGTAGCTTCACTGTGAGTCACTTAACCCATATTTAACCTATTGTATATGAGTTTGGTGTTTGGAGTAACCCCAGATCAAGAGAACAGGACATTTCACATTCAAAGTGGTGGCAACAGGCAACCCTGACAAACTGTAGGTTAATCAGGCCATTATTTGCCACCATACTATGTGAGAAGTCCTTACAGTCGTTCCACCATGTTCTGCGCCAAGGAGGAGATAACAGAATTAGCTGCCCCCATTCACACAGGGCCCATTATGCAATCATACTCTAACAGTTTGCAGCTGAATTGTCTTACTTTCCTCAATAACTCTTCTTACTTTTGCATAATGCCTATGAGACTGTAAGCCATTTGTGGCAGGGAATAAATTATCTAGCCCTTGGTATAGTGGTTTGGAATCCTTTAATGATACAAGAGTTGCTGCACATAGTCCAAACCAAAGTATCTTGCCTGGCCTATCATGAGAAGCCATTCTCCATGGATCCTTTCTATGACTCCCAGTTTAGACTTGCACCACCTGCATGCAAAGCACACATTTTGATCCCAGGAAATAGTTAAGATTAATGGTACAGTGGATTTGCTATAGCCATATGGACTGCACTCATGGAATGACCACACATCTGAAGGCACTCAATGGTTTCCTGAGTTATCAGATAAAACCAGGTTAACATAAATACAAGGTGTCACAACATTTCTTACCTGGAAGTTTTACCAGATGTATTTGTTGTTGTTGTTGAGATATGCAGCACCACAATTTAAGTCTAATTGCAGCATGTGCTGGGATTCACATGTATTATTAAAAAGTTTGGGATTGAGGTTCCTATGAAATAGCAATAGTATTTCAATAGTCAAATTAAAGAAACTAATTATTATTCCTTTCACATCTACTGGAGTTCTGATATGCTGACACATAAAATTATGGCTTTGCCATTAGACAGCAAATGAGTGGGAATGTTTTGAAATTTTCTCTGTAAAATGTGCAATAGGCAACAGTCTAAAATGACAAAATATGACACCTGATTTTTTTGTTAAATAGTATCTAAGGTTTCATATAATTTTTTAAACTATTCAGCTTAATTTCTAGGGTGAATTGCATCAGAGGAGGCATAATCCAAATGAATACCTTAAAGAGAAATCACACTTCTTAAACTATTCAAGATCTATCATTTCTGTGTTATGAAGCCTCGTTTTCATGTTAGAACAGATGGGTAAAATTGTCATTAACACAAACTGACAACTCTAAAACTGAAATATAGATTCAGAAAGGGATCTAATGAATTAAATCAATGTTATTGCAATGAAAGCCAAAGAAATTAATAGTGATTTGTAAAGTTACCCCATATTTTAACCTCAGTATATTTTAGTCACTACAAAGTTTTACATTCCCAATCCTTTTCAATTTCATTGTTAATGTCTAACTGTGCAATACATTTTTATTTTAATATATCAACCATTCTTGAGAAGTCAAATTATTTTTGGACTGTGTTCAAATCCACTTGTCTCTAGGTCTGCGAGATTCAGAAATTTAATATGGACATAACTGTATAGAAAAGGACTGCTGTTTCTAAACCCCGCTAGTGTTATATGGATGAGGTTGATGGGCATATCACACCCCAGACCCCTATAAGATATTCCAAAACTTAACCAAGTAAACGCATCTTCATGACTTGCCTTGAACTAATAAATATTTTTGAATGCCTCAGCAATGTATAGTTGATGCCTGATAAGATAGAATATATGAATATAAAAACAGCTCCCAACTAGAAGACTTACTTTTTCTCACTTCAGTAACCTCAATTAAAATTACATCCAGTACAGACCTGAAGAGCAGATATGCAGTGGTATGAAATACAGGAGATTCCAAACAACTACATATCTGTTCTTCAGGTCTGTATGAAATATGGTCTATTGATTATGCGACGTGGAAGCAGGCCCCGAAGAGGAGGCATGAACATACACCAGAAAGCTAGCTTGATTTCTTTGCAGCAGACAAAGAACTGACAAAGAGGCAAGTCACTTGAAACAAAATTGAACAGCTTATCTCTTCAGTATGATTAGAAGCAACTTGCCTATAATCTACAACTCCTGGATCCAGGTCCAAATAACTTTACACCCTCAGAAACTTTTCCTTCCCTGTCAGCCTAAGCCCAGAATTGTGACATTTTAGTGCAACCCTATGAATAAGTCCTATTTAATGATCTTACTTCTGAGTAGACATATAGGAACCCAGTTATTCTGAGCAACAGATCTAGTGCCCACATCTCCAGCATTTATAAATCATCATTTAAAAGGGAAACATTTACATATTATATATGAAACACAATGCACACTTGCTTCGTAGCAATGTTTCTCTTTGAATGTACAGTCCTGCATTTCATATTGTCTGGGAGCTTTAAGCATTGTGTTAAATAAAGTTGTGATTCTGCTGAATATGCATTAGTTTACAATGATAGCATTGCTTTGCATGTTTGTAGTTTCTTGTTGTTGTTATTAGTTGCCCTTGTTTGGGGTAGTAAGGGCATTTTACAAATTCAGAAGTAGCCTTGGGTCTCTCTTTGTAGCCTGGCAACAAGATCCCATGAATTCAAGAGAACAATTGACCATTTTACTTTGCATCCTATTGTTCTCTTATTAACATAGATTAACGACTTTACATAGCATTCTGATTTTTTTTTTTAAAAGCAGTTTTGTAAACACATATGAATGAGAAAAAGCTGAAATGAATTCAGAGCAAGTCATCTATCCAGCCAATATTTTGGATTGTTACTGCGGTTTCTAATACCATGACAAAATAATTCAGTATATTCCTAATAGCTTTAGATAAAGCTAGACCTGTTCACAATTTTTCTGCAAAACTTAGGTAATGAATTTAAACAGAGATGCCACAAGGTTTGTGTTCATGCTGCAACGAAGACCATAGATTCTCAGAGGTGAGGGCACAGTTATAAATTGTGTGCTCTGGATGCAGGGTAGGCATGCCTGTGTGAACGTATTGCAAGTTGTGTGTGTCTACACATGCCTACCAATTACTTCATGGCTGGAACCTTACTATCAATTCCCCTTCAGGCATTCCCAAAGGACATGCCTAAGAGCTCTGCATATATGGATTCTTGGGAAGCAATAGCTGTTCACCCTTGCTGGCTACCCAGTTTTAAAGGAACCCTGCATAGCTGTAAACAAGGGGAAGCCAGCAAGCCTGACGCTACCCTGCCATTGCTGAGCTAAACAACCCAGAAACAAGACATTGTCGAGATCTGTGCCTTACAGACTCGAAACGCCAGAATTCTAAGGAGAAACATCCTATGTTCAAATGTTGCTGGAGCAACATTTTTGCTGGAGCAACATTTGCTGGAGCAACATTTTTAAAAAGCAACACACCATTAGTTGCTTTCATGGTACCATATAATGTGTTCCATTTGTCCCATCAAGGGCAACACACTAAATTCAACTTGATTTTAGTCCAAATTATGTGGACTATGGAGAAAAACTTTAAAAAAAGAAAGAAAGAAAGAAAGAAAGAAAGAAAGAAAGAAAGAAAAAAGAAAGAAAGAAAGAAGAAAGAAAGAAAGGCAAAACTAGGATGAACAGCAATGGGGCAGAAATTTTAAAAAGCACCAATATCAAATTAAGGTTATACTCCCCCAAATTTTCAATTACTCCATCAAGTCTTGGCAGGCAGCAATAGGCACAAACAATGACTACATTTAGTACTGAGAATTAGTAGTGTCTTTGTGTGTGTGATTACTTGAGTGTGCATTGTATGCTAAAGCTTTTCCACAAAAAAAAGACAACTTTGGAAGCCTGACAGAGCAATTTCCACCTCCCGTAAGGAATATTGTTTACAAAGGTCAAATGCTACCTTGTATCAGGAGATGGGCATTGGCTTTCAGATGTCAACTGTACTGGATTAGAAGCACCAATGGTCTGATTGAGTATAATGTAGCATCTGTAGCATCACTTAAGCACTTTTAATTCCATCAAATAAGCAAATGGCATATTATCTCAGAGTTGAAAAGAAACAGTAGACCTTGAAATGGGTGCATATTGCTGCTTTTTGTAAATTTCCTGAGATGCGTTGTGTCTTGCCACTCCATTGAGGCCTATTTTTGTTACCTTCCGTTTGTTTTATTCAGTTTACAATGCGGATTCTGACACAGAGGTGAAACAAGAGAGGTAGCTGTAAACATGGAAGAATGTGCAGTTTATTCCACTTACACACACTTCGCCTCTGTTATAGCAGTGCCATCTTGGAGGTCTCGTTGCTGTGTTATTCCTTCTGTCAAATAACAGAAGCCCTCCATTTGTCGTTATCTTAGATTGAAAAGAACGGCTTATGGGAAGACCTGGGTATTTTCCAAATTTTTATGAGTTCAAACTTCGTTTCCTATCTTTCCCTGCATTTGTAAATGCTTCTCAGTATCGTTCATAGGCTCCAGATTTCAGCTGATTTCAGAAAACAGCCATAATTGGGGCCAAAGGATTTGCATGTTGACTCCTTTTATGACTTTGGTTCATAATGTTGGTGTGCTCCTGGACCAATACCTGCTTTCTGGTGTGAAGGTCACAATACTTTGAAGCAGAAACCTGGCAGCTGTAATATACTGTGCAAGGGGGTGCCCTGAATATTCAGAAATCTCTGACTGGAGCTCCGCAACCCCTTTCATTGCATGTATCACATGCAGTGACTATAGCTTCATATAGATTTCTGCAGATAATGCCAAGTATTGATAATGATCTAATGTCTTCTGTACAAAGTATGAAAGATGCTCCCAGACAAAGGACTTGAACACCACCAGGTGGAAAGCATTGTCTGGCTCCTCTGATCCTTGCTTGTTAACCAATTCCACGACAGAGGCAAACAAGAGCCTGCTTAAAGCCAGTCTTGGGGCATCCGCAGTCATCCCCTGTTGTGCTGATTTCTGATATGAAGTTGGGGTGTTCTCACAAGAGCGTCCGTTCAGACATCACGAACACACAGGGACATGTCTGTACTGGTTGCTTGCCTGCCTGCTTTCCTCCCAATGATAGCTAAGTATTGCATCAGTATCAGCATCTTCCAGAGAAGCTACAAAACACAGCTGGGGCAGAGTGCAGTATGGATGCATTCTGAGCTCCATTCACTATGTTTTTATCATCAGAACCGTTGGCTTCCCTCAGCGTTTTGCTAATTTGGCAGAATTACAAAAGCGCTTATGGAAGTGCTGGGGCAGGCCGCCTTAAACACAGGACACTGTCTAATGTGGAGTCAGATTGTAAGGATATCTAGACTAAAAGGGCTGCCATCTTGGAGCTGCTGATCATTTCCACAGCCGTTGCCCAATATTCACCATTCTGATCAAGACTTGTTAAATGCCTAGGTCTTGGCTACCTTAAGCAAGTCTTACCACAGCCTCCTTGACTCCTTTGCTACTAGACTGCTGAACTTGCCTCCCTAGAAATATTTATTTGCTACCAGCGATCTGCTTTTGCAGCTACAGAGCCACTTGGCAAGCATGCCACTCAGCAGCTGCTCTCCGGTCGTTCACTACCCAGACTAGCGTTTTTGCTTGCTCCCACCTGGCTAGCCCCTTTGCTCCAGTTCCCTGTACCAACGGAAACCATCACCTTAGAGAAGCCAAATATTGTCACCGCATCCAGGATAAACACTGCCTAAGTAGAAAAACACGGAGCATTGCACAGATCCTCACTGAGTAGCTGAATTGTCTTCCCTTTCCCAAATGCTTTTTATATAGATCTCTGCCATACTGTAAACTGGTATCGTAGGTAACACAATTTTGGCAGCACTTTGTGAGTGCATTTTCCCCCAAGTAATTCAACACAGATACGCTTCACATTCATTGTCTGTCTAGTAAACCCTCTGATGAACTCAATAAGCCACATTAAAGCACAATTTCTTTAAGATGACACCAGCCATCGTTATTGATTTCATTGGCTTGTTTATTCCTATGTTTAATCGGTTATGTTAATAGCATTTTAATCCATGTCTCTGTTGTATGTGGCTGATAAAGAAACACTTTTTGTGTGGCTGCGGTGACATTTTTCAGCCATTATTAGTCATCGTTAGCCAACCAGGTCACCCATTCATTCTTTTGAAATGTTCACGGCCCTCTCATACAAACTGGCAAGCTGGTGTTTTTGTTTAGATGTAAAGGAAATGAGACTTCAAACTGTGCAAAAGTAATGTTAACTTCAGAGTAACTATTTTTGCTACTAATAATACGAGAAGTCTACTGTTAGGCAATGTTCAAAAGATGCTGTCAGAGAAGAACGGTGGACATCTGCATGAACAAGATCTACAGGAAACCTTAGTTTGCAGATATGGTACTAAAGCTTTCAAAGGCATCATCACATGGAGCCCATTATAGTAATCTGAACAGGATGTGACTAAAACATGCATTACCACAGTTGACTCACACAACTTAAAAAATTGGGGATGTTGGTGCAGTAACTTCAGTGGTGGAAACACACTTCTTGCCACTGCCGAAACCTGGATGCCCAGGTCCAGGACTAAAGCCAGGTGTGTTCCCAAAGAAGAAGTCTGAGATTTGGAAGGGTAGCCATGAAGGAACAATAAAACATTATCCAGTGTAAGGCTGTTTTACTGGAGACCAAAGTCAAGATCATCCAAACTATTGTATTCCCAGTCATAATGTATAGCTGTGAAAGCTGGGCATTGAAGAGAGCTGACAAGAGGAAAATTGATGAATTTAAAACATGGTGCTGGAGGAGAGATTTGTGAATAGCCTGGGTCAACAGAAAGACGAACAAGTAGGTCCTAGATTGAATCAAGCCAGAGCTTTTCCTAGAAGCAAAAGTGACAAAACTGAGGCTGTCATACTTCAAGCATATCATGAGAAGGCAGGACTCCCTGGAGAAGACCATCATGTTGGGGAACGTCTAAGGTAGAAGATGAAAGGGAAGACCAAATATGAGATGCATTGAACCCATAAAGAAAGCCACAGCCTGGGACTTGGAAGAGCTAGACAGGGCTGCCATGGACAGGGCATTCTGGAATGCCTTTGTTCATAGCTTCAGCATATTTTGGAGATGACTTGACAGCACATAACACATGCCCAAAGTACAAACCTGAAACCTTAATGTAATTCCATTTCCTGATCTGCTTTTGGGTCAAGCTTCAATGTGTCCATACACATTAGGTACATTATTGGCATCAGACACTGATTTATATCTAAAATGTCTTCCTTGGGTATTGATGGAGAGAAGAAATTGAATTAGATGTCATCAGGATAGTGGTGGGTAATCTCTTATGTTTATTAAATAACACGGGAGACAAGGTGGGACCTTGAGGAACTTCTCAGGCCATCAGGCAGATCATTAAACAAATAAAGCTGTTTATGCCCAGGCATCACCTTCTGAAGAGGCCCCTCCAAGAAGACCAAAGCCAAATCTAATCCATGCCTTGCAGTTTCATCCCAGAGAGATGCCTCACAAGGTTAACACAGCTGATAGAGACTTTCTGAGTGTTCCAGAGGAGCCAGCAGGGACATGCGCTTGCAAGCCAGTTACTAACAGATTGCTGTCAAGGTGATCAAGGAAGTCCTTGTCTCATAACCAGGTGTGCAACCAGACTGAAATGGACATAGATAAGCCATCTCATCCAAAACCCTTGGAGCTCAGATACTACCCAGGGATGGAACATTGCAGAAACCCCATGCAGGGGGCCAGGGAGGGTTTCTGAAACTAGAAACCAACGGCCAACAACCAAGGCCTCACCATCACTTCTTGGACAAGATGAAATCACACCTTCTCATGAAGAGGCTTTCATCTCTAACCTTCACCACTCAGCCAGTTGTTCTCCTGTTCCCCCCCCCCCCGCCCGTGGGCTGCTCTTGCAAACCAGGAGATCGAAGGAAATAGCACACACACGGTGGTCCCCACTTTTCTAAGCATATCCTCAGGCTATACAAATGAACAAGTATCCATTATTTTACCTGTGAACTGCTGCACAAATTCGTCACAAAAGGCTAGCAAGTAGACCCCTTGCATCATAGATGGAGGCTCTCTCAGAACTGGCGCAAGAAGCAATCCAGGCCTGTTAAGAGGCTGACTTTTCCCAGTCTGAAATTACCATAATTATGAGGACGATCACCCCAGTATTTTGTCTTCCTAGAAACATTCAGATCAACAGTCTGTAGATGCTCTGACAGCTTTGCTTTCCTGCAAGGAACATGGTCTGAAATTCTAGTCAAGCAGAGACAATGTAACTAGCTAACCATTAGACCGACTTTATTTTTATTTGCAAATGTGTGTATGATCATCACCGTCCCTTTTTCTCAACCCCCAACCCCTTTTCCAAATAACATTCTTTATGCAGTGACATTTGGCTTTATTGGCTTTAAAAGGTCCCATATGCTAAAACTGTAACTCCTAGAATATTCCACAAGATCTTCCCTCACTAGCCTTCAGGAAAATAAACCTGAAAGCACCTTCCTTGGTAATTATTTAATTAATTGTGCAATTTATTATTTCTAGAGCTGAACTTAAGAGAAGAGTTCTTGTCAATAGTGCCTCATCTGCCAGTCCATTTTCAGACCAGTTCAAAGTACTGGCTTCAATTTTTTTAAACACTGAACGTGGTGGAATGGGGTTACCTGGAGGAATATTACCTGTCAGGGTTACCTGTTTGGACATAAAAGTTATCATTTGAGGCCCTCCTCCAGGAGCCTCATCAAATAAGGAAAAGCACATAGCGGTAAGACAGAAGGACTATTTCCACCATGGTCCCCGTGGAATCCTAGCAAAGCTCACCTGGCATCTAGATTATGGTCTTTTTAGTGCCAAGTGAAATCCTTTTTTTTCCTTCGGCATTTTAAGAACTGCTTTTAGACCCTCAGTTATTGGGTAAAAGCACATTCAGAAAGAAATAAATAAAATACAGCTGTGATACTCCCGAATTGGACTATCTAGAACATTTAGGCCAGGATCAGTCTTCAATGCTTCAAGCAATTTTTTTTTACCTTAGCAGCGGATCTTAGGGAGCTTCCAAAAATGGCTTGGAGGCCATGAATTGTGTGGAACAAAAGGATGCCAACACAATGGCCAAGACATTAAGAAAGAGAGAATTTGTTTGAAAAAACACACATGAACAGTGCCCTAAGAATCCCACAGTACCCATACAGTTGTGCAGAAACACCCTTCGTGGTCTTCTTAGGTGTCTACACTTTCCCAGGAGTCTGGAAAACAGCCAGTGCAATGGGGATGTCTTCTAACAGGGGCCCTTGGGTGTTCCAACAATTAAAAAAAATTCTCCTGGCAGGAACTAGCTGTTCACATGTCTTGCTCCAGGGACCACTGCCAGCCATGACACCAATAATAAAGTTGCTTTTGCAGCACAAAGCTGCACAGGGACGCTGCTTCTGGGAGGCAGTTCTGCAAGCTGGCAAAAAATGCCCCTCTGCATGCGAAACGAGCAGCACGTGCTCCATCAGGACTGCTCTCTAGAAGGGGGAGAAGTGCAGCTCTTCAGCATTGCTCCCTGCCCCCAGCTCAAGTGCATGCATGCACGCAGCTCCTCCAGCCTCTACAAACAACTTTACATGCTTTGCAGCGATTACACAAGGCACCTAAGCACTGCTCCCTTCCTCAACTATTGGCTAAGTTCAGAAGACTGTCATTCCACTGAAGCCAGAGGAATTCACGCTAGCTCTTTGCTCATAATTTTGATCTTAGAATCATAGAATAGAAGAGTTGGAAGGGGCCATGAAGGCCATTGAGTCCAGCCCCCTGCTGTTGCAGGACACCAGGTTACACCAGCCCACCCAGATGGCTGCCCAGGTTCTTTTTGAATGTCTCTGGTATGGGAGAGCCCACCACCTCTCTAGGCAGCTGGTTCCACTGTTGTATTGCTTTGACAGTGAGGAAGCTTTTCCTGATATCTAGCCTGAATCTGGGTTGTCATAGTTAGAATCAGTTATTCTATGTCCTACACACTGGCATCAGCAACAAGAGATCTTGCCCTTCCTCTTTGTGACAGCCTTTGAGGTACTTACAGAGGGATAGCATGTCCCCCTTCAGTCTTCTCTTCCCAAGGCTGAACATGCCCAGTTCCCTCAGTCTCCTCTCACAGGGCAGTGTTTCCAAACCCTGGATCTTGCCATAATACATGCGAACTGTCCCTTTTCTAGTTACCTTCTCTCCATTACATCAATCCCCAAGCTCTTTTTGAGAATGAAATGGATTTATGCTCCATTTTCATTATTAGATAAGGGACTGAATGGCAGCATGGTGTAGTGGCTACAGCATGGAATGAGAAGGACTCAGTCAGGAAGTTCACCCAGTGACTCTGGGCCAGTCATTGGCTCTCAGTCTAGGCTACCTTGCAGGGGTATTATCAGGATAAAAGGAAGAGAAAGACAACATATAGGCCACTTCGAGTTCCTTGCAAGAAGTAAAAAAGCAGAACATGATGTAATTCAAACACCTGACAAGGGAACTTGAAATTATGTGTAGTATTCCAAGCTTAAAGTAGTTTTAATTTGGAATAACAGAATTTTTCAAACTGTAAAAACACTGCCTTGTGGCACAACATGTTACCGTTCAGCATGAACTGCATCAGGTATTTTTGCTGATCAAATCGCTCAGCGCTTACAGCAACTCTTAACACAAGTCGCATCTTAAGGCACAAGGTATATAAAGCATCGTGGATGGAAAGACATTTTAAAAAATGCTAAGGCAAATTGCCCCCCTGTTGAACTGCTGTTGCATTTAGGGCATTCTGCCTAATGGTGAACCAAAATCCATCTTCCTGTAGCTTTCAATTAATTTTGCCTTGTCTTTATTTACATCTGCCAAGAGACAGTTATGGAGACAGAGTATGGAGGGCCGGTCGAATATGGTGCAGTAGCAGAGTGCCAAATGATAAAGAATGGTGACAGGACATGCAAGGGCAACGTTGTCATTCATCCCCCAAGTCCTTACCTCCTTATCCATGGACAGCACCGCCACCTATCCTGCTGAGCTAGTACGATGCTTCCCTTTGCTCTCTGACCTCCCCTTCCCTTTGCCACACCTCCAATATCCACTCCACGGCCAAAGCATGCCCTTCCTGTCTTCGCAACAGAGTGTGGAACTTCTCAGGGGTCCACCTCCCAGTGGTGAAGGCCTGGAGCCAAAGGGCTGGAGCAAAAATCTCAGCAAATTGTCCCTGCCAGAAGAGAAGCCTTAAGAAAGACATTTCAGGGGGAAACTGGGGAGGGGGGACTGCACAAAATCCATGGCACCTTCTAGCCATTCGTTGTCAAGAAAAAGTAAGTGGGGCCAGGGTAGGGAGGCTTGGCCATCTGGAGGGCTAGATGGAGACCCTGGATTGGTCCCATGCATCCCTGCTTTCCTGGGGAGGAGAGTGACGGCAAATCTAGACAGCATACTAAAAAGCAGAGACATCACCCTGCCGACAAAAGTGCGTATAGTCAAGGCTCTGGTTTTCCCAGCTGCAATGTATGGCTGTGAAAGCTGGACCATAAGGAAGGCTGAGTGCCGAAGGATTGGGATCTTTGAATTGTGGTGCTGGAGGAGACTCCTGCGAGTCCCTTGGACCGCAAGGTGATCAAACCGGTCAGTCCTACAGGAGATCAACCCTGACTGCTCTTTAGAAGGCCAGATAGTGAAACTCAAACACTTTGGCCACCTAATGAGAAGGAAGGACTCCCTGGAGAAGAGTGTAATGCTGGGAACAATAGATGGCAAAAGGAGAAGGGACAGCAGAGGATGAGGTGGCTGGATGGGGTCACTGGGGCATTTGGTGTGAGCTTAGGTAGACTCTGGGAGATGGTGGAGGACAGGAAGGCCTGGAGGAGTGTTGTCCATGGGGTCGCAATGGGTCAGACACAACTTTGCAACTAACAACAACAACAATCCCTGCTTTACAGCATCCACAAAATGCAGCACGTTCTCCCAGTACATTCAGCTAAAACTCTTCTCCTCATCCTGGATATCTCTTATCTTCATAGCCTTCTCTCTGGTTATCTCGCCCTTATCAGCTCTTAGCTTTCCAACATGGTTGCTCTACTTTCTCAGTTCTCTTGCCATTCTGCCCATGTGGCTGCTTTTTCTAAACCTCTTCCTATTCACCCCGAACTATGCAAGGTCCCCACTGCTGTGGGACAATTGTCCATTTTCTAGGGTTTCCAACACACCATTGTACAATCACCTTCCTTTTTTCCTTCAAGTCTCTCCTCAAAACTCACCCTTTGGATCATCTTCCTAGTCCCTAACCCTTTTTGTAATTAAAGCAAATGATGTGTAATTAAAATCACATATCCTGCTTGCACATTCTTCCCCTTCCTCCTTCCTCCATTGTTTCTGTGTTTCTATTTCAGATTTTTAAAGACCTATGATATTCCATGCATAAAGATGGAATTAAGACCTCCAAGAATAGCTATATTGTACTTCCATATCTAGAAAGTGAAGCTTAATCTGAGCTGAGGACCTGCAAGATGCAGGCTGAGAATCTGCTTTAAAATGCTATGGTCTCATTTCTGAAACATGTAAACTAATGACAAGTGGAGAAGCACTCAGTCTGGGAGTATTTGTTGGTTCATCATTGTCTTTCGAAGGCTTAGTAACTTCTGTGGCAAAGAGCACCTTCTACATACATCGGCTGGCATGTCCACCGCAGCTGTTCATGGAGAGGGATAGCTTGGCCACTGTAATCCATGTACTGGCAACCTCAAGACTGGACTACTGCAGTGCTTCCAATGTGGGGCTGCCCTTGATGCTGGTACAGAAGATGCAGGGAGGGCAGAATTCTGCAACGTCTTGTCAGGTGTACATAACACCTGCACCGAAAGAGCTACTCTACCTGCCCCTTTGTCTCTGAACCAGGCTCAAGGTACCATTCAATATATGAAGGTTTAAATATTCTAGGGCCAGGTTATCTAAAAGCTGCTCTCCCCTGCATGGATCTTTAGGCCATTTTAGGGGCCTGAACTAACCCTGCAAAGTCTGGATCAGCAGCAAGACAGTTCGTTGGTGAGGCTTCCCTCTGCAGTACATACGCCAGAGACTGACAACCTTGCATTTTTGATAATTACTTAAAATGTATTTGTTTGGCCTGGCTTTTCACCATCATCTCTCACAGTTTGGCTATTCTTATTCACTTTGATATAAATGAAAATGTTTGGGGAAAGAAATTCAAAAGAGAAATTTCAGGGGGGAAGTTCTCATTCTTTGATTCAGGATGTGTGAGAAGTCTATTTGGGGTGTGGGAATCTATCGGGTTTCTTGAGCTCATCTCCTGGAGCTCTGGTCTGCTTTGGCACAGCCATGCGTCCAACTTCCCGGCAAGCAGAGCATGCATGCTCTGGGGCACCCAGGCAGAAGTCTGCCATTTGCATAGCCATCATTCCACAAGTGTCCATGGACTTTCTCTAAGCTCTTCAAGCACCAGATGAAGTGCGCAGATCCTAGAGGGACAGATTCTGCAGAGCTTCGACACACCTCTAGTTCATGGTTCTTTGGCTTACCTTCTTCACGAGGTGGCTGAAGAGGGTGTGAGAGAATGTCAAGTCTTTCATGGCATGATCAGGCAGTCGCATTCTCAGCTTCCGAGACTTCCCAACTGGGGAAGGACATCCTGAGGTTATGGATCCCACAGACCTTGTTCAGATCTGGAAATGCAGGCAGTCTGAGAGGTGGCGGAATGTCTAAGTGAAGGAAAGAGAAAAACATACTGTATTCTTGGTCACTTCACAATATGGTGGAAAACACCACAAAAGATTCCAAATAAAGTATAGAATATCCTGAGAATGAGGCAGGGGGAAAACTAGGAGCTGCACTGATCTGCTGGGGGGACTTCCAGCAAATTGGAAGTCAGATGTTGATATATTAGCTGCAGGTCTTCCATGGAGCTGGAGTTGATGCTCCTGCTCCACATGCACAGAGAGCTGCTGCAGGGCTCACAAGGATGGGGTACCACCATCAGCACCATCTTTGGAGACGAGATGCACCCACAATCACCTCTGAGGGATTTAGCACTTGGAAGGCTGTGTGGAACATGCTGAGAAGACAACTAGAATGGTCCTAAATTTTTCAAAAGATAGTTGTCCCAGAAATGTCCCAAGATTTTTCTTTGGTTTCCCCTTGGAAATAAAAATCAGCAGAATTTTTCCCAAATGTTCTTCACCTTTATTTTCCATGGGGATGGATTTACTGGAGTGCCCAGAACTTCCCTGCTGATTTCTAAGGGGACAGCACTTATTTTAAGAATCGGGCTGCCTGCAAGGTTTATGAAAGCTCCGAATATCTAAGATGGGGAAGAGACCATAAGATTCATTCAGGCCACGTGTAATCTGATTGACTATGTTACAAAAGAGAAATTAAGCTTAATTCCAACAAAACCATGGCTGTGCCACAATTTAATAGAACCATGCTGCAGCCTTTAAATCTATGCTTCCCAACATGCCAAGAATGATTACTTCTTAAAGGTTCAGATTTTATTTTTCCAATGCAAATTAGAAATATTGTATGGTTTATTATGTATCATTTAGTATTTACATGATCTTTTCTTTAAAACAAATCAATAAAAAACCCTGCCATTCTCCATGGTGTAATAAGGTTATTATATATCTAGCACTGTATTTTGGGGAGTGGGGGGAACTGCAGGCACTCAATTTCACCTCATCATTTCTTTTAGCTTAAATATTATGCCACATACTGATTAATACCAGACCAATAAAATCATCTTTGCAAGCTGGTTAGAGTCTTTTGTCTACCCAGATGGCCTGAAACGTTAATGTGTGACAATTTCAACAATGAACTAGGACTGTTTTATGGAACCAACATTTGTTCCACTGCTTTTGCTTTTTAGCCTCCAAATTTTAACACAGATGGTATAAATTACTAAAAAGAAAAAAGGGAAAAAGTGTCATTTAGAAAGCTTAAATATGTGGTTTTACGCTGGCCATCAAAACCTTTAATATTTTCAGTTCAGTCGATTTACTAATGATTCTTAATGATTCTTAATTCCTACCTGTATTTTTTTCTACCCTTAATTCCTACCTGTATTTCTTAATTCCTACCCACCCCACAATGTCTATTAAAAAGTTCAAAATACAGTAGCCCATTGCACATATAAAATGTTTCCAAGGTGATTCTCTTGAGTCTGGATGTGCCTTCACACACTGGGCATGGTTTTCCTAATTACCTGTCTGAATACAGCTTGCCGTGTTGTCTGAACCCAAGCCATGCAGATGCTGTGGTTTAGACAAGCCAACGGGGCTTATGGATGCCTTGGTGACCAAGCAAACCAGGTGACCATTTCACCATTTCCCTTTTTATTTTAAAGAACACTAAAAATAGAGACTTATTTCCCATCTGATTCAGTTCTGCACCCAAATTGCCATAATTTTTAATTATGAAATTACTACAATGAAAAGGTACTTATTTCCAGAGGTAGCCTGAACATTGTTGAGACTTGAGGAATGATCAATGAAAAATACTTGTGACATGCATCTATGTAACAAAACCTCAAGCATGACATTTCTGCTTCAGGAGAGGGAGATTTAGACTGGAACCACAACCATTGGAAAAAGGATTAAATATCTCCCCCTTGCTACTTCTCTTCACTAAAGCACCCCTTCCTGCAGCCATTTTTTAACAAAGTATAAAAATTACAGGTATTTACAGGTAATGTGTTTGCCCTAAGAAACAAGAGAAAGGAGAGGAGAGGAGAGGCAACAGGAATCAAGCACACACAGCCACCTTTGTGCCTCTTATTCATTTATTTAATTAATTTATATGCCACCCCTGGGTTGGCTAGGCAGTGTATAACATGCTGCATTTATACTAGGAGAGATCCAGTGCAGTTCAGAATGTGGGACTAGGACTCTGGAGCCCTGGGTTCTTCTTGCTGTATGGCCATGAAGCTGAATGAATGACTTTAGCAAGTCCCTGACTCCCAGACTAGCCTATCCTAGAGGGTTCTTATGAGGATAAAATCTAGGAGGAGGACAGGAAGAGCAACTTGTGTACTGCCTTGGCCTCCTTGGAGGAAAGGTGGGATACAGATGCAACAAATTGGTTAATTCATATGGTGTTCACAGACATGTGGGAGACCTTTGAAATGACAATCATCATTCTATCCAATTTAGGTTTTAGTTTGCATTACAGAATGACTGATCATTGAAGCTCCATTTTTCTTCATGCATGCGATACCCTAAAAGTAGGAGGACAAAGAATGATTATACTGGAAAGCGACCATAGACCCAACCAGCAAGGCTTCCTGCCTATGTCTAATTGGCAGCATGGTGCTTTGCTTGGCTGTATTGCAAGCTTGTCTTGTCAGAGATTCTATGGCAACTCATCAGGGTATCATCCTGCTCATCCTCCTCATTGCATCTAAACCTGGCCTTCTTCCCTCTTGCAAGGAGCCGAAGGCAGCTTACAAAGACCTCTGCGCTTACTACAACAACCCTGAGAAGAAGGTCAGGCTGAGAGTGAATGACTGACCAAAGTGAACTTCATGGACTAGAGCCCAGATGCCCAATGCTCAGACCAAGATTCTCACCAACATACCAAGGGGCCTTCATGGTCAAGATGAGAAAGAAATGGAGAAGAAAAAGGAAGGAATAGTTAAAAACACACTATTACAATCTTGTTTGCTGTCTTCTTGGTTGGAAACACACAGCCCAAGGAGGGGCATCTGCTCACCCAGCATCACAGCTTCCGATCAGCTCATGTGAGAGGCCATCATTCCCCATTTGCACGTGGGAACTGAACCGGGATGTCACTTGCCCATCTTTGAACACGGGGATTTACTGTGAGCCTGAGTGTCACAATCTGAATGCTACAGCCCTTTGGCACCCCCGAATGTTTTGCTGAATGCAGATATAGAAGAACCAATGCTATATAAAACACTGGAAAAACCACATTATTGTCCCAAATAAATCCTTTTCAAAGTGCAATTTATTTGTGCTTGAGTCTTCAACTCACAACAATTTTCTGTTAGACCTGCCACAGTGAAATGCATTTCGGGTTTGTCTTCCATTAGAATCAATCACTCTGCACAATTAAGCTGATAGTCACACCATTTTTGCTGCTATGAACTAAAGCATCCTAAAATATATTGACATCTGTCTCCTATACAATGACACAAATTAGGTTGAGAGGGCATACGCCTAAATGTCACCAATGGGAAAATATCAATTACTCTTTCTGAAAGCTACCTTATTTTCATACCCCATAAGGCATTGTACAGAGTTTCATTGCATTGGGAGCATGCATTAATCAATGTTTTGCATGCTGAAATCAATAACACACTTATGCTTAAGTTTTTGGCCTCTTTTACAATAAATATTGATATATTACAAACTACATAAAAACGTTCCTTGGACTTTTTGTTTGCAGTATGCACTGTATTCATTCGGCAAATAAGTGAACTAAATATTGTTTGTTACAAAACAGATGTCAAATAAAATTATGCCATATGTGCTATTAAACACTCCCCCCCCCTCTTCTTTTACAGTGAAAACCAAGATACAGTTTCAGAACTGAATGTATTTGGCTTTTCAAGGATTTGAGGCATGAAAGTAACATCTTTGAATATTTTTAAAACCTGCTGTGCATCATGCAATTCAGTTTTCCAAGCTAAAACTAAGTGGGTCTGTTTTTAAGGTTATCCTTGAATAAATCCAAAGTCCCCAAAACCTTCACAAAGGAAAACAGCAATGATTTAGAAGATGAGCTCCTTGGAGCAGGACTTGTCCTTCTTTTGGCTCATTTTACCTTGCAAGTGTTGTGTATGTTGATGCATCTCTAGGCTTCTTATTCCATTACACTACAGATAATCAGTGAATTAATAATTATCTTATTGCTGCTTTCTGCAAAAGGTTCACAGAAAATCGAGCCAAATGACCGACTTCTGCCACATAACATAACTGGTGGCAGTCTACTGAAACAGACCATTTAAAGTTTCAATATTTGTCCTACAAAAACTGATTTGGAAATCAGTATGACAAACAAGTAAAGTGGAGGAAAATGTAGACAAGGAAGCTCTGAAATAAAAATACAAAGCACAAAGGAAGGAGCTAAGGGCCACACAGTGAAATGAAATCTAGTGGATGCAAAATATGCATACTGGTATTAATAGGAGAATTATATTCCTAGGATATAGGAGAATTAATAGGAGAATTATATATTAATAGGAGAATTATATATATATATCCACAGAGTAAAATATGGTGACATTCTTCCAAGGGGGAAAAAGGCAGGACAAGGAAGGAATATGAGGAAAAGTAGATGCAGCAGTGGAAAGAAACAGAGATGTTCTTAAAGCACTCCCTTTAATTCTCATGTCGTTTCCTTCCTGCTAGACATAAAAGGAAACTGGCTCCAGAAGAAAAGAAGTTGCTCTAAATATTTATAGTTAAAACTGGCCCCATCCTCATTCTGCTAATGGCCATAATTTTTGCACAATCCATTGAAGAGTCTGTGTGTATTTATCTATTTATTTATTTCACACATTTATATGCCGCCCCCTAATTGCAACCAGCCTCGGGGCGGCTTACAATAAACCAGGGGATACGTGGACGAGGTGATACAGTCCCACGAAACTTTGCCTTCCCTCCCTGTTGTGTGTCCCTCAGGTACGAAGGACACATGAAAATGTCTCTGCTCATACTAGTGCTACATTTAAACATGGATAGTATCTGTGTTCCATGAACCTTGGGACGCCACAAAAGCTTACCGATGTTTCCCCAGAGACCCCTGCCATTACTGATCTTCTGCTGAAAAGTGCAACTATAGGGGAATGTTTTGGTAAGGCCCATGTTTGGGTTTGAAAGAGCTCAAGTAAGCATAGGATTCCTTATGCTCTGGTTGAGAACAAGCAGCAACAATAGTAGTACAAGCTAAGCAACAGCCAATCTTGCCAAATAGGAAATATGAAGCATCCTATTTTTCCCTTACATTGTGGACACTGTGAGAACAGACCAAGAGACAGGCAATTTGCTTCCATCTTGGTTCAAGCCTCACGTCTCAAACACACTAATTGTGAGGACAGGTTCTGTACGTTTGAGAATATGGAAGTAAGGTGAGAGGAAGGGTGAGGTTTTGCTACAACAAACAAAATAAAAACTGTACAACACTCTACAGTTTAACCAGCACACACTTGTGTGGTGGTATTTATTATTTATTTATTTAAAACATTTTTATGCCACCCCATCGCAACAAAGCCTAGGGGCGGCTCACAACAAAACAAAATACAGAAATAAATAACAATATATCAGTAAAAATTTTACTTAAAACCCCCCGGTGCATCTCGGCTAAAAAATTTAAAATTCAATAAATACAAATAATTTAACAATTAAAATAAATTTTAAATAAAAAGGTCTTGGCCTGGCGCCGAAAAACAAATAACAACGGCGCCAGGCGGACCTCTCTGGGGAGCACATTCCATAGGTGGGGTGCCATCACAGAGAAAGCCCTTCTCCGGGTACTCACCCTCCTAATATCATTCACAGAGGGTTCCCGGAGGAGGGCATCTGTTGCTGATCTCAAGGGGTGAGAGGGCATATATGGACGCAAGCGTTCCTTTAGATATCCAGGTCCCAAGCCGTTTAGGGCTTTATAGGTCATAACCAACATCTTGAATTGGGCCCGGACTTCAATCAGGAGCCAGTGGAACTGACAGAGAAGTGGGGTTATATGAGAACAATGCCCAGTCCTCGTCAGCAGCCTGGCAGCTCTGTTCTGCACCAACTGAAGTATTTCCTTGGTGAGTATGAAGGGCTGGAAGAGTTAGCAATATGGAAGGTAGTGAGTGGTACTCTTATCTCCAGTAAGGGTTGGGGTATAAAGTAGAGCAATTTTCTCCAAGTCGATGTCCTCCAAATGTTTGGGACCACATCTACCATCAGCTCCAGCCCACAAGACCAACAGTCAGGCATGATGGGAGTTGTCATCCAAAACTTACAGACCCCGCCATGTGGACTGGAGTAAAACTTACAGGGGGGCTGCATTCTCCTGAAAGATCTTCAGCCCCAGTTCATGGCAAATATGTTGACACCTTCTAAACTCACACCACTTTGCTCAAGAAGGTTGCAAACCCAGTTAGGTGGAAAAGAAAAGGGGCTTTTTTGCATGCAAAGAGTCATTCCACTAATCTATGGTAAAAAGACCATCTGAGCATTGGAACTCAGTGTTAGTTTCTTGCTTCTCAAGTCACATTCCAGTTTGAGAGAGAGAGAGAGAGAGAGAGAGAGAGAGAGAGAGAGAGAGAGAGAGAGAGCTGCAGTAACAATGGTACTATTATATGGCTGCAATGCTTAGTTGATTAATCTGTTGGATTAAGAAATAAAAACATTTTGTTTAACTGCAAAGATGCCCCAGCTGAATCAGCTAATAATATTAACTAGGTGACGGACCTAAATATCAATGCTTTGGGAGTCCTCTCCAAATGGGTGCCAAGTCTAGGCAGGTTCCAAAGTCCCAGGAATGATATCTGATCATAAATCCTAATGTTCTAGTGCAGAGGAACCATAAGTCTTGGGAACAGATTTGCAAAATACCTCCCAGCTCTCCTCCTCCTCCATTTTTGTAGTGTGGGAACTTTTAATTAGCCTTTCTGTAACTGAAAGGTTCAGTGGAAGACAGATTCTGTTCGTGCAGGTGCACAAGAGTAAACCAGTCGCATAGACGCATCCTACCTAATTGCCATTCCATTAAGAAGGAATAAGTGCATAGGAAAGACCGACATGACTTGCTCCACCCTTACAGTTCAAGACACAGAGCCTTTGCAGAAGAAATGGTTAATCGCTGGAACTATCTATTCCAATTGCATTGCAGAATTGAAATGCAAACAATAAACAAAGAGCTTTTCCTTTCCTGCTCTTTGCTACATAACCCTTTCAGGCACTGTGCTATAGCCAGATTGCACAAGCAGGAAAATGCCTTGTCTGTTGCTTTCAGAAATAATTCTCCATTTTCCCCATTCTAAAAGAATGAGGAAAACTGCTCTTAAAATACAAACATGAAGCTAGACGTTCACAACATCTTTTTTTTTAAATTTACATATTTATATGCCGCCCCCTTGCAAAGAAGCCTCGGGGCGGCTTAACAACAATAAATAAATACATTAAAAAACAATAACACTACTTAAAAACTGGCCCATCTCAAGATCAAAATTTTAAAAATACAATAAATACAATAAATATAACAACAATAAATTACTAATTAGCAATTAAAATAACTCTTAAATAAAAAGGTCTTCGCCTGGCACCGAAAAACAAATAATGACGGCGCCAGGCAAGCCTCTCTGGGGAGCGCATTCCATAAGTGGGGCGCCACCGCAGAGAAAGCCCTCCTCTGGGTGCTCACCCTCCTTATTTCCCTCCCGGAGGGTTCCCGGAGGAGGGCATCAGCTGCAGATTGTAGGGGGCGGGAGGGCATATATGGGCATATCATTGAAAGAGCCCATAGCAAACATGTGTGAGGCATCGCCTTGGATTGAAAAGCTCCTTTTTTATTTTTTTGGCGGGGCTGGTAACTGAGCTTTTATATCACCAGAGCCAAACCATTAGCCCATCTTGGCTAGTACTGTCAAACAATGACTAGCAGAGGTTGCCAGATTAGGCAACGATAACTCATTAGGCAAGATTCTTTCAGCACCATACGTGGAAAGAGTGGGTGCTGACCCTGGCATCTTTTGTGGGCAAAGCATTCACTCTGCCACTGAACAATGCCACCTCCCAGTTTGACTGTTGTGTTGCATAAACATTTTAATAATATTAATAATGGTACCCTAATTAAGCAGATTCCAGTGTTGTTAGATGGGGGCAGTTTGTGTGCGTACCAGTATTTGGAACCACGAGATTCTCGGGTATTCTTCGCTCTTTCTCCTGTTCCCTACTGCTCTGTTAGAACAGGTAAAACACTGGCTCTGTTTTAGTTGTTTTACAATATTTCTTCATATTTAACATACAATGAGGTCAATAAATTGTGTTTACAGAAGATATGAGTTGGGAAGGGTTTTAGCAGAGGGAAACAAAGAATATGATTACAGAAGTCAGACCTCAAAATGTTAATCAGATTCAAAAACATAAAACATGACAAAACATGACAACTTAATGGTATTTGATTAAAACTGGGAGGAAATTTTAAAGTTCTAAGCATCTGACATTGAATTCTAATACTTTTTTTTAATTATAAGATATAAAATGCTTGGAATTTTCTCCAGAAAAAAATTAGACTTGGTAATTTATTTTTCTTGTTTATACAGTACAATTTGCTGATGAAAAAATGTGCTAAACTTATTGATTCATGACCATAATTGTTTAATTATTTATCATTGCCGAATTATATTAGCATTTATAATAATGCAGATGTGCACAAAGGCTAAGGAGTCATATACAGCTTTTGTTTTCTGTTTGCTGTGCTGAAATTAGGTTGATCTGCTCTGTGCGTGCGTGTTGTCTTATTTTAAGTGTTGCAGTTTTGCAGCTCTGTGCTTTATTGGACTTGCAGAAGATATGCCAATAAGCTGTCATCACAAAAATGCTCTCCTATCGAATAAGAAAATCTATAACCAAAGCCAGCACTATCTCCAAAGAAATCTTTCCCGAGATTGATTCCTTTGTTATGATGGGCATTAAATTCTCCCTGCACCACATGTGCAGCTGTTTCCTTCCTTGTACCACCCACTGCAAAGAAACAGCCCTTGCATGTTTTGTATAATGGCAGCAACACCACAAATAATTAAACTTAGTTGCAGAAAATCCCAGCCTCATGTTTGCTGAAGTGGGACATCACTTGAGGGGAGAGAGAGACATGCACTTCGTTTGTAATCTTTACTTTTGTAAGCCTTGGACAAGAATCCTTTCTCAGCCCTGTGTTCTTTTCTTTGTGAGGAGCCCATTTCCACAAGAAAGCTACACGACGGAGGGCTGACATCCATCCCTTTCTCAAAAGCTGCTAAAATAGCTTTGCCACGGGCTTCATAAGAAATTTGCAACACCAGCTGCTCCTTTCCAGCTTCCTCTTCTCCAGACATTGATATTTGAGGCTTTGCCTGCCCCCTTTGCGTGGTCTTTTCACCTAACACTGTTTACTAGCAGTACCTTTTCATAATTAGAGTCCGTAGCAAAGTAGTTGTAACCCTATTTAAGCAGATTTTCTGAGGGATCAAATCTCTGTGAAAAAGGCAAAGTATACAAATGCTCCATCTTCCTACTATGCTTAACTGATTTGCTCTGCATTTTATCCTCAAGAATCCAAAAAGGACAGAAAATCCATTCATAAAAATATTATTTATATAGAGTGGGAGGCATCTCACAGAGGCAACACCCATGCCTACAGAATACCTTGAAAAACAGGGTACATAAAGTATAGCTTCTCATAACAGGATTCTAAATGGGGTGATCAAGCATGCAGAAGCATTGAAACATGAGTCCCGCATTTATCTTGTTCCCACACAGTCCTGGTTCAGGTGAGTAGATTTTCAAGAAACAGGCATTAAGAGAGAACCTGCTTTAGAGCAGAGATGAAACTGAATGTCTGCAGCCTGCCAAACAGCTCTCAGTTGCTCACAAGCAGCCCTATAGCTAACAGCTCTCCCTGTTATACCCTGACGCTCCAGGATGTACTGCCTGCAAACATGGTAGCTCCGTTTTAGCTTTCCCAGCTGCACTTCTATCAGGATGCTCTAAGTCCCCAAACTCTGGGCTTAGGGGGAGCCAGCGCAGAGAGAGAGCTGCTTCAGTGGCAATCCTCCTCTTCCAGCTCCTCCTCCTCTTCCTGGTTTTTGCTAGCCAGGGTTTATCACCAATCTAGCTGGAACATCACATGGAGGGATGGAAGGAAGATGGAACAGCTTCAGGATTCCTTGAATCCTGCCCACTCTGGTCTCCTCCCTTCCCCACCCCCAAAGTTCCCCTTTAACCTCTGCCCAAGATGGTGGTCCTCACCCTGAAGAGAAGCTGGTGTGGAGAGAGAATGATGCTCCACGGTTGAAGCACAATCTCCTGCCTTAGACCCTGGAATCCAAACTATCCTGACCCCTTTTTCTAAGAAT
This sequence comes from Varanus salvator macromaculatus, assembly GCA_023646645.1. NCBI lineage: Eukaryota > Metazoa > Chordata > Lepidosauria > Squamata > Varanidae > Varanus > Varanus salvator. Next base: position 10,675,698 of record JAIXND010000657.1, on the reverse strand, counting down.
TAGAAAAGTCATAAGGTGACCAGTTTTACTGGGCTTGAACCATTTGTAATTTCAGCTGGTGTGTGCTTAGACTCCAGCTATATATAAAAGCACGAGTTTATTATTTATGGTCTATCAACTGCAGATATAAAGTAAAAAATGAAGCATACATAGTGAAAAACAAGGTGAAGATGAATTAAAGGACATATTTAAGAAACAATTGTGGAGTTATGATATTTAAACATTTTATCAATGTATCGATCAAAATAATTTATCAAATATTTAAACATTTTCTGATTTTACACACACACTCTCTCCATTAGCAGATAGAATGTTGCACTGAGCCAGAGAAAAAGCTGTCCTGCATTTGGAGACAGATAACTGGTTTTAAGTAGGAATCCCCCCCCCCCCCCCGCACCCTCTGGCACATATACACACTTTTTTTTGGAAGTTTGCACCTGGCAAACACAATGACCATAGAGTGCATGAAACCTGTTCTTCTTCATGGAGATATTGAAAATCCACATCTTTACTATCATGGGGCAATACATTTGTTATTAAATAGGATTTTTATTGTATCTATCATCCAGTTGTTTAGAGGGTAGAACATTGCACTGAGCCAGAAAAATGCTCTCATATTTAGGATAGATCAGCAGTTTAAATAAAGCATCTGAACTGTAAAGTTTGGACCTTTATATAGAAGTAACCCCCTGCAAACAAAATGGGGTTAGGCAAAGGCTACACACACACACACACACACACACACACACGAGAAAAACATTTCAAACCAAAACCTTTCTCCTTCAGTTCAAAATGGAACAGCCTAGCAACAGCTCCTTCTAAAGCAGCCATCAACAGAGCTTGGGGTAATGAATTCTTCATGTTAATTTTGCATTGTGTGAAGAAATGCATTACATATCATTTGCATACAGCACTTCTATGAGTTTTGAAAGCACAAAGCATTGTGGGAAGAGGCCCAAGAGCCAGTCAGACAAGCTTGGACACCGCCATTCTCAGAACTGCCTAATGCTATGAGTGTTGCAGCACTTCATAAATCTTTTTAACAGAGAACACGGTTGAGCCATCTGGATTGTTTTGCTAAATTATTCCCCAAATCAGGCAAACAGGCATGGGAGCTTCACTTATCGTGCACTGTAATCAGGGGAATACAAATCTGTTAAGAGGATGATGTACACTGTAGATATGGGTTATGCATGGATAATACTGTCTTAGAGTGTGTACATAGATCTTCATGTCCTTTGATTCTGTGACAAAGGCAGAATAATAATGGTTTCTTCTGGTGCACTATAAACTACAATCAAATAATACAATTAGGATGCTTAATTTCAGAATTGCTAGCCATCTGGGACAGAGCAGGTGAGCCAAGACTGGCAGAATCAGTGCATTGTAACAAGTCAAAGGTAGAGCCTAGGAGAACCTAGTGCACGAGAACCAGGATAATATTTGGTACGTCAGAGACATCACTTGCCCAAATCCAGAATACCCTGCATTTTCAGAACCCAACACTGGTTCCTGATAGTGTTGCTGGGAAGCTACCTTGAACATACTCTCAGCGCAACTCTAAACTTGGTGGGAAGTCCCATTAACTCCCATCAAACTTGCAATCCAAGGCAGATTTACTTATAGAATTTGAGATGGCCTAGTATTCAATATTAGAGTTTCAGAAGTCTAAGGATGAGCAGTGATAACGACTAGGACAAATTAATTCTGGTAGGCTCTCCAACTCTGAAAGCAATGAATTTTCTTGAAAGCAGCATTGACTTCAGCCATGGCATCCAATTCTTACAGACATCCAGTCCTAATAGTCATTCAGGCTTTCTGCACCTTCCATCAGAACATTGACTTGTGCGATCTCACTGCCTGCATCATCCCCATGCCCAGATGAGAGGAATCTTCAGTTGACTTTAGAAGATTACAAGTCTTCAAACCTCCTTTAGCAGATCCTACAGGAATTATTGCCCTCTCCTTGAAGCAAACCTTCTAGAACAAGGAATAGTTCCCTTACCATGTATGAAATCCCAGTTTCTCCAAAAAGGCAAGGCGATTTGTCAGAGGACAGTTCACCTCAATGTTTAGGTTCACCACAATATTTCTGAGAGCAACCAAAAATTGACTCTGAAAACTAATTTCAGAGCATGCATCTGAAAAACACTGAACAAGGAAGAGAGCAAAAGAGAACTAGACAAAATGAATTTCCATATTTCTCATTTCTGTGCAATGAGACTTTCTTTAGAAATTTCTCTTTGTCAAGTCTTCCTCCTCCAGGCTGCTTAAGGAGTGTTCCTTTCTCCAGTATCAGGGTTAGTTCAGAACTTAATATCACCAGAACAATTCGGTGGGGTTGTCCATGACAGCTTATTACTGTGGTGAAACTTGAATGTTCAGTTTGGAATGTGTTCCCATTCTGTACCTTCTCCCACTCTCTTAATAATGTAAGAACCACCCTGCAGAATCAGAGCCAAGGTCTGTGGAGTCCCATACCCTGTCCTACACCAGAGCCAGCCTGGTACCACTGGGAAGCCCTCTCCCCGATCTGTTCCCTAGCAGCTGACATTCAGAGGCAAGCTGTTCCCTGAGCTGGCATATGGCCATGCATCCACGAGTCACTATTTTCCATAAATATGCCCAGTCCTCCTTTTGAGAGCATCTAAGTTGGTGGCCATCATCATACTTCACAGCAGGAAATGCATAGTTTGACTATGCACTGTGTGAAGAAATACCCTCTTCTCTCTCCTTGAATCTTCCGCCATTCAGCGTCCAGGTCAATAACTAAGGGAGCAAAAGATCTTCTCCATTCCATGCACGATCTAATAAGCTTCAACTCTATCTCCCTTACTTGCTTCTAAAACAATCAGGCCCAGGTTTTCCTTTCAAGGACAGTGTTCCAACCCCTTTTCATTTTGCTTATAGAATAAAGCAGATACCACTCTAGTAATTCAAAGGACTTTCCACTTCATATTAGTCACTGATTTAATAAAAAAATGCAGCCTCCACAACCCTCTTAAAATATTGGAGCACAGCATATGTTCTTCTGCATCTTCAACACGGTCAAAAGATGTTGACTTTTAAGCCACATGTTCCAGTTCATAGAAGACCTGTGACAGCTGGGCAGAGGAAGCTGCCTTCTCCTGGGATGGACCACTGGTCCTCTTAGACTGGGACTATCTATTCCAATTATTATTTTATTTATTTATTTTAAGTATTTATATGCCGTCCTGTGGCAAAAGCCTCAGGACAGCTCACATAGATAAAATACAATAAAATATAACATAGATAAAATTATCGACCCACACTGGCTGCAATAAAAACATGCAAGTCATGATATTAAAATTTATTAAAATATTGCTGAAATAAAAAGGTCTTAACCCGGCACCAAAAAACAAGTAATGACGGCGCCAGGCGGACCTCTCTGGGGAGCGCATTCTATAGGTGGGGTGCCACCGCAGAGAAGGCCCTCCTCCGGGTACTTAGCCTCCTAATATCTTTCCCGGAGGGCTCCCGGAGGAGGGCCTCTGCTGCCGATCTCAGGGGGCAGGAGGGCAATCATCTAATGGGCATTAGCTCTCCAGGAATGTCCAAGATGCTGCACAGGTGTGGTGCTGGCAAAGTTGGTTACCCAGTCAAATGCTAGACTGCCTCCTTTCACCACATGATTAAAGGCAGGACTAGATAAATTTTAATGTTGCATGGCTTCCTTTTACCTTGCATACAGCAAAATCACCAAATTATGTGCAACAGGTGGTTTAGCTTTGTGGGTAGGAGAACTAACGATGCAACCTCTGCCTTGTATAAATTTGTTTAATAAGGTTTTACAGTCAGATTGGGATTAGATCTGCCAGGTCATAGTCCAGTGTTCTGTGCACTGAGCTACATTCTCATGCAACCCAGGCAGAATTATGTGGTAAAATTTTTCCTCACCATTCAGACTACAGGGCACAATCTCATATTTGAACATTTGCCTGCAATTTAGAAAAAAGAAAAATCTTCCCTGTATCTTAAACAAAACAAAACAAAACACTAGCTATCCTCTTCCATTGACAGTATTCCTGCATGCAAGGAGGAGCATTCGAACACCCGCAGCTGAATCCAGCGAGCCTGTCCCTAGAATCCAGCAAAAGCCACAGCGTGGGATTCTTGTCCTGTCCTGGCAGTTTTCTAAACTGCAAAGTAGTCACAGATGGCTCTACCGTTAAGTGGAGAGGCTGCAGAAGGGAGGGACTGCTTGATCCTTCCCCTGCCAGCGAGTGCTCAGTCGCACTTGCCTTTATGAAGCTACTTCCCTTCTCATGCAGAAAAGGCTATTGGGACTCTACACCTTTCTACCTGTAAATGGGAAACCAGCTCAGTGGAAATGTCTTGAGTAGAAAAACCATGGAAATTAATAAGCCCCTTTCTATTTTGAATCACCTTTGCCTGTTTGTTTTGTTTTAACTCAGAGCTGGGGAAAGTATCCTGAAATCACATATGATGTATATTTTGGCCATTAATAACATTCCCAACAGATTGCTGTGGGGGCTTATGAGAGGATTGCAAAGCATTTGACCCAATAAAATTATTACTAAGAGGATGAAGAGTAATCTTTACCACGTAGTTAAGGCAGTGTCACCCATATGCCTCCAAGCGTCTGTGGCTCCCCTACCTGCCCACCGACTGAGAGGCAAAGCTCAAAGAATGACAATTACTGTGGCCAACTATTATGTGCGCATGGAGGTCATTCTCGAGATCCTGTTCACACACAACTGCTGGAGAGCCCTCCTACTCGCCTCTCTTACAGTATCAACCCATTGCATACTGAACGGAACAGATGCTGATGTATTCGTTCTCCAGAGGAGTGTGATGGAAAGCGTTCTCTGGGGCGTAGCCAGCAGGGACGACCAAACCACAACAGAGCTTCAAAACAAGGGCTAACCAAAGGAGAAGTCCAATAAGGCCAGGGGAAGGATGACTCCGTACACAATTGCTAGGGGACATGGGCAGGATGCTGCTAATGCTCTCGTGCCCCGCGAGTGGATTTCCTCACCAGCAGCCTATTAGCCTCTTGCCAACAGAAAGCTGCATTAGACAGACACTTGATCCACCCAGTACAGCCCTTGTGTTCCCAAATATTCTATTTTGTAGCCAGCCAAACCAGGTGATTACAACTAGGTCAACTTAAGACAGGATTGCGCACACAAAAGTACCCTTTCCAATCACGGCAGTAAATGCCAGCAAGGCGGGAGACAGCACTGGAAAAGAATGCGAGCCATGGGAAGGAAAATCTGTTTGCAGTCTGTTCCCTGGCAAAATAATCACAAGGGAGGCTTGGTAAAAATCTTATCTATGCCCCTTCTCCTCGATACCTCAATAAGTGCTCAAATATAGAGAGGGGGGAACAAAATAAATCTACTGAGCAAATCAAGGGCAAAACCTGAACTATCCTCATCACCTTACATGCACAATTATAGAAAGCGAAAGAAAGGCAGCAAGTAACAATATCTGAAATGTTCAAAGAATACCATGCCAGCACTTAGCTGGTGACACTTGAGATGAAGGAGATAATTAAAAGGATGATTGCACCAGCTTGTAGTATTCCATTGATAAGTAAGGTTTTATACAGTCCATTCACTGTGCTCAGTCATGATACAAGACGCCTAAAGAGGGTAAATGCAGTGTTGTTCTAGAGTGACAATGCCTTGGGGCTACGAAACGTTAAAATGAAAGATAAAACAAGCTGTGTTGGGCAAGTTGAGTCACAGTTGATGAATGACCTGGTGTTAGAGCATCCTTGGAAGGGACACCAAAGGCTCTCACCTCCAATAGTTCAAGTGAGCAACAGGCTCTGCAAATGTGAAATTGCTGGTTCAGAATAGAGCTTTATAAACTATTCGTATCAGCGGTATGGGAAACCGGGAGGACTTAAATGTAGCCTGAGTTTTCCGAGGATAGACCTTTCTTCATCAGATATATCCTTAGGATGCCTTGGGTTCAATTCTTTGCATCACCAGATAGGACAGGGAGTGGGAAAGGCCCTTGCCTGAGCTCCTGGATCAAAAGTACAAGTTAGTGCAGATCAGTTTTCTGCAACCTGGTATCCTCCAGCCACTTTGGACTACAACTCTCATAATTCCTAACCAGCAGCCATCAGTGGGCTGTGGCAATCATAGACCGAAGCATCCAGAGGGCCCAAAGCTGGGGAAGGCTCATGTAGACCATTCTTAGCACTAGTGAACTCTCTTGGGATAAGGAGGCTTCTGCCTTCTCATCTTGGCTAAGAAGAAAGTGACAATCCTCTGTATGTTTGCTTTCCTTTGCTTTCAAGGACGCCCACATTTGCTTTGGGGAAATAGCCTGCTGCCTCTTCAAGACTTGTTATGTATTTAGTGATGTTAACAAGGAACTGATTTAGTCAGTTAAGGGAGAAAGCTGGCCAGATCAAGAAAAGGAAAGAGGTCCATGCAGCATAGTAACGGCCATTGTTTGCTTGCTATTTAATCAAGAATACCATCCCATGGGGGTGCCTGGAACCCTCCAAACATGGAAGGTTGCAGGCATCCAATGCAGGAAAAAGCACAAAGGTTAGGGTTGCACCTCTGTCTACCCCTCAAAGGACATTTAGATGGCCAATTTCAGCTACCTAAATTTCCCCCCCTTAGAGAGGAGAGCCTGAGGCACTGCCTGGATCTCTCCTCCCCTTCTCTAGAACACCCCTGGGGCCAAGGCTGTTCCAAGATCTTCTGTCTTCACAGATGTAGCCAACACAGAGATCCTCACCAGCTGTGAGAGTGGAGAGAGGGCCCTTCAAAGGTACCATCTCCTCTACAAACTTGGAGGACTTGCTTGAGATCACAATGGCGACACCACCATGGTCATGCACACAACCTCTACTGGTCACAGAATTGCACAAAATTGCACCCAGACTAGTTTCGGTGAAGAGACACTAAGATCTATTTCTGCATATAGAAAAATCTGTGGTGCCCTTTGTTCCAAGTCAGCATGCTTAATTTGGGACTAAATTAGGAAACTGCATCAGTTTTTTACCATGGGAAGTAACACTGACACCAATAATGTGGGTTGTTCTTTTCCATACCTTTCGCAGCTCTATAATATCCCATTTGAGATGAGGCGGCGTGACATTATCATCTCTTCTTCCTGGAGAGTCACAGACAGTTTAGAACCTTCCATCCATCCCATCAGTTCAGATCCCACTGGAATCGCTCGTTTCCGTAGCTTTCACCTAGGGGAAACCAAGACCAGGAAGGTGATGGGCCAAATGTGCTTCACCTTTTCCTCATTCACAATTTCCTTGTTCCAAATGGCCTTTCCAAACTCACAGGGTTGTTTGGATCTCGTGTGCACCACTTCGCACTTATTTACTCTGAACCTCATGTACCATTTTACTGCCCATTCACTCCTTCTGAATAGGTGAAACAGACAGTCTTATATTGCCAGATATTATTTATTTATTCATTTATTTGCTCCAGCTCCAATCAGCACCCACCAGCACAGATGGCGAAGGCCAATGGGAACTGTCATCAAAACCATCCAGGAATCATGTGGTTATTTCCCAATACTCTTTGGAGATTTCCAAAGAGATAGGACCTTATGCATACAGAGGGTAAACTCTGCCACACAGCTATGGCTTTTTGGAAATTCTTCACCTCCACTTGGGCTTTTATCATCCAGAACCATTGGGTGTCATCTGTGCACTTGGCTTGTTCTCTTTCAACTAGAGATAACTGATGAATATTGAACATTCATTCATTCATTATTTATTAAAATTGTACTGGTCCCAACACAAATCCTTGGACTTTCAAATTATAGCTTTGCTACACTGTCTTTGGCTAAACATTTCCTTGCTGGTTTCTTGCCAGCCTTTGGGACAGTGAATTACATTTGAGAAGCTGGGGAATTAAGTACAGCTTCTGCTTAAGTAACTTTGTACATAATTTGCACTCTTCCCCCCTTGTGTCATTCACATGTACGTGTGTGTGTGTGTGTGTGTGTGTGTGTGAAGACTGAAAATAGTCTCACTGAAAGAAACAGTACAGCGAGCATACATTAAAGCAAAGCTTTGATTCTGAACTCTTTATCCTGAACTCTTGAACAATGGACACTTATGAATCATTTGCACTGTACAGTGCAGCCCTTTGAACAAGTAACAAGAGAAATCAGTTTGGTTCATGTATTTCTCACCCAGGATCTCAGTCATCTAGATTTAAAAATACATGTGCAGACTAAATGTCTGACGACCAAGCCAAACTCTTTAGCCACTGAGAGATGGTTATAGGAACAATTCACTGGTAACTGGAAATGCAACAGGAAAATACAAGGCCTGGCTGGTTCTTTGATATTTGCTTAGGTGTTTATTTACCTGTTTTGTTTCAGTGGGAACATTGCCTTCCAGTGCATTATGTGTGAATTGGGAGAGAGCTGTTTAATGTTAAATGAAGGCTAATGGAGACTGAATTTTAAGATCTTAATGAAGCAGCACAGGTTCCTGTGCTTCCCCTGACACTTCAAAACTGTGGTTTCCAACTTAATCAGATTATCCACCTCCAGATACAAAAATGCTTTTTCTCTGGCTCCATGCAACATTTCCTGTGAACATCCAGGTGTAAATATTTAAACAATCCAGTTATGGCACCATCCATTGTGGCTACCCATAAACTCCAAGCTCAGAGGTTTGGTTGCAGGTATCCAATAGCACAGCCTTCCCCAACCTGGTGGCTTTTGGACCACAGATCTCAGAATTCCCATCCAGCAGGGCCATTGACTGGGAAGTCTGGGGGTTGCAGTCCAAACATGTCTGGAAGGCACAAGGTTGGGGAAGGCTGCAAGAGGGCAGAAAAAGTATGGAGGTGAGGATACTTTGGAGTATCCAACCCTCCAAACCAATTGGATGGCCAATATCTGCCATCCAAGTGTGTTGCACCTGCTCGCGAAGACAGAGGCTTCACCCCTCCTCTCCCCTCCCCAGGTCCAGAACACATGACCCAGTGCCAAGCACAAGCTGCAAGGTCAGTTGGCAACCATGGAGTGGCAGCCAGCATAGAAAGAAGCATGTGATTTGCGCCAGCAACGAGACAGCAAGGCTGGAACCTTTCCCATGGCCATCTAGACAGCATCTGCCAGTCCTAGAACTCAGTCCTTAATAACAGATATTGTTCCTCTCACAGTGAAGAAGAGGAACCTGCTATGAACATCTTCTCTAATTGTAGCTATCATCAATGGGCTAGAAGAAATTTGTTTCATCCGATTATGTACTCCTTTCATGGAAGGACCTTTGAGTCCTTCTTGATTATTTTATTTGAGGGCTGTAACATTACAACTGCAGAGCCAGTAGCCAAATGTTTAAATAAAGCCATTTGGATTGTCTCCACTACGAGTGTTTCAACTGCATCATGATATTGTCTTTAAACTTTAATACTCCGTGGCTTTCAACATGGATTTGGCATTTGTGTATTTTTATTTTGTATGAATGTGGCTGCTAATTATACTTAGTAATATAAATAATAAAATATTACTACTTTTTTAGTATACACACTATACAATTTTTTAATTGCTTATCGGAAAGGTGAGGTATAAATTAAAGGGAAACAGAATCATCAACAATTGCAAGACTTGGGATCACTTCCTTGATACAGTGTCATGTGACTTCAGACATGCTTGCAAAATTGAGCAACTATTGCAGAATTCCTGCAGAATCTTGTCATACAACTTCATGAAAAAATCCAGGGAGTGCCATGTGAAGAGAGGTGAGGATAGTTTAGTCAAGGAAATAATGTATCAAATGTATAGCCAGGGTAAAGGCCTACACTTGGTTAAACAACAAAAATAAAGGGCATGTAGACGCATTAGTAGTTACTTTTTCATACTTCATAACGGACAAAGATGCTCTTCAAGATAGATTGCATGAAGGCTGAAACATGGAGCACAGGAAGAGCAGTGCTCTTCTGCATTCACAAACAATGCCCATAAATCTAGAAAATGCTAGTATCTCATACGTGGGAACACACGACAGAACAAGTCTCCTCCAAGTATTAATAATTCTTATCTAAATCATCTTGTACAATAGCCTCCCAGTATCTCAATCCTTAGGTTAAACAATAACAATTTCAACAATCACAATACCAATTCTGCTGCCCACGTGATACGAATTAAGCAACAAAGCCTAACTTAATCAATTTGCATATTATTCCCGAACGGCAGAATCCATGGCAATGGAAAGCAGGTCCAAGGAGACCATTCATCGCTATTTGGCATTACTGTATAGTGAACTAAACACTGAGTGCCAGCTGGAAAGCCCAAGTATTATCACACTTGCTGGAGTCTATGGAATCCGGAAAATCCCTACATTCCCTGTACATTGATGTGGTAAAATATGCTTAGTCCACTGGTTTATTCAGAGAACCACTGGTTTGCAATGTATGCCCCATGGCAGAACTTTGGATCCATGTTTCTTTGGATTCACTGCCGCACCCACCACCCTGGGGCACTTCAATTCTCAACCTTTTCACATAACCAACATTTGGGTGAGACTGAGGATGTCTCTACAGTCGCACCAAACATTTGGTACAAATGAAAAGTCAAATCTGATGGGAAGAAAATGAATTAGGAGCAGATGTTGACACCTGTATCAGAAAGGAGAATTCCAGGATGGTGTTCTGGGTGTGTTTGAGTCCCAGAAAGGACTGCAGCTCCAGCTCCATTGCAGTGCAGTGCAGTGGTGCCTCCAAGGGAAAGGAGCAAAAGGGGCCCAAAAGCAGATAAGCTTGCACAGAATGGGAAAAAGGGGGAGAAATATACGGCAAAATGAGTTTAAGCAGTGATGTTTATTTACAATACCAAATATGCCTCATAGAGTAAGGATCTTTTTGCGCACATCAGTATTATTATATAGTTTCTGAAAATAAATGTAGATCAGTTTGTGCATTTCAAATAAAGCATCCACCTGTGCATTTCTTTCCATTTCATTTTCACATTGCATCAGGTCCTTGCTGAAAACCCTCGAAATAACTGTTGGCTTGCTCATGGCCAATTCTGTGTCACTGCTATGAAATTAGTCCTGAAATTAAATGGCTCAACAGCGCTAAGACATTCCCCAACTACTCCAGTAAGCAGTCACTCACCTCTAAGGTTAACAGGATAAAGGCTGGATAAAGAAACTGCTCATTATACCCGCTCTACAAAGAAGCAATTATGCGACTTTATAAAGTGGTTTCAAATATATTTTGCAAACTAGGACTCAAGACAAATATTAGAGGCAGCAAATTACAGTACTTAGGAGAATTATCACCCAAGTAAAGAGACTCTTAATCTATAAAAAATATCAACAAAAGATGTAAATATGGACTCCTCTATGGGTGGCATATCTCCAAGAAAATATACATCTAATCTCGCAGTGTGTAGCCTCCAGTACCTGGGGAGAAGGTTAACAATTCAGAGCTGTTTCCTACAGCTATAGAATATATTTTGATGTAGATTTGCAGATATCAGAGACTTTAAATCTATTATATAATCATAGGGCAAGGCTAAGAAACCTGTGGATGCACTTTTCTGGAGAAAAGAGGTACAATGCCAGTTTTCATTTTAATCAATTTTATACTGAGATTTTATACAGATTATGCTTTATTCTCAGGCATTTGGTTTTGACAACATTTTCACTACTAAGGATAAAATTGCAGGTTGCATTACATCATTAACAGTGCATTGTACATTTTACACTGAGATCCATGAAAGCAAGACAATATGGCAACTCGAGCTGGTAGACTTACTCTGACCCTATCCACAATGGACAAAGAACACTAGCCTAATTCATTTTGGCTATTTGGCTACTGGGCGGAATAGAAATAATATAAAGACAAGATTAGGAATTAGTGATGCTGTTTAGTTCATGCATAGATACACGTGGTCATTGGTACTGGTTTTAACCTTTAAAGCTTTCAGTGGTTTGAGCCAAAGTTATAGAAAGACCATTTTCTCCACTTTGCCCTATTTGAATATCTCCCTTTGCCCTGCTTCAGGTGACTCACCAAATGAGGTGAAGCAGGTAAGGGTTACAAAGAGACCCTTCTCAGAATTGTTCAGAATTTAGAACAGCCTTCCCAGAGTGGTCTGCCTGGCAGGAATTTTCAGCGATTCATGCTGACTGGGCTTCTCAGTCTTAAAAATCTATGTTTAAATTATATGTTAGTTGTAATCATTATCATCTTCCATATTCAACCATTTCTACACACACTGTTTTAGTTACTATATTCATTGCTTCTTTTCTGTTAAGAGTGCCAAATGCAACCTATAACACAGGATGAAAATTTAATTCATACAGTAAAATGGCCATTTTTACAATGCAGGGCTGTGGTCACAAGAGAGGTTTGTCAGTGATCTCCCGCAATAGGAGCTAGATGGTGGCAGGCCAAAGGCCCAACCGACACATTTCAGAAGAGCATTCTGGGAAGTCCCATTGCCACTTTGGTCCCCACACATTCATTTTCCCATGCTTTGACATGGTTGGAGTTGCATTTAACCCAAGGAATGCCAATTGATAATCCTGAATATATGAGTACAAGAGTACTTTTATTTTTATTTCTGTTTTTAGAATTAATTCATTGTAAACTGTCCTGAGACATCTAAGTATGGGACGGTATAGAAAAGTTTTTAACAATAATAATAATAATAATAGCATTCTCGCATTGCACAACATAATGTAGGAATTCATAGGTAATAGTTAGGTGCTTTCTAATGCCTAAACTTAAGGGTGTTGTGGGACTTCATATCCTAAAGTCTGACTATCAGTTATTATTGATGGGATGAATGAGGGCTGGATTTTAAGACTCTCTGTAGAGCTGAAGGTTCCTCTCTGGCACTTTAAACTATTTGACAGATGAATTTCCCATCCCAGCCCTACTAGAAGATGCAAAGAATGCATCCTGGTTTCTACAGTATACAAATCCTATGCTATATCATAGGACCTCCCTGAACAGGAAGCAATATTCAATGCCCTTTGCTGCATATCTTTATATATAAAATAAACTAAGTCAGTTCCTCATTCTAGCACCCTTCTGTCTATAGAGTATCTAGAGGTGGCAGACTTAACCATGACTATGGGGCAAGGGGAATAAAGTTTAAAAGCAGTTCAATTTTAACTTTTCAAAGATTGAAGTAAAACAAGGTTTTGAACAATCAGATTAATTTGTAGCAGGTGACTCACAAGATGATGAACTTCTGTTTGAATAAGCACAAGGAAAATTCAGAAGTAAAACCACATTCTCCAAAGGTTTTAACGTGTGGGGGAGGAGGCAGGAAATAGCCGCATTATATGGACTTTCCACTGGCTTCTACATCTAATCACACTCTGATCCAGCCTTTAATGGCTTCTTTAAATGCATTAAATCAGCTGAGCTGGGCTGGCAGGCACTTCTTTCACAAATATTTCCAATATTTTGCAGATCAGGCAATCAAGAAATCTAAGAAAATCAATACTAGTTCCTTCGGTTAGGACTTCGCATCCTCCTACACACAAATACCAATTTTTCTGGAACAAGTATGGCTGCCAACTGGCAGTGGAGAGAACTGGCCTGAACCTTTTTTTCTGGGAGGCCTCAATTACCAGGCAGCCCGGTTTCCCTCTTTTGAGATTTTTTGACTCTAACCCTAAACAAGCTTGCATGTTAGACAAGGTGTGTCCTAAGGCTGTGAATGGGGGAGGGCAGGCATGTCCGCGGGGTCCTGGCCAACAGTGGTTGGGAAGGCTATGCTACCGAGCTGGTTGTCAACATGGACAACCACATGAGTGGAGCTGGATGGAGCCGGGGTCGGATTAGACAGCCCGGGAGACCCCTTCTGAGTCACTTTGTTTCTATCTTTCTATGTGTCCTGAGGGGCAATTCTAGCTGTTTTCCTCAGAGACTGGCTGGGTCTTTTTGCTCACTTCTAGCTATGGATGGAGCCAACCAAGGTGAGTTCATCACATCGTCCCTGGGTCTGAGCTGAGCCCACCAGGGCCAGAGAGTCTCATTCCTGCCTTGCTTCCCCAGAACCCTCAACCAAATTGTTTCAAGGCAGCCTCGTCAAAATGGGTAACATGCTTTCTGGAATGCATTCCAAAACTGTTCATTCCTTGAAAAATGTGTTACGTAGGATGATGCAGCATGCACGAATATGATTGAATAAGTAGTCTGCAGCAGTGCTTACCTGCTGGAGTTTTCCGTTCTTCATGCACCATTACTCAGCTTTACTCTGGACTGATCTGTGTTGGCCTGGAATATGGAAATAGTGGCAAGGGACTTACAAAGATCTATCACAGGTACATACGTTGCATCAACAGTTTTTCTGAGGGTCCTGCCCCATCCTGCCGCCTTTTCCTTTCAAGAATTGGCACTTGAGAGCTAGTGTGGCTAAGGGTTAGAACGCTGGGCTGGAACCCAGGAGATCTGGCTTCCAGTCAGTCTTGTGTTGGGCCAGTTGCTCAGTCTTTGCCTCACTCCCTTCACAGGATTGTGGGAAGAGAAACATGGAGAGGAGGAGGAAGATCCACCTTGGATCCCCTTGCAGAAAAAAGAAAGCGTATACTATTTTTTTCAAATGTATCACTAAATAAAACCCTGGACCTATTTCCACACTGTTGCTACTACATCCTAAGTGTCTCGTGGAAAAAGATGTTAATCAAATGAGGGCCCCACAAAAGAATTACACCAAAACTTAATGCTACATGCATAGTGCTGGTGATGATTGGAGACAGTGGTTTTGGCTAGCAAAGCCAAGTGTGGCAGCTGAGCAAATTTAATTACACTCATAAATAATATTAATTTTAACAGTGCTTGCCTTCCTTTCTGGACATATATTTTGCCTATAATACCTGTCCTGCACTTAGAGTGCTGACATATTAACAGATGGTCCTTCCTGTGTGTTACAGCTGATCAGCAGGAGGTGTCATTTCTGGTGGTCGTGTCTTCTTCTAAGTTATCAAAACTCAATACCACATGGCACAAAAACAGCACAGACATTTCCTGTTGGCTGGAAAGAGCACAGCTCAGCACTGGAACTCTCTCTGCCACTCACAATTTTACTTTCTCCACCCGCTCCCCCTGCACAAAAAAACCTAAAATGTCCTGACATTTATGGAGTACATTTTATTCCTGGAGTCTGTTAAGAAGCCAAATACTTCTGTATTGCACTACACAACCATAAAGGAGGAAACATTCTTTTTGAAATCTCCATATCCTTTAGATGGATTCTACAGTGCACCACTAAATCAATAGTAAGAGAAATAAGGTGAGAGGTTTACTATAAAATTAAATCAAAATTTTTATAGTACATGAAAATGGCTATATATACTAAAAACACAATTCCTTTCCTCCTCGAACTCCAGTGAAATGTACCAGGATATTCCTGCAGTTACCAAACATGTCTAGACAAACTATTCCCGAACATCTTTATACTCAACATTACTATTTCTATTTTATAGGTTATGAAGGAATTAGACTCGATGACAAGTCTCTTGAGAACCCAGAGGCCTTTCCCCAGTGCATTCTTATTTGGGAAAAATTTAGGATTTGTGTTACAATAACTGAAGGGCTTATAAGAACTTGGTCCTGTAATTCCACATTTTTAAAAATGTTTTTCTTATTGTTTTCTTCGCTGTTAGAATCTGATCTAGGATTATAACATATAAGTACAGCACTTCATTTCCAATGCTTTCTTAACTGCAAATGAAACCCACAAAGGAAATAAGCACCATCACTTACCTTTTTAACTGTAACTGTGGAGCACTAGCGCATCGTTTTCTGTTGCCTTCCCAGAACCTTAGTGAAAGGTCAAATATATAAGACAGAACTCTAACACAACAAGATTTCACTCCCATGTTAATGCACTTCAGATCAAGCCTGCAAAAGTGAAAATAATAAATTTAGGAAAACAAGCAAAATGACCCTACTGGTTGGTTGGTTTCCTAGATATCATCTACATATTTTAGAAACGTACAACCTTCTAATAGAAATGAATAAACTACTCAACCATAAAGTTGCTATAGAAGATATTCTTGTTCTGATTGGAAAGGGCATCTGCTATCTACAATATTGATAATACTTTTCAAATTTCATCTGCTTTTGTTTGCATTCTGTGTCGTCTGTTTAAACACAGTTGGAATAATAATGAATCCCAGCATTATCTTCACTTTTTCAAGGCCGAACATATAACTTTATCACAAAAATAATTAAAATTCTTTGGCACTCTTGTATCTTTTCCATTAAACGTTATCAAGCAGTGACAATAAACTAACATCAGTCCAAGGCTGTCCATATGCTGCTTTTTTAAAAGAATGTATTTATCCCAGGGTGAGATGCATGAATTTTGTGTTTACAGGGTCAAACAGCTTCAAAGTTTTTTTTACTATAAAACTGGGGTTAGGACTATAAATCTAGGGACACACACATACACAAAAGCAAGGATCATTAGGGAAGGCTGAAATACTTACAACTGACTTGTAAGGCTTGCCACAAAATCACAACGCAAGCAACCCAAACTGCACCCATTCTTCAGCATTTTAGATGAAATTTACATGAAACCAGGGCTCACCAGCCCCAATCCCAGGACCTATCTTCAGAGCCATGCAATGTGTGAAGTACCCGTCTACCTCTGAGCATGTGCAGAATACCTTTTCTCCATCAGTTACTACAACAACTCCCATTTATTTTGGACTTGGAGGAAGAACCGGACCAGAGGCTATGGTGTCTTTGTTATCTTGTTATCATCTTGTTATCTTGTTAGATTGTTACCCAATATTTCACATTTTTAGAAATTTAGCATTGCTTCTAAATCCAGATACACTGTCAAATATGAATATTTGAAAATATACCCAATTACATGTCAAATGAGTTGTGTAATGCTGCAACCTATTGCTGAATAGCACACTTCCTGTGTCAGAATGCTTTTCCTTTTTACAAATTGTTGAATGTGGCCATTTAGCAACATATTGTGAACAGTGATGGATTAGTTCAGTACCAGTTTTCAACTACTCGGCTATATGAGACTTTGCGTATACTTATGCTGGAGAAATCCTCCATTGTGTCAAAGATTTGACTGCAGAATGTGTTGCGTGAGGACTGCAAGCAATCACAGCCAGCTAAGTGCCAAGTGGACTTAATACATAAGCAGCCTTTGCAACTGAGAATCGCTGCAAGTCAGCTTCAGAGCACATGTGACGCGATGGTGACCTTCTAGTGGCTGCTCAGCTTGGATCCCAGCTCTCATAGTCTCGGACTATTGGCTACGTCCGGGACGAATGAGAGCTGGAGATCCTCAGGATCCACAGGACCTGCATCCCCATCAAAGACTTAGCTGTGGATCAAGAATCCCACATTTAAATCTCCCGTCTGTCACGAACGAGGTGGCTGTAGGCCTGAGTCCCTGTATTTGCAAGATGAGGGACAGCAGTATGTGTTTATTCAGTAGATTTATAACCTGCCATTTTTTCTTTTTTAAAGAACTCAGAGTGGATTACTTCAGTCTCTTCCTCCTGCTCTCCATCTTATCCCCACAACAACCTCCCTGTGAGGTAGGCTGGGGTGAGAGTCTGTGACTGGCCCAGAGTCACCAGTTGGCTCCATGGCTGTACTGGGACTAGAATGAGTCACTAGAATGATCCTCTGAGTCCCACATCCACGCTCTTAACCACTACATCACGCTGGCTCTCAGTGTGACTTCCCTTACAGGGCTTCTGTAAAATAACAGCTACATAATGCCTGCAACATGATGTGAATGCCGAAAGGTGCAGGATACAAATTTTAAGTTATTCTAGATCAGAAGAACAGCAGCGGAAAGTGGCTTTTAACCCTTTCCGTTCAGGCTGCTTTTCAGATGACAAGCATAGAATGCGCACAGATAAACACTTTTCTTTTCCCCATGGAAAGGATACAGGGTCCCTGCGTCTTTTCCTCCCACAGGTGGGGAGGAAGCAGAAGGAGCAGTGCTTTTGGTGAGAAAAATTACCAGAGGAAAAGCACTCCCATTGTCTGCATCCAGCTCTGATCAGGTCCAAAGCCCTACAGTGCTTCATGTGATGAAGCACAAATAGAACAGAAAGGTTTCTCATTGCACCTAGTTGGAGTATAAAATGCTATTTTATGGGTGGGAGCTTTTTCCCCTAGCCGTGTACCCACAGCCACTGTGCTTTTATGAGAATATAAACAGTAAAGAGAAGAATATAGCATTATTTATAACTCTGATGATTAATCATTTTTCAGCCCCCAAAGTCCACCAAGGCAGAAGACAATGTTAAAAACAATAATATTTTGAACATTGGAAATTGCACTATGCAATAGGAAAGTCACCTACTGGAAGTAGAGAAGAAACACCTTTAAAACATCAGAGATTAAAAACTATCAAAAGTCTCTTCAAACCATGAAGAAGATGGGGTCAATCCAGCTTTCCCAGGAAAGTGCTTCTGCAAGTGGAAAACTGCTACAGAAAAGCCTCCTCGTGCATCCTCCAGGATCCGCCCTTGGTGATGGGATGCAGAACAGGGCTGTGGATTAAGACCATTGCAAACAGGCTGATCCAAGAGGAAGGGATCTTTCTGATCTTCTGGCCTCAAAACATTTAGGGCTTTACACATAAGAATCAGCAGTTTAAATGAACTTCGAAAAAAACTGGAAGCCAGTGCACTGGTGCAGCATCCATGAATGCTTTACAGTTTGGTTGTCACATGTTGCAGTTACGATTTCCAAATATTGTTAATGGGCACCCGGCATTTTACTAATCTAAATGAGAGGGAACTGAGGAGTGGATCGCAATGGTCAGATCCACCTTGTGCAGCTGGTACACTGCCCAGCTCAGGGCTCAAGGCACTCCGACCTTCGCAGCAGCCACCTGGAGCAACCTTGGTTGCAGAAGTCACTGGTCCTTCAGTGGGAGTGCAGTGCAAGCAATGTTACCAACCAAGCATCTTTCAGTGAGTTTCCTGGGTTGTCCCTCACCAGCCTGATATCTAGAAAACAGCAACATGTCACCACCCAAACCGCTCCACGGACAGCGCTGTGCTGCGACAAGGTTGGTAGAGAAGGGGAGCTACCAAGTAGACCTTGAAATGAGGTCTAACCCAGGCTCTGTCTAGGCACTCCTTTGCCATGAGCCAACTAACGGAGAGCAACAGCAGTTTGAAAAAACGGTGCACTAGGATGCAAAACTCAGTCTTCTGCCCTTACTACATTTTAAAGAGGTAGCACCCATTTATAAACCCAAGGCTGTTCCACTCCCTTCAGCATTGTACACGCACAGTAATCCACCAGGTTTACTAAGCAAGCAAATAGGCCTGACTTACTAAATGGATCCATCAGTATAATTGAAGGACTCATTTCAGGGGAGAACTCCCATGTGGAAGCAGAAATGTTAAAGAGATGTTAAATTTTCTTTTTCTTTTTAGTTTGGTTAGCCCTCTCTCAATAATCAGAAACAAAATTCCTACACTCTTGCATCTCATGTGGAATGCTTAAGCAAGAAATCCATAACTTTTAATATGATGAGATTGTCCTGCTAGAGGAGATGGATTTTTTCCAATATCCCTGCTAACAAACAAGCTGAGTTCTCTGTATCAGCACATTTCCGTCTTATATTCCACGACATTCATGTGCTTCATTTAGAAGCGCTACATGGCTCAGAAGAGATACGTAGCTCAGTATTTTAAAATGACATTAGAAATGGCATACATAGACACGATTTGCTGATGGGCAGGTATCTTAAGCAGTAAAACTTCAAAATTACAAATGCTGTATGAATGGAGGTGATCAAAGGGTGAATGGCACTGAACATGCTCCGTCCTCTCTAACCTGTAGAACTTGTTTCCAGATAAACCATGAAAGACCCAACAAAAT
Source organism: Varanus salvator macromaculatus (assembly GCA_023646645.1). NCBI lineage: Eukaryota > Metazoa > Chordata > Lepidosauria > Squamata > Varanidae > Varanus > Varanus salvator. The sequence continues at coordinate 10,655,854 of JAIXND010000657.1, read as the reverse complement.
GTCACCCTGGAAGATTCGTGTGTTTCAACATACGTGATTCGTGTTTCGCACGCAACCACACAGTGAGAAAGGGGCCAGTTTGCCTGCTTGTCTTAATCAACAAAAGAAATGCACAGCAATTATAAATCCTCAGCCTACCCTTGTCCAGACTGCCCTGCCTCTTGAGAAGTCAAGCCCCTGGTTTGTAATTTAAAGCAATTGGCTTTTATTTTGCAAAAAGGCATGAGGGAATCTTGCTTCAGGCTATGCAATAGCTCTGCTACAAGCAATGTCTACCAAGGAGCTGAGAAAAACCAGCTTCTGAGGGCTAAGGTGGCCAGCTGGGGAAAGAGCTGAGACCAAATTCCTGGGATCCTGTTACAGCCCTCCCATCCAATGGGTTATCTAACAAGCCAGTGCCTTGCCTTGTGGGGTCTTTTGGGCAGCAAATGGCTTCGATTGGCATGATAGCCTGCACTGTCCCTCCTTCCTCATTGAATGTCCAGCTCTTGGGCCTCTCATGTTTAACCTGCCCTACTTCTCTTTACTCTGGGTCAGGATTCCCAGAATTTAGAATGGCTTGTGGGACCATCTGCAATATTTTCATTGCACGCAGCCTCAGCCACCTCCTTCCTCTTCCCCTCCTCATCTGGGTCCAAATCAAATCCCACAGCATCCTGAAGTCCCTCTCTGCATGGAGTTGCTGGGCTTAACCCCAGCCAGCTTTTCCATAGCTTCGTTCCTCAAGGGCTTTCACTCTTGCAGCATTCAAACACATTTACACAGAAAAGCACCAGGGCATCAGAAACCCATCAGTTAAGCAGCAGAGATGAGCTGGGGAAAGATTCTGCATTCTTTAGCAATGTCCAAGTGGACTGTTCAGCCTTCCTTCTACCGCACTGGGTCCATCTGTGGTTAAGCACACACTTCCTGCACCATCATCTCACCGGATTCTAAGTGGTCCAGGTGAGGACCTTTTCTGGAGTGGCCCCACGCCTTTGGGATGAGTTGCCATCTGGGACCCAAGCAGGCCCTGCCTTTGTACATTTTAAGAAGGTGCTGAAGACTGCCTTGCTCTGGCCTTTCCCCTACACTGTCAAATCTGACTGGGTTGCAGCTGTGGTGGCTTGCCTTGCTAACGCTTCCCTTTTTGTGGAATGTGAGCTGCTTTTATCATCATAGCACGTTTTTATTGTATGCATTTTAATGTATGTGCTGCTTTGGAGGGCTCCTGCCTATAAATATTTTAGACAAAATAAATAAAAACAGCCATTCAGGTAGAATAGGCCGTTTTCTGTAGCTGCACAGTTGAAGGGGCTTCCACTCTGCTGGAAGCACTGCACCTATAGGGGTCTGTGTGCTGCATCCTCCCAGTGCAAACTGAGAATGGCACACGAACATTCATCGAGGAATTGTGGGCTGCACACTTAGTTTGCGCAGGAATCTACCTTGCCAAAAACAAGTTTCTACGGTACAGAAAGTGTTGGGGAAAGGTGACAGTGGGAGGACAAAAGGAACAGATTGTAACCTGGCGAATGCCACTCCATCCACCTTTGACTTTTAGGAACTCTTACTACTTTTAGGAACTCTTCAGCTTACCTGGCCACTAGGAAGAGCATCCTAGGACAAAAATATAGGAGGTGGACAACCACACCTGGGGAGGATCTTAGCCCAACGTAGTACCAGAAACATGCCGGTATTGTGCTTCTGTATCCATCTTGCACATTCCCTATTTGCAATGCAGACCTTAAGATCTTTCGCAGAATATATGATGTTTCATCCCATTTGCCATTTCGCAACAAGGCTCATGCTGTGTCCCTCTCACTTAAAAAGGATGGCGCTAGCATGATGTGCAGGGATGCTGCACAGAATTTTACGCCTTGCGTTGGCTCACATTTTTACCGCCGGTTTTGGAAGAAAAGCATGCAGCAAGCAGGGTCTGTCCTTTTCTCGACAGTGGCCACTACCAGCATTGCTAACAAAACAGCAATAGCCTTGCATGCAAGTCACTGGTATTATCTAGTTTAGCCATACGTGCATATTTGCAGCTCAAGGCCGACGTAGGGGTAAGGTGGAGGTGGCATAAATGCACCACCAATACTGGCTTTCTTTGTTTTTGCTTCATGTAGCTCTTGGCTATTACGACTTTGCACAGCAGAGTAATTTCTGGGTGGGAAAATGCATAGAGGTCAAGCAACAACTGCTGAAGAAGGGGGGGGAAACAAGTAAAAATGTCAGAGAACTTTTTTGCCACCCTGAGGAGCCACTCCCTGAAGCTGGAGAAATATCGCCCATCCCAGCAATATAACGGGCTACCTCTGATGTTCTAAAACTTTTGGCCACAATTCAGAACAGAAGAAAAAGCCTTAAACTGTCTTATCATCACCAGAACTTCATTCATGGTGAGCTAAAAGCATTAATATTCTGTGTGAGTGTGTTCACTACCAAGACAGAATTTAAAGATAGCCCCTGTACAACCAAAAGAAAAAGAAAAACAGATAGCTACTTATGCCATTTCGCTAAGACAATTTCAGAATTCTGCCATCGCCCCACTACGAACTTTAATGTTTCAGGTAGATGCTAAATAAAAAGGCATTACTTTTCATCTGCATTTTCACTTAATGCTAATGCAGGTACTTGTCAGTGGATGTAAAAGTAGCAAGAGACAAGAGCTTATTTTTATACCTCACAGAACAGTGACTGGTGACTTTCCTTAGATCACTGTGTGCACGCAGGCACTGGTGTGTTCGTTCCCTTGAGACGTTTTAGACAGATTTTTCCCTTCCTCCCATCCTCATTCAAAAATAAGTTAAGAACCTCTCTGGAATTCTAATATCAGCTAAAAGATAGAAATTGCCTAGGCCTTTCATGCAGGAGTTCAGTGTGAAATATATCTTTTTCAAAAAACAAATAATAATATAATTATCTTCTTCTCAAGGTTGACCAAGAGTAATGCATTTTTGGCCTTGTTCACACAGATGTTGTGGGGTACGTTGCTGCCCTCTCACCCAACTGAACCCCTAAGGGAATTGTGCCAGGACCCTGCGCTTTTCTCAGATCTGTGGCACAGTGCCATTAAAAACTAGGTATTTCTGCAGGAATAGCCAAGAAGTTCATTGCTCTTTCCTCCCATTGCCACCTTAAGGAGACAGAGAAAAGGAATAATGCATTGTTTTTCAAGCATTCTCTAGCAAAACTTGCAAGATGCCAGGCCTCATTTATTGATGCTCTCTTTTTAAAGTTTATATTGTGCTTCTCTTCCTGAAAGAGAATTGATGACAATCCAGTATATTTAACACAAACTTAAAAATTCAAGCAAACACACAGAAAGAAATAATAAAAAGCAGGCTACAAATGCAGAAGATCTATTAAAATTTCTAACTAAATGCATTCTTGGAGAATCATGATTAACACACTGCCTCACACAGCACAATGTCAGTGCCCGACAAATTATTGATGAAAAATTCCACAAGTGGGTACAACCACCAAAAATGGTTGTGCCGGGCAAGGTTCTGTTGGTTTCAGCAGAATATTGCCCAGAGTTGCTAGCTAAGCATGCTGGGAACATAGACAGCTTTTTCTGTTCCATGTATATAATTGCACCTTTAGGGAGGCCGAGAGTCCAACAAAACCTATAGTAAACCTACTGAAAGCATAGTGTGAGTTGGCTTGTACAAAACAGTTTTGGCCTCAGAACGAATAGCAGAAATTCCATTTTTCAACAAATTGGTATAAACAAGTAGTGCACTAAAAAGCCACCATCCCTCACTCCAAGAAGCCAGCTGAAACATACAAATACAAGTGCAAGAAGGAAAGCTAAGGATGGCACCTTTAGCTTGGATCCAACTGGACTGACTAGCGGAGCTAGTATACCATCCCTCAGGTTTGACTTAGATCTCAGTTTATTGCTTCAGAAAAGGACCTGGTTGTGCTTAGACCAATCTGGAGGATTTGGAAATCTTGAAACCAAAGTCAGGAGCTGGAATCCAAGCCTTCATGCTTCCTATTGATGATCATGGGGAATCAAAAAAGGCTGTAATTTTTCTGTGCTTTGTCATGATGCAATAAAATTGCCCAGCAAAGCAGCCCCATAGGAAGGTCTACAAATAGGTCCAGAGGGCATTATGCAATGCACCTTTATATTTTGATTTTTTTCAAAGAACTGCCAATAACTTTTTTCCTTCTCACAGAATTAGAGCAAAAGTGCTGAGAAACGTGACCTTTCTGAAGGAACAGTGTATGCTAAGAGTCGGATGAGTAAGCAGAAGCCAACTTTAGCATGTTGTGCCTACATACATCAGTTGATGAGAAGCTTTGGTAGGCAAAGGTCTTGCACCCATCCTGCTTGAGAGATCCTGTGAATGGATGGTGGACACCATGTTTACAGAATGCTCAACTAGATGGACCTTTGGAATGATAGGTGCCGTAGTTTACCTACAAGAAGAATGCTCAGATTTGGTGGGAATTATTCACTCTCCCTGTTTTTTTCAGGCAATCTGTATGAAGATGACAGACATCAGAGAGGTCTATGAAAGCTGCTAAGCTTCATAAAGATAGCTGCAGGGAGCAGGGATGCATGATTATTGCAAACCCAATTAAGAGTGCTTTCCCCCATTGTGAAGCATGGTATCATTGGAAGAATGGCCCTCTCATGGCCCCCCACCCTTTCCTTCCACACACACAAGGCCTGGACCTCCTAGCAAACATGCTGTAGGATTGGAAGATCTCTCTCACCACTTGGCTATTATCTTTCCTTCCCCAACCCTGTCCATTACCAAAATACAGTACTTGGAAAAACAGAACATCTACACCTCCAAACACAAATTGCTAACAAATGAAACTAGGTTGGCTTGGGACAGAAGTCAACTTCATCTGTGGAACCACCAGCAGTGTTTTAAAGGGCCCCGATCCTGCTCACAGTTCATCTGAAGTACTATATCCTGAAGAATTAATATGCTTTTAATATTAATAATTTGTTGTTAGTCGCAAAGTCGTGTCCGACCCATCGCGACCCCATGGACAACATTCCTCCAGGCCCTCCTGTCTTCCACCATCCCCCAGAGTCCACTCAAGCTCACACCAACCGCCTCAGTGACTCCATCCAGCCACCTCATCCTCTGCCGTCCCCTTCTTCTTTTGCCATATTAATAATATTACATAAATATTGTTTAACATTTATATTTGTTAATTTAGATTGTATTTTTAACGGGTTTTGCCGAGATGCACCGGGGGGGGCGGGGGGGGTTTAATTGAAGTTATTTGTGTCAAATTTTTACTGTTGTGAGCTGCCCCGAGGCTTTATTGTGATGGGGCGGCATAGAAATGTTTTAATTAATAAATAAATAAATATATAGGATGTAAAAATCAGTGTAAAAATCAACCTTTTTCCTAAATGCTCAAATTAGGCCATATACAATCTCTCAGCAGTTCATACAATCTCCTAAAAGGGAGACCAGTATTGTGACCCCCACATTTCAGAAGGTAGGCCGGCAAGAGTGATGGTCCAACCCGTTAGCTAGCAGCTTAGCTAAAATAACATATGGGCTTGCATTCTGAGAGGTCCTTCCCCATATAGAAAGCATCATCTCATTCCAGGAAGGCTGTTGTTGTTTTGTTTCTTAAGCACACGGCATCATAAACGATCTCTCCCACAAGTACAAGTGATTAAGCAAGCAGCTTCCTTCCTACACCAATGGAACTGACTTCTTATAGCACTCTGTCATATAAGCCGTTGCCGAACAGCACGGGCAGTTCTTCCACCAGGTTTTTCCCCCTCCCCAGGAGCTAGTCCATGGAGTATGAGGTGTATATCACAGGGAAACAGACTTGGAGACCAGCTCAAGGGCTATCTCTGCCATAGATATTCCATGGCTAGCATATACATTTGCAGTAATTGCATCCATACCACAAGAGGCAGGTATCTTAGAGTGCCAGATTCTTGACTGCTTTATGGTACTCTTTTGTGACATTGGATTCATTGCCCCACTGAGGTTCTACCCATGAAGTTACTCTTGATTTATGATGGCATAAATGTCATAATTTAGTTTACGAGTTGAGAGTTGTGTATTTTTGAGAATCTAACTGAAGTTCTCCTTTCGGGGCAATTTATTTGAGCTTGCTAGTTCAGCAGTGAAGAAAAGCTTTTCAGAATGGGCCAATGCCAAGAGAAAAGTGGCCCAACAGGAACTAAAGCAACCGAGGACTTGCCAAGAATGAATGCGCCCTGGCCATTCCAGATCCCTTGTACCCAAACCACGCTGAGATATGCCAAAACTGAATTGTGAAACAGTTGCGCTAGTTGGAACAGAAATCAAAAAGCCAGTCTACCACTTGAGACAGGAGATCAATATGAACTCTCAAGTCAGACCGTCCAGTCCATCTAGTTTAGCACTGTCCACAGTATGCTTATTAGCAGCAGTTCTCTGGAGTTCTAGAGAGCAGTCTCTCACAGCCCTGAGCTAGCAGTCCTGAGGACTGAACCTGGCTCTTTCGGCATGCAAAGCACGTATTCTACCACTGAGCTGCAGTTCTTCCCCAAGAAGTCTTAAAGGACATAGAAGATGTTTAGTAAACCTCTTTTCAGCATCTGTTCAGGTCCCTGCTTGCTAGAAACTTAGTCTTCTGCACACTGGACAATTTTTGAGATTAAAGCTGGGCAGGGAAGTCTTAAATAGCATTTCCCATGTGCTGCAATGCCAAAATATATCACCCACACATGCTGCTATAATAATAATAATAATAATAATAATAATAATAATACAACTGATTGATAATCATGCTAGCATAATGCCAAAGGTGGGCCTTAAACCCAGGATCATCTGCACAACTTGAGCCAGTGAATTCCAAACATCATTCCTGTGTAGGATGAAGAAAGACATGAGTACATGTTCCATGTACTGCCCATCAGCTTCATTAGGTGACCTGAAGTTATAACATTAGAAGATATATACTATGCATTATTTTATAAACCTCTTGCAATATCTCCTTCAGTCTTCTTGTTTCTGAGCTAAATAGCTCCTAATGCTTTAGCCTTTTCTCCTGGGAAAGGTACATTCCATGCCTAACCACAAAAATGTACAAAGGAAAGCAATAAAATGGTATGCACCATTTGGAATTATCACTCAAAAGAATACAATAGACTAAAAACTACAGAAATGATTCTGAAGGCCAATTAAAGGGGGAAACTGGCAAAACAACAGCATTACCATACCAAAGCTATATCCGCTCAGAGGACTTTTTATTGTAATTGGTCAGTAGGACGCCAGACAAGATGGAGGGAATATTGTAGATTTGAGTAGGAGCCAGAGGTTATTCAGTCAGTATGTGTTTTTTTAAAAAGGCATGTGGGAGGAAGAGGAGAAATAGGGAGTGGGAGTTGGTGAAGCAACCATGCACCACTGAACTATCGGTGGGGCAAAATGGCAGTCGTGCACTCCGCTCCAGAGGACAGTGTGCGGACAACATCCAGTCCTCCTCTTTCTCTGTGTTTTACAAATGAAAGAAACCAGAAAGCGGCTTGTAAAAAATTCAGCAATGCAATTTCATGTGACTAATATCTTTGTCAAGCAACACAGCAGGAAGAGGGGAAGGAATGGTGGCAAAGTCCACAGAGGCAGGCCAGGGAGGTATTTAGTGAGAACGACACAGCAATTTAAAGCATCAAGAATTTGGGCTGTGCCATTAACATTTATCCTTCAGGCTTTAAATCGTTCCTTTACTGTGCTTCCTAATCCCTGTGTAGGGCCCACCTACACATCCAATTGGAGAAGCATGCCTAATCATACATCCCTAAACATCTAATTGGGCTGAGTGGGTTTGCATCTCCAGGACCCAATGAATTCCATCCTAGTGTCATGGAAGAGTTGGCAAAAGATCTCTCAGAACCACTATCTATCATCTTTGAGAATTCAAGGACGATGGGGGAAGTGCCAGATGACTGGAAAAGGGCTAATGTTGTCCCTATCTTCAAGAAAAGAAAGAAGAACCTCTGAACTTCAGACCTGTCAGTCTGACACCAATCTCTGGGAAAATTCTGAGTAGTTTATAAAGCAGTCAGTCTGCAAACACCTTGAAAACAGTGCAGTGGTTACTAGAAGTCAATATGGATTTCTCAAGAACCAATCCTGATATTCTAATCTGATTTCATTTGTTGATCTGGTGGACTATGGGAATGTGGTTGACATAATCTATCTAGATTTCAGCAAAGCTTCTGACAAAGTCCCCCATGGTCTCCTAATTAGCAAAATAGCTAAAAGTGGGCTAGATGGAACAATGATCAGGTGGATCCAGAGTTGGCTACAGAATCTGATTCAAAGACTCATCAGTGGCACCTTCTCAGCTGGAGAGAAGTAACCAGTGAGATACAGCAGAGTTCCGGTCCAGGGCCCACTGCTCTTCAACATTTGGATGCGGAAGTGCAGAAAATGATTATCAGATTTGCAGATGACACAAAGCTGCATGGGATAGCTAATACCTGGAAGACAGAAAGAAGATGCAAGGTCATCTTGATAGGTTAGAGCATTGGACTGAAAACAACAGAATTCTGCACCTAGGTCTTGCACCTAGAATTTGTTATACAACAGTTCTGCACCTAGGAAAAAGAAAGGAAATGCACCTTTACAGGATGGGGAATACTTGGCTCAACAATATTGCAAGTGAGAAGGATCTTGGAATTGTTGATCACAATCTTAATATGACTCAACAAAGTGATGTGGCTGCAAAAAAGGGCAAATGCTATTTTAAGTTGCATTAAATAGGAAGTACCACTTCCAAACCATATGAAGTACTAATTCCCTTTTCTCAGCACAGGTAGGATCTCATCTGGACTTCTGTGTCCAGTTCTGGGTACCAGTTTAAGAGAGATGCAGACAAACTGAAAAGGGTTTAGAGGACGGCAACGAGGATGATCCAGGGACTGGAAACAATGCCCTGTGAGGAGAGGTTGAAAGAACTGGGCATGCTCAGCCTCAAGAAAGGAAGACTAAGGTGAGATATGATAGCACTCTACAAGTATGTGAAAGGCTGTCACAAAGAGGACGTTCAGGATCTCTTCTTGATCAACCCAGAGTGCAGGACCCAGAGGAACGGGCTCAAGTTACGAGTTCTGGCTAGGTATCATGAAGGATTTCCTGATTGTTGGAACAGAATGACAATGGAACCAATTATCAAGGGAGGTCATGGTCTGTCCCACATCAGAGGCATTCAAGATGCAACTGTGCAGCCACCTGAGAGTTTAACTTGGAGTCCTGCACTGAGCAGGGGGTTGGACCCAATGGCCTTCTGGCCCCTTCCAGTTCTACTATTCTAAGATTCTATGCCATCTCCTCCGGCTGCGTTATTTTTATTTTTTTGCTTGCTTGTTTTAAAAGTAAATAGGGGATGGTCAATTTCAGCTGAAAAACAGCAGATTGGGTGGGTGGAGAGAGAAAAGAAGCTGTTTAATTGTCCCACTCAACACACACACAAATCACCCAACTCTCTCTCTCTCTCTCCCTCTCTCTCTCTCCCCCAAAGAAAGTATCACCTCCATGTGAGACCATGAAGAATGAATAAAAAAGCAGAGGTTTCTTCATAGCAGACACCTCCACAACTCAGCAACTCTGCATATTTTAGCGCAGCTAACATCCAAATATGAGATGGATCTACTCCATAAAGGAAGCCACAGCCTTGAATTTAGAAGAACTGAGCAGGGCTTTCATGAATAGGACATTTCTGAGGTCTTCCATTCATGGGGCTGCCATAAATCAGAGACAACTTAACAACGTACAGCTAAAATCAGCAAACGATAAACTGAATAGAATGTTAAGTTTAACTCTAGAACTCTCTCTTTACAAACTACATCCTAGAAAAACTCAGGATGCAATCCTATTCAAGTTTAGACAGAAAGAAGTCCTAACACCCCAAACATTCTCCACCCAGCCTGGGGTTGCAGGACAATTTGTCTGTCTGGACGTGTATGGGCTGGCATCCTAACTTCCTTAAGCTGTCTCCCCAGGGGTAACTGCCCAACCATGTTCACAATAATAATGATAAAGGTGGATTCATTTCTTTTTCTAATTAGTTGAACACAGTGAGAGTTAGTCTGATCATTCGGAGGCAGAGCGAGAATGTCTGTAGTTGGGACACCAACTCTGCTGGCGGGACAGTAGCTGCCTGTGTTAAAGGCAAGGCCCCATTTCTTCAATTTGAAATGATAATGTTACACAAGTAAAAGCTATTTTCCACCAAGAAATTATTGGGTGGGAAGAATCACCACTGCAGGACATAGGGTACACCCACAGGCCCCCTCTTGGATATGTCCCTGCCCAAAAGGGCTTCCCTAAACATGAAGATCAAAGATAGGAACACCGTAGCAGGAGAGCCGGAATAAAAATTGGATTCCTCATAGGACAGCATTAATATAACATGCAGCAACAACCGGAATCAGGTCAAGAAAATGAATCAGCTTCTCAGGACTGTTCTACAGAAAGTACTTATCAAGCATTTGTCATTTCCCACACAAGGTTACATACAGGTTGTTGAGACCTCATACCAATCCAGCTTTATTTCTGTGTCTCACTAGCACTTTTGGATTTATGTACTTTTTAAGAAAAATCAGGGAACTAAGACAGTAATTGTGGAAAGTCAAATAAAATGTTTAATAGTGGAAGAGAAAGTCATAGCCATTTCCTCTTGTGTGTTTGTGTTACTCCACAGTGCCACCTTGAGGCTATGTAGGAGAAAAGCAAGTAAAGGTCAGGGTTAGAGTTCAGCTCTCAATTCTGTGACAAAACCAAAAGCAGAGGCACTGAATTAGCAGTGGATTGACAGCCTTATGTAGAAACGCTCCCAGCTGGAAGGGTTGTGGGCAAGACTTGGGCTGGCTCCCTCACCTATTTTCCCTGCTTAGGGACAATATGAACTTTGGTGTGTGACTACATCATCTCAGTTCTAGCACCCAGAGGAAATGTAGAGAAGGGGCAAAGCCCAGGGGCTGCATGCAAAGAGCTCTGAGGGAAATCCCCAGGCACTTCAGACAGGGCTGCAAAAGGCTTCTGGCTGATACCCTGGATGGCCCAGCGACTCAGCATGGACTGGGAGTGGAAAACGTGCAGCCCTGCAAACACCCCGACCTATTAAGTGCCCTCATCTGTCTCACTGTCTATGCCAGCTAAGGCTAACGGGAGCTGGAACCCAGTCAGTTCAGACAGTCAGCTGCAGCAGCTGTGGCATGGAATAACCACGCGGTGTATGTGCATGTGTGAACCAAGCTTGCACGTGTGCGGGAGCTGGAGAGGAAACACGTGACCTGTGCATACTTGAAGAAACCTGTGCCATACCAAGAGGAAGAGAGCCAGTTCCCAGAGCATCACACCGTCAATGGCTGCTCATCATGTTGACTCTGGGACGCCACACAAGTTATACACCTCTGAATACCGGATGCTGGGGAACAGACGTCCTACCTGTGGGCTTCCAAGGAGTGGCCAGTGTGGGAAACAGAAGCTTGACTAGATAGGCTTTTGGTCTGATCCAGTAAGCATTCTCTTGTTCAACTACTGTTGACCTACTTTCCTCTTTCATGTCCTTTTATACTGAGGAAGCGATCAGCAAAAGCAAAGATCTTCTTCCATACACCTGTGTATCTGCAAAATGCAAGAAGCTTTTGTTGGAGAGACTCAACATACCGTTCTTTGATTGTTTTGCAATGGGGAAATGGCCAGAATAACTTCTCAGGGGTTCTTGCATCCCAACTTTAAACTTCCTTTCATCCAGACTCATTTATTCTAACATTCAAAGGCCATCAGCAAATTAATCATTTCACATTTTTAGGCCATTACATTATTTGTTGCATTTCTCAATGGTAACTTTATAAAAAGGTAAAATTTCTGTGCATATTGACTGCCAGCCCTGCACAGATGTAATGGCATCAGCCACTGCACCACATGATGAAATAAAAATTAAATTGTAGTTGGGGGCTTTTAAATCAACTCAATTAAAATAAAGAGATTCTTGGCTTGATATAGGGAAATATTTGTATTTCCAGTTCTATTTGTTAATACATTGACATATGTGCTATTTTTTAAATGTAGCACTAAGTGCACTTTCTGTCAATGCCATAGATTTTTTAATAGACTGAGAAAATGCATTTCATTTCTTCTTATTTTCCTTCAATACATCATTTGGTTCTGCTTTTTGCCTGCATGAAATTCATTTTCTAATGGAAATATTTGTTTTGTAAATCAAATATGTATTATGCACAAAATGCAAAGCACAAATTAAATTATGTTAATGAAATGAAAGAGATATGAAATGCATATTTCATGGACAAAACATAACCTCAGCAAACAACCATTTCTTGATAAAATCTTTAAACACAATCTCATTCTGTGACAGACATATTGTTAAAGCAGATAGCACCTCATTTAAATGGTTTCCTTTAATATTAGTGCTTAGTATATAATTGTAAATAACTTTTGGGATGAAAAACCAATAATGAAATACTGTCTTTAATAGTTTGCTATTGATGTCAGCATAAAATTTGTAGTAGTTGAATATTGGAAATTGGGAGTGTGAACACAGTATAGTCAAAAGCTGTAAATGATTGCATATTTAAATAGAGCTGACTAAGGCAAAGATGTTATAGATATTAGTAATAGGCAGAAAATTATGCTGACCTAACATTATTTGACAAAACCCACTGTTTTAAATTATATATTGGTTACACTTAATGAATAATAGATTTTGTAGGTGTTGTTTTTCTGATCATAATGCTGATAATACCATATGCAGGGTATTTCTCAGTCATCCATCTGACAATAAAACAGGTGGACACCACAGAGAGTACCGGAGTGGAATGGATGCTTGCCTCTGTATAAATCAATGATAAAACCACACCTTGGTACTAGGCATGGCGCTAAACTGCCCGGTGGAAGAAACACACAGCAGAACCACGGGGAGCATGGGGGTGGGGGTGGAAGAGCAACAAACTCACCAGGAACCAGCTGCAAAGCAAGGACACTTCAGTGTGGAAAGGTGGGTGAGGATGAAGGAGGCGATTCGCCAATGGCAGACAAAAAGGAAAGCCGAGGGGAAGCAGATGCTGCCGAAGAGGAGCTGCATTAGCAGACAGCAACGAGGAGATGGAAAAGGCCATGGGACCATGGACCCCAGACCATCCTGTAGAACGGAAAACACTCACGATGAGCTCAAAGCACATTCAGGCTTGTGGCACAGCAAAGCGGCCAAAGCCATGGGCAGGCCTCCATGGGACGAGTGGCTTTGGCCAGGTGTCAGAGGACCACCTGAGCAGAGGACCGTGGCTGCACTGAAAGCACCACATGCACACGAACGAGTTCTCCCTTGCTCAAGCACGGTGGGAACCTCTCTGAGGTGCTTGGCCTCGGCTCAGCCAGCCCTGGAGGAAAGTCGCCCATGAAAGATATTTCACAGGCTAAAGTCATTGCCACCAGACAGAATAAGGCCAGCAATGAGGCAGGGTTTTAAAAATTAGGGAACCCCACGGAATAGCAAATTAACTTTGGCCGTGGGATACGTAACAACATCATCTACAACAACAGTTTAATTGTTGCATTGCTGTATACTTAATTGTTTTGTTTTATTGTGCATGTTGTTGCTATTATATTTTGTAAGCTGCTCAGAGAGTCCTCTGAAATTTAATAAAATAAATAAAACATTAGTGGCAGAAAAAAAGCAACAAACCCGTAGGACTTTAGTTTCTGCCAAGAGACACTGTTGTCTCATGGAAAGTTGTCCTTAGTTGTTGTTTCTTTCAGGAAGTATAAACTACAGATGAAGACAATTACAGTAGCACTGACTTGTGTTTACAGTTCTTTGCCATAAACGGTACCACAAACACCATCCCAACACAAACAATTAACTGGAGCTTCTGCTTAAAGCGACATGCCTCCGTGGCAGGGACCTTTCTCCAGTTGGATGCTCAGCCCCAGAAAATGTCTGTAAAAATGTGATAAACAGGGATTTGAATCCCACCAGCAGCTTCGTCTCCTAAGTGCTGATGTTTCTTCCCTCCAAGCACTCAGAACATTCTTAAAATTCTCTAGAAATTTCTACTTGGCCCATTGGAAAGTGGGAGGACCTAGAGATGGATAGACCTCCATCTGTTAAGGCAACAAATTACATTCCATTGTGGTTTCTTTTCAGGGAAGCTATTTGAATGAAGACAGGTAGGTACAGCCTCCCAGCCAACATCACCACCTGAAGTTAAGGGTCCCCATTGCTGACAGTGCATTGAATGTGCATTTTCCTCACACTTTTGGAACAAAAGCTCCCTCTTTAGTTATTATCCCAGCAGGAACCGGCTGCTAAAAATACAGTGTAGCACAGGAAACAACCAGGGCAGTCCTCCATGATGACTAGCAACTCATCTGGATGAGAGCCAGAATGGTTACAAGCATGGGACTGGGACTCAAGTTTGCTCAGCCATGGAGCCAGCTGGGTGACTTTGGGCCAGTCACAGCCTCTCAGCCCCACCCACCTCACGGGTGGTTGTTGTGGGGATAAGATTGAGAGCAGGAGAATTCTTTTGAGTTCAGAAGAAGAAGAAGAAGAAGAAGAAGAAGAAGAAGAAGAGGAGGAGGAGGAGGAGGAGGAGGAGGAGGAGAAGGAGGAGGAGGAGGAGGAGGAATTTAATCTTATTCATAAATCTAATCAGTGCTTTTTTTGTAAGAAAAATGGTGCCGGAACTCATGAAATTATTTACCTTTCACACGTAGTAAATCACTGTACACACACACACACGTCAGATATGTAACGAAACATAACGGTTGCCACCTGCAGTAAGCACTCAGCGCACGACCACACAACCAATCACAAGCCAAGCAGTGCTACAAGCTGAGCAGCACCATCACAACCAACGCGAACGAAGTACGCATGCGTCGGATTCAACACACAAGCAGCCCACATGCACCGTTTTAATTATTTTGCTGCCGACCTGCTACGCTCGACAGGGCGATTCAAATCCACATGGACCAAACATCAAATTTTCAAAAGTTACTTTTAAAACTTGGAAAATCTGTCAAAAAAAGGTGCCAGAACTCCGTTTCAGTGCTTTCTATGACAAAAAAGCACTGAATCTAATACATAAACACACCTTTCCCAAAAGGAGAAAATTTCTAGGGCCTGTCATAGATTAGGCGGAAGTTGCTGGCTGCCTCAGGCAACTGGTTTGTGGTGCTGAGGGGAAGCGGTTCTTCTGAGATTTTCTGCTTCCCATGCCAGAATACTTTGGCTGGCTTTGGATATGCACTTTGACATGGGTGGATGGAGGGTGTCATTTTCCTGCCCACAGGCAGCAAGTTGACTTGGACAGGCCCTGGGGTTCTTTCATCCAGGTGTGGCTTGCGTGGTCCAAAAGAGGGAGTTTGGTTCTCCACTGTCCATAGATTGCCACTGTAAGACGCTGTAAATAAACCCAACCAAACTGTTGGATGCTCGCGGTCCTTCGTAATCCATTGTTGCTCAAGCTCTGTCATCGGCACCCTGATTCTTCCTCCATCCTCCTCACCTCCCCTCTCAAAATTAAGAAATACACTCTTGAATTAATTCCTTCTGACTTTAAGGGCAATGAAGAGCTTATTAAAATCACCAAAGGGACATCTGTCTCCTTTTCTTGATGCTATTTTTGTCTACAGCACTATGGAAGAGAAGGAACATAATGTACAAGTTTTTAGAAAGTGGGGGGATGCCATGCAAAACAAGGTTATGGTTATAATCTTGAGGGTGCCCATAATCTGGCAGGTAATAACGTCTTTCAATGAAGGTTTTTTTTTTATTATTTCTTTTATGCTTGAAAACAGGGCACCCCTCCCGGCCCACAACTTTAAACTGAATTTATCTCATTCATTAGACAGACAAGCATTTGCATTTTTTATTAAATACTAGAGCAAAGAGTGGAGATTCTAATGATACATTATTACAACTGTTTAGCATCTTTTTCCTTATCAGTATACAAGAAATTCAATTAACATGTTCTACAATTAGCTGCAACCCTAAGTTTCTCCGCTTTTCCTCAGTATCATGGTTAGGTGTGTATCAACGGAACCTCGCGAAGGAAATTTCATCAGTCCTTTGCTGACCATCTTCCACCAGGCAATCATTTCTGTTCTGCTCCCTTGGATTGTCAACCAATCAAGCACTGATGGCGATTCTTTTCTTTTGTACCTCTGAAACTTTTAAGAATTTAAAACACCAAAAAAATATCTGCTACACTATTATTTGGACTCTGCAATGACAAAGATACTAACGAAAAGAATCACCTGCCACCAACTTGTGGCGGTTTTCTGCAGTGGTGGCTTTCCACCTTTCCATAGCTGGGGACCGGTGAAAACAGGAAACCCACCTCAGGGACCGCTGAGGCAGAAACAAAAGGCACCACACACATCATACAGAATTCTTTGTATTCGTTTCCAAGCACAGTATGATGGAGGAGGAGGAGGAGGAGAAAGTACTCCAAAGCAACCAGAAACCAACCAACAAAAAATGCCAACAAAAGAACGAAATACCAACATTGGTGCAGCGTGGCTCGCACTGAGCCTTCTGTCCGCTCCCCAGCCCCCTCCTGCAGCACTTGCACACCCCGCCTGAACGCTATGCCAACTGAGGAAGAGGTGGTGGAGCACAGCCAGGCCCCACACTGGTCTGCGGCAAGTGGGATGCAGCGCCCCCCACGGACCAGCAGGAACGCTCCCACAGCGGCTGAGAACCACTGCTCTACAGTGTCCAATAACGTCTGTCCCTCCAGCCCACCTAATTCACACAATCCCATTCAAGGTGGCACTCCTGCACAGCTCTAGAGAGCCTGAGGTCCTAATACTCAAGGAACACCCCCCTCCGCCCCCCATGCTAGCTTGCCCACATGCCGAGCTGCTCTCCTGTCTTCCGTGAAAGAAATGAGCTGCACAAAAGTGACGGTGAGTTCCTTCTCAAAGGTGGCACCCTGACCACGGAACTCCTTCTGGCCGAGATGTGCCTGACACCCATGTGACAACTATTTCAATGCCAGGATAAAACACTGCTTGCCCCACCAGGCATTTAAGTTGGATAATGCCACGGCCTGCTTCATCTTCTATATGCAACACCACATTACTGTCAACATTAAGTTTAGCATATGCACTACATAAAAGCTTTTCATTGTCCTGGAAGCAGTCCTGCAACAGTGGCATACAAATGTTTTAAGGAAACAATGGTAGAGTGACTCAAAACATCATATTGTGTCATTGCTAGTGGAATAGTTAACTGAGAAATTCACCCTAACAATGTAAGAAGCTGCCGCCAGACTGGTGAGGTACCAATGCAGGAAGAGTATTTTGCTACAGGTAATGGACCTTGAGTTCCATGATTTAGAGTTGATCAAGAAATCTGTCCATTACAGGTTCATATTCTTCCCGGTTTAAACTTAGTTCATCCCCAACTTCTGAGATTTTTCCCACACTTGAGCTCCTTCCATGTATTTCTCCTCACACCTACCTTTTTGTACGCCATTTTGCCTGACGTTCACATTTTGCGAGCAAATATTATAGCACTATATTGATACCCCGCTTTCCTTCCTCTTACCAGCAACCCAAGAGAGCTTACAAGGCTCTCATTCTATCTGTTGTATCCTCATAACAGCTACTTGGTGATGTAAGTCAAGCTGACCGTCCATGACTGGCCCAAAGTCACCCAACAAGCCCCATGCTGAGGGGGAACAGGGACCCAGACCCAGTCGCACGGTCTACTCTGTTGGCACTATTTTTACAATTATTTGCACTAATGTATGCAGATTTCTGTGCACTTTTCCCTAATCACATTTTTATTGTAGATTGTAGAAATTTTGCCTTGCAAAATTTGTAGAAGAGCTAACTTTTTTTTTTTTCCGATTTATAGCCTGCCTTTTTCCTACAAAGGCCTGAAGGCAGCTTACATCATTCTCCTCCTCCATCTTATCCCAACAGCAACCCTGTGAGGTAGGTTGGGCTGAGAGTCTGAGACTGGTCCAAAGTCTCCCAGTTGGCTCCATGGCCAAGTGGGGACTCGAACCCGGGTTGCCTGAGTTCCCGTCCCACGCTCTTAACCACCACGCCACACTGGCTCTCAAAGGATAAATGAGCTGTAGTTCACTTATCAGTTCAAATTGTCTAAGTTTTCCTTACCACATGAACCAAACAAGTTTGTCTCCCATCCCCTAGCACTGTTGGTCTGTACAGCTGCCTCTGCTGTTCTCAGGAAGCAGCTTCCGGCAGTCCAAACTTAGTAGATAAGCATTGCTCCCACGCCTGCCCAAAGCCAGGCATTTCTCATTTCAGACATTAACCACCTCTTAAGAGTTGCACTTGCACCTGTAAGGGTCACATCTGGATAAAGCCCAAATAAACAACGGTAAGCCAACATCTGCGCATGAGCCAGCATTCTGAGATTCTCTTTTTACAGCTCTGAAGATACTCTTTGGGGCACAACCCAATGCATGTTTAGAGAGAACAGGGCCCTGCAACTCCCAGGGTTCCCCAGCCAACTGGCAGGGGAATGCTGGGAGTTGTTGCACAGAAGTCCAGCACGCGTAGGACAGCTCCCTTGGGGAGTCAGCTGTAGCAAAAGCCTTATCCTTTCAGTGCCTTCTCATACACATCACATGCTGTACTCTCCAGGAGCGGCGGGGTCAGGGGGGCACTTCATTCAGTGCTGTGGCCAGTTACATCAGGTGTTAAACACTCTTTATAGCCCTAGGCTATAGCATTACACTTCCCTTGCCAGCCTGCCTCATGCCTTTCAATGGGAGACACATCACTGGCTTTCCCCACCATCTGCAGGTCTCCTCCTCCCACTAAAGACTCTGCCCCCTATCCTTGGAACTGGCTCCCAGGGCACTTACATCATGGATGGGGAATGTGTCATTCTCCACATGCTGCTGGACTACAAGTCCCATCCCCACTAGTAAGGAGCTGCAGTCCAAGAGTGGCTGCAGAGCCACATGGCCCTATCCAAGATCTACAGTGTAGATCAGCTGAGATGCTGGAGCAGCTGAGAGTGATAAATCTGTTTATTTCTCTTTGAAACTCTGGCTGCAGGATCAGTAAAAAGAACATCTTCAACTTAAGAGCATCATTGGGAGACCTCAAATTTCAGGAGGAAAATATGGCATGCCCTTGCCATGGTCCTAACACAAACTGGAGCCACACACACTTCCACAACAGTCAAGTATCACTCCTAGCTCCACACTGCATAGTTAACCAGAGATTTAGTTTTGACCTAAGAGCAGGACTGCGAAGTCCCAGATTCTGAGCCTAAAAGTCTACCAGTGATACTGGGCCTCTCCATTTTTCTACCTAGCTTACTACACAAGCAGGATATTGTAAGGACAAAGCGTGTAGGTTAAAACCAAGCATGCCAACTGGAGTTTCTGGGAGGAAAGTGGGATATATGAGTAAATTTGTTTCTTTTTATAAAAATAAGTTTATATTGTGCATGTTGAGGGAGATGTCAAGCCAACTTGATATTGTAAAAGGAAGGCATACATGTGAGTTAGACTTCCTACATATACATGCTTTACAAGAAACATACTTTGATCAAGGTCATTGGTTTTCCCCAAAATTAATCCGTCCCCTTCTTTCATTACCAACATTTTGATTCAGTATCATTTCTCCCAATACTCAAAGAATTCTGGAGCTCCCATTTCCATCCCGTGGTATTAATATTAGGTGTTTGCAAAAGAGAGGATATTAGCTTTTATCTTATATCTGTCAAAATTAATAACTTCTCTATCACAGATACTGTAACTCCAGGTCAATATTAGATTCACAGATGTGGGTAGAAATAAAATGTATGGAAATATAATCTCTGATTTGTCAGTATCCCCAAAGTGTTTATGTTATTGAGTTTTGGGCTGCAACTATTCAAAAGGTCAAAAAACAAAGTTGAAGAAAAAAGATCTTCCATGGGTACTTGCTCTCTCCCAAAATAATACTATATAAGAATTGAATGGAAGCTCATGGACGGGAGCTAGAAGAGATCCTAATTCCGCAGCCAGGTGGAAAGACAGCAAGGTGCTTTCCTGAACTTCTGCTAAGGTTCCAGTAAGCCCCAGATGGTACTGGATATGGACAGTCTCACAGTGGCTGATGCTCATTGTTGGATGATGATCGGGATCCATGACTGACCAACTCTTGGATGATGCTTGGCTGCAGGTGAGGCTCTTTGCTTTCTAAGATTGTTGCTGTTGGTCGCAAAGTCATGTCCAACACATCGCGACCCCATGGACAACATTCCTCCAGGCCTTTCTGTCCCCCACCATCCCCTGGAATCCACTTAAACTCACACCAACTGCTTCAGTGACTCCATCTAGCCACCTCATCCTCTGCCACCCCCTTCTTTTGCCATCAATCATTCCCAGCTTCAGCGTCTTCTCCAGGGAGTCCTTCCTTCTCATTAGGTGGCCAAAGTATTTGAGTTTCATCTTCAGAATCTGGCCATCTAAAGAGCAGTCAGGGTTGATCTCCTCTAGGACTGTCCGGTTTGATCACCTTATGGTCCAAGGGACTCACAAAAGTCTCCTCCAGCACCACAATTCAAAGGCCTCAATCCTTCTGTGCTCAGCCTTCCTTGTGGTCCAACTCTCACAGCTATACATTGCAACTGGGAAAACCATGGCCTTGACTATACGCACTTTTGTTGGCAGGGTGATGTCTCTGCTTTTTTAGTATGCTGTCTAGATTTGTCATAGCTTTCATACCCAGGAGCAAGCGTCTTTTAATTTCTTGGAGGCAGTCCCCATCTGGGGTGATCTTGGAACCCAGGAAAATAAAATCTGTCACTGCCTCCATTTCTTCCCCATCTATTTGCCAGGAAGTGAGAGGACCAGATGCCATGATCTTAGTTTTCTTAATGTTGAGTTTCAAGCCAACTTTTGCGCTCTCCCCCTTCACCCGCATCAAGAGGCTCTTTAGTTCCTCTTCACTTTCTGCCATGAGAGTGGTATCATCTGCATATCTGAGGTTGTTGATATTTCTCCCAGCAATCTTAATTCCAACTGGTGATTCATCTAGGCCCGCCTTTCTCATGATGTTTTCTGCATATAAGTTAAATAGGCAGGGAGACAGTATACAGCCTTGCCGAACTCCTTTCTCAATTTTGAACCAATCAGTGCTTTCGTATCCAGTTCTCACTGTTGCTTCTTGACCCGCATATAGGTTTCTCAAGAGACAAATAAGATGGTCTGGTACTCCCATCTCTTTAAGAACTTGCCACAATTTGTTGTGATCCACACAATCAAAGGAATTTTAAGCCATTGTTGGAAAAATACTCAAGTTGTTTGATTGCAATTCCATGTAGCTGATGCAAATAAATATCTAAATACCTTCAGGTTGGTAAGCAGTTTGTGCAATCACTGCAGAACATAAATTATGTGCTCAGATTAAATCACAGTAATGAAGAAAAGGAATTTACAGTCATTTTGCTTTCTGCCTTTAGTGGAACCATTTGTGACCTATAGCTCAGATACTTAACCAAGGAGAGCTTGGCCTGGCCTTAAGTGGGTCACACTTGCAGCGTTCCCACCAGCCCGAATATATGCAAAACATCAAGTGTGAATGCATGTTTGGGCAAAAGATGTCCTCTAGCCTCAAGTGTAGAACAGCTGTCCAAAGGATTCAGCAAAGCAGCTACGGAACAGCCTGGTTGAAGAGGTGATGTCTAGAAGCCATTTAAACTGGGAATGCCTGAACAAGGACTATTCTGGTTGTTGACAGTAAGACACTGCCTCGGTTCACCAGCTCTGGAGACCTGTGTAAGATGTCCCCCCAAAATTTTCCAATTTGCAGCCTAAATATATCCAGTTATGCTACAAGAACCAAAAGTTTTTAAGGAGTTTTCTCTGATATGGTATTTGCATAGAGCCTATTTCCACTCGGTCCCTTCCCTTGTTTTCATAATTCAATTTTCCTATTGACTAGTTCTATCCAGTAAGACCAGGTCTTTGGATTAAGCACTCTTAACTGCTGCAGGAAAGCTTTTGTGAGGGGGGTGGGCCAGGGAACCAATCTCTTTTCTTTTCTTGCTGAACCCCTCAAACTCTAGATGACCTGGAGTAAAATCCCTTTTAACAAGGCTTAGTTCCTCAGTGAACCAGTTAAAACGTTGCAAAAATAAACAAGAGCTATTGTTTGCCCTTTCTAAGACTTTGGAATTCTTTTTGAATAGGGAAGAAGCAAGCGCTTTGGCCTACCTGAGCAGAAAACTTGCCGCAAAGGAATGAAAAGAGAGACTGCTGCTTGAATGGGGAGTAGGAAATTGAGCTCGGCATGGGCCCGTATTTGGAAGCTCAGCCTGGCCAGAACCTAATTAAAAAAAAAAACCTGATGGAAACTTGAAGCATACTTTGAACGATTTTGCCTGATGCAGCCCTAAAAACTTGCTATGTTTAGCATGGATTGTAAAAATATTAATCGAATGTAGCAAAATATCAGACCAGAAAAGTAAATAAAGTCAAGATCCAGCCAAGTGGAAACTGGCTTGCTTTCACCTGTTGTGCTGTGCTATCCTAGGACCTTGGCCACAGTAGGCAAGGACGTGTAGGATGACAGCATGCAGCAACCGTTCCAGACCAGGGCAGTTCCTCCAGCAAAAAGCAGAACCCTTTTGGCGTTCCCTGACATCCCTTGGAGCAGGGCTGAGCGGGTTTTCCAGCTGAAGGACCAAGTATGATGCTGCCCCAGGGAAGAGTTCCATGCACACACAACCCAACAGACCTGGTACAGAATTTGCCCCTGACTGCTAGAGGCAGCAAGCAAAGAGCCGTCCTTCCCTTCCACGCCCATGAACCCAACACAAATCTTCTTCCAGTCCAGCATCCTTGGGAGCATTCCTCAAAAGGTATCTGCTAGCTCACCTTACTTTAACAGCACTCTGGATCGCTTCCACTGCCATCAGACACAACCTACCTGTGAGGTAAATTATTTTAAAAATACATGCTTAAAGCATTACATTGTGGCATTTTAATTCTGATCGCTGCCTTAAATAGACCTGGTCCAGAGAAGCAGTTTATTATTTCTGAATAATAACAGAGTAAAAGAAGCCCAGCTTCTGCAGCAGGAGGGAGACACCAGCCTGTTGTCTTGGGCTTAGGGTGGGGAAGACAGCTTGAAGGAAAGCTTGAAGGGGCATCCCTGTGGAAATGGGGCTTCTTAACCATTCCATAGAAACAGAGTCAGATGGGGTCCCAGGCCATCTAGTCTGACCTCCTGCTCCAACTGGCTCCACTCATGACAGGCCTACCTTCTTCTCCACTGCCACCCACCAAGCCAAACTAGCTTCAAATTGCGGCAGCTTCAGGGGCTTCACTGAAAGAAAAGAATCACAAGATGCTCAACACAAGTAGTAGAGGCAGAGCGGTGTAGTAGTTGCGGATGCCATTTACGCACCACCAAAAAAAGAGGATTTGGTTTTCCCAAAAGAAATGCAAGATGCTAATTCATGCATATATGTATGTGAAAATTTAGAAATAATGACAAATGTAAGTAGAAGTGATACACCATCTCACCAAAGCTGAGATGGCTGCGAAGGGGTGACTTACATGCCGTCTGCAGACCCAACACAGAGGAAGTGGGGTAAGTGGGTAATTAAAGAAGACAACCCTTCAGCTGGGGCCCCCCAGTTGTGGGAAGAACTTCCCACATCAAGCTTTTCCAGAGGAAACTGGGAGTCAGCAGATAATTCATGGCCCCTGCTCACCATTTTGCCACAGAACTGAGATCCACAAACCACGCAAGGAGCTGTTCCTTTCCTGCCACATCACCACAAGGTGTCACCGTGGGGCAGTGAAATCAGTGAAAGTGGACTGATTTCGCTTTGCTTTCACAATTAAAAGCACGCTTGCCATGCTCTAGAAACCCATGGAAAGCGCTGCTTGGACCCAGAAGTGACTCTGGAGGCCTACAATGTTATCTAAAATGCCCATGAACCCCCATGAGGAAAAGAAAGCCTGCACAATAAATTCTGCCTCTAGAACTATTTCCCAGATGCTTCGATTCTGCTTTAAAACTGAGGGCTATTTGAAATGCCTCTGCGCTGATATTTATTTATTTATTGATTGATGTATTGATGTATTTATATTGCGATTTATATCCTGCCTTTTTCCGACAAAGGGCTCAAGGCAGCTTACATCTGCTCCTCCATCTTATCCCCACAACAGCATCCTACTTGATATCCTACTTTAAACTTTCATATTTTACTGTGTTCTATGCTATGGCCTTCTTTGTGGTGACCTTCAGCTACTGGGCTGCACAGAGATGAAATACAGAAGCAACTTTTGTTGGACAACCACCAGGCGACAACTCCCCATTCTTCTGTTTTTATCTTCAAGACAGATTCAAACAAGCCAGTCCTGTAAAGAGAAAATGCTTTCAAAGGAAGGACTGCTCCTGCCAGCCCTTCAAACACTTTCCCCGCAGAGGAAGACAAACGGACACCCCAAGTTCAAATCTCCACTCAAGCATGAAGTGGGTAACCCTGGCCCAGTCACTGACTCTCAGCCTAGCCTCACAGGGGTGTTGCAAAGGAAAGAGAGAGGACCATGCACATCCTGGAGGATGGATAGTATAAATATAAACTGCATGAATAAAGAAGCTTTTTCTTAGCTGAACAGCCAAACTGGAGGGAAGGGCCAATAGTTCAGATAGCAGAGTTCAAATGACCCCCCACTGCCCACAGTCTGAGTAGCCAGTGCTTTAAAAGAAAGTACTCCACTACCCAAATGTGAAATTCTGCCTTCATCAGGTCCTCGCCCACCTTCGTGGTGCTACCTAAAGCAATTTGGTTTGCACCGCTAAACTGCAAGGTTGGCCCCAAATAAGACCCTACTTCCTTATATAGATTTTTTAAAATAGAAAGAAAAGTGTTAGCTCTTAATTGCTGTTAAATCCGTTGTGATATTTTTAGGTTTCTGGCTTACTCTGAAAATGTTAGGTTGGTTGCCAGAGAAATCTCTTTTCTGCTTCTTGGATATTTCAACATATGTGTTTTGGACCATACCCATTTAGGAGCATTCCAAATCCAACAAGTGTTAAACCCTCCGTGTTCTGTTTGTTTGCGTTTTATTTTGCACATAAATATGTCTGCACATATTATAACTTGGCAAACTGCTGCTTTCTTTAGTCAAAGAATGAAGATATGATATGGCTCTCCCTGGCAGCAGGCAAGGTTTGAAAAGTAGAGCTCCATCCATTAACTTCTCGGAGGTCAACCTTTGTTTTTTGGTGCTAGAAATTCCCCATTGAATGGCCCTATTCTTCTTGAGATACAACGTATAGCGAAATATAGTAAAGCCTCTTTAGAGAGGAAAGCGCTGGCTGACCTAACTCATCATGATTCGATCTGAAGTGCTGTTTGTCATCTCCTAAGTATTTCTTTCATGAAAAAGGACTGATGTTTCTCCTTTGAGTTGCTCTCTGCTTTAATAAGGTATGAATCTCTCCCTCAAAAAAAAAAATAAAATCCATGATATGATTTTAATGGTTAGGCATACCTGACTCTTAAAAGGGAAATACAAAAGGCTTCTGTGCAACCTTCTCCACTTGAAGATGGTATCACACACATAATCTTCAAAAGCTGAGGGAAAGAAACCAAGCTATATAAACACACGGAAGGGTCTTTTTTCCATTCACAGAAACACCACCATCAAATGAATGCCACTACAAATAGGGAGGCTTTCCCCCTGCCCTTCTCAGCACATCAGCAATTGCCACGTGTATTGTTTGTCGTAATCTTTGAAACCAAACCAGTTTCTCTCTCCAATGGTCTGCCGACTTCTCCACACTGGGTAGTCATCACAGGAAGGGAACAGAAAGGAAAAGCTAAGGTTCATCGCATTGAGGTTAGAAACAATCATCTAATTACTACATTAGTGAGAAACCTCAGAAACATATGAGGAGCATTATGGCTAAATGTGAACTGGAAACCAGAAGGAGTCCAGGTCAGTCCCAGATGAGGCTTTTATCGTGCAAGCACTCTGCTTTCATCAGAGAATTTTACAACCTCATCCAGGCACTGTTGTTCTGTACATGAGGCTCTGCAAGCACCAGTTTTTGCTTCCAGATTTGTGGCAGGAATTTTTCCCAGTGGTTTTTCTTTTCCTGCCTTTGTGTATATTCCATTACACAACCACAAGGCAGCAATGCTGAACAACAGAATTACAAAAATACACGCGCGTTTTGTGGTGCAATTTCCAAATCGTACCATTCTCCTCTGATATCTTACATCACTGTGTAGAGCAAACTATTGAAAGGAAGCAATCACAAACACATAATAAATGCCTTATGTATTTGGGAAACACATGTTCAGCTTCCATTTGTAACTCTCTGCTGTTTTTCTATTGCTGCTTCTGCCTTATCTCTGACAAAAGAAAATTATGGGAAAGAGCCAGTTCATATGACCATTAGGACGTGTTGAAAATGGGGGCATGCAGGCTGGCATTTTGTACCAAAGGACATTGGCCAGTTCTTATGAGACCACATTTAAGCCACAGTGGCTTATGGTGTATGTCAAGGGACTGCCATAGATCCAAGTCCTAGCCTTGGCTTTTTGTGTCACCTGTACATACGAAGGGTGGGTTGTTGGTATGATGAACTGCCCACCCAGAACCTTAGGACAGCCTATGGTTTCTGGGTGACTTTTGAAGGGCACCACCAAGCCACCATCACTGGGTGCAGCAGAGACAAAAAACCAGGGTTATAGCTCCAGTATTTAAGCCATGAAAACCTAATCAATATCTTTTGATTGATAATGCTAGGAGCTGACTGTTCAAAAGCACACCTAGCTTAAAACTCACCTCACCCTTCACTAGATGGTTTTGGGCAAACTATTGTTCCACTGGATCAGCGCTATGGAGATTGCACGAAACTAGCCTACAGGGTTCCTGTAAAACTTCTCAATCATGTCTGGGTTGGATATTTTAAAGTACTGCAAATATTCTCAACATGATCACTCGTTATGTGTTTTTAATTGCTGTAATGCATAGCAACTTTCCATTTCTAGAAATCTGGGGCATTTGCTTTTGTACAAACAGAAGATGGTTTGTAAGGATGTTTCAAGGGAAAGCATTCTGTTTACAGCAATGCCATTAAGCCGAACTGTTTGCTAAGCATCAGCAAAGAACCGGGCTTCATTCTCAGTGGCATGCATTAATCTGGCTTAACCATATTATTTGGACTCTGGATGTTCATGGTCACTCCTCTTAGGATTCACATGGGTAGAATTAGGCATGCTTTTGTCCTTCTTGGGAACAGTTTAAGCACTTCTGCCAAACAGTAAAACCAAGAAAGCTTTTCCAATACTCATTTAGGGCCAGCATAGACAGAGACACTGTGTGAATGCAATTAACACGGACATTTGGGTTATGCAAGGAACAGCTGTAGGAAAGCCCAAACAGATCCTGTGGGGGAAGAGAGAAAGATTAACCCCTGGCCCACTTCTTATGGAAAGGCAATCCACATCTTGTTTAAACCATGGGATGCCAGGCCCAAGCAGGGATAACTGTTAGGTGGGTAAGCAGGTCCCAGAGTTGGATGCACAACCCCACGGTGGCAGGGAGAACTAGAAATTCCTAATCCCACAGTTTACCAACCATGAGAAGTATTGAGAGCCCCATGAATGATCAGAATTACTTTCATCCAGCAGAGGGGAAACTGGAGATCCAACTCATTTTATGTCCTTTTTTCTTTCTTTCTTTCTTTCTTTTTTAACCCAATCCTTTCTCTAAAGAGCTCCGGGTGGGGTACCTGGAACATTTCTTCTCATTTTATTTCATGGCAATGCTAAAGGTAGCTTAATCTGATAAAAGAGTGAGTGGCCCAGGATTGCGCACTGAGCTTCATGCACAGGTAAAGTTTTTCCACTTTGCTCTATGGAAAAACTGAAACTTTAAATAAATAAAATAAATAAATTCAAAGAGCAGCCAAGTGAGAGTTTGGACTCCATAAACTTGCTTTCCCCATTAATTTCAGAAAAACTTGTATGGGAGAGATTGCAGGCCAATTCAAAAGCTCAACCAGCAGACTAGCTGGCACTTGTTAGTAGAGAACAACTCAGACTTAACTGGAAGTCTAAGCCTGTTGCATGT
This sequence comes from Varanus salvator macromaculatus, assembly GCA_023646645.1. Lineage (NCBI taxonomy): Eukaryota > Metazoa > Chordata > Lepidosauria > Squamata > Varanidae > Varanus > Varanus salvator. Next base: position 10,627,773 of record JAIXND010000657.1, on the reverse strand, counting down.
GAACTGGCCCAAGCCCTGAAACAACAGGTTTGCCATCACCTTAAATTCTCCTTGCATTCAAACAAACACAAATTGTACTCCAAATGTTCACAGGAAAGCCTAAAGCTAAGGGCCCAGTTCTACTCCTCATGCCTGAAGAAATAGCATTTAAATAACATTTTTGGTGCTGCCCGTGGGTCATATGCAAGGCCGACATAAATAGACGGCTTCCTTGGGCAGCTACTGGAGGTCCAGTTCCATGGCAACAGCCATTCAGCACAGCCAGTCAAGCTCATTGACAAGAAGAAGGCGGGAGAAGCCACTAGAACTCAAGGTGCCAATCAGCCCCGGAGCTGGCTGTGGTCATCAGCACTGGCCTCACATCTCACCCCCTTATGGTGCTACTTGCTGTTCTATCTGGGGTAGTAGGAGAGTCCGAGAAGCGTTGAGAATGTGGAGGAGCCCTGCCAAATGAACACTTAGAAGCAAGAGGATGACGGCACTCCCATGGAGGTGTGTCTGTCACCCTTCTTGTGCACCTCTTGTCCCCTTCTCCAGTTCTCTTCCCACTAACCCCATTTTTAGGGTTTCCAACTTGTACTACAAGGTTCCTCCTTTCCTTTACTGTGGTTTCCCTCCCTGGTCTTTTCCAATTGTGTGCTAATTAGCCAACAGGCAGCCTTGTCCTGTCAATTTTCTTCCGTGTTGCCTATTTCACTTGGCTCTTCCCTTTGTTAGCTGAAACATATAAGAAATGGTCCAAGCAAGGCCACAGACATTGTACAGTCATAAGAGCAGACTTGCAAGAATTGATTGGGGAAAAATAAATAACAATTATGGAACTCCACTGCACATTTGAGGCTCTCTTTCTTCCTTTCCCTCTCTTCCTCTTAAATTAAAAGCTGGAAGACAAGTTGCAGTCTTTCCAAAGTGCCATTCTGGCACCAGAAGAAGAGTGGCCACAGGTGAGATCACAAAAAGGGAACAGGAGTAATTTTTTGCTGCTTTTGCCAAGTGGCTCTGTTGGCAATCACAGTGACTGACAACACTGTGGTTCAGATGACATGATAACCCATCATGGGCAAGGACAATGCCAGAGCAAGCCATGAGTCCCCTCCACGGCTTGTTGCAAATAAATCAATAAGCCACTCCACACTGGCTAACTACTCATAATGGATGATGACATTGTGAAAGTCCAACCATGTAATAGCTTCTACTCAGTGAAGAAAGGCCTTTTTTGTGTGTTTTGTTTTATTCTACTTATTTTTGTGTTTTGTTTATTCTACTTATTTATTGTAAGCTGTCCCAAGACATTCTGTAGGGGACGGGATAGAAAACTTTTTAATAAATAAATAAAATGAAGTACAGGCAAGGTCATTGTTCTTATTTCCAGACAATCTTTTATAGCAAACGTAAGATTTCTCAAACCAAGCAGATTTCAACTGAAATGTACCTATATCACAACAGCTTTCTTCTCAAACATTCATAATTCATTCACAGTTAGAATAAATACTCACTTGGTATTAACTACCTTCAAAAAGTGAGTGGAGGACAGAAAGTGGTAGGAAGAAAAGAAGCCACGGCTTGGACAAAGAAGTAGTCCACAAAGGGGAGAATGCATTATTCAGAAGAAAAAGGGTAAGCCACATATGTGGGATTCCTAATTTTATGGGATCTGGGCAGGGGAAAGGCTTCAGACATGTATCTCACAACATGAGATTGTCTCTGCCTTCCCCACCTATATGGACATGCTGCAGCCTCTACATCCTTGTGTTTCTGATTTGCACATCGTTAAGGCAAGTTTACCTAGTTAATGTCTTCTTTTCTGTTCTAAATGCACCGTTGGCCAAATACCAAGCTGGCTTTCTCCCATCCATTGCCAATAAAATTTCAACAAGACCTGCTCTTAAACTATCACAAAGCAAAAAGCAAAGCCAATGTATCCTCCGCGTTCTAAAGATACGAGATCCAGCTAGAGGGATGGGCAACATATGGTTGCCATTCACCCATATGTATCCCCTCAGGTGTCTTCCTGATAACACCTAGCCCAGAAATGATATCACTCAACGTATCCTTACCCAGACTGCAATTCAGACTGCTCTGGGGGTGCAAAGAAAGCATAGAAGAGGATGACAGATCACATATAGAAGAGGATGATGGATCATTTGCCTAGATGTTCCCAGGGATTTTTCGTGCATCCATCAGGACACAAGGACTCATTTATGTTACTCTTTTGGTACTCCATAACAGCTCCAGAAATCATTTTGGTTTTCTGCTTTCCCCCTTGTTTGATGGCTCCCTCCCCAAATGGAGCACCCCTGCACTTACACGCATGTTCCACCGAAAGAGAAGGAAATGAAAAACTGAAAGAGGAGGGACGGGTAAGCAGACACCAATACGCATAAAATTTGCATATGTAACTGTATATCTAAAGATACAAACTGCGAAATCATTCAGATAATTTAAATGGAAATGCTTTATACCTCACCATGGTGGAAAAGACTCAGCTCTCTCATAGAGTTTCTTTGGACGTCAGCTAGGCAGCCTTTCAATTGAGCATGCCTTCAAACTGAGGACTGCCTTCTGCCAGCCGTTTAATTAGAAAACAGTCCTCTAAAGTAATAGGACACATGGCTGCCCTAACCACTAAGTTCAGGCTCAGACTTTAATGAATCTCCAGGAGGAGAAGCTAGCAGTGTCTAAGAATAAGGTGCTACATGGTTTCCTTGGCTAGTAACACTGGTTCTTACATAACGTAACAGTAATTCATGATTGATCCTTGGTTTGTTGCCTTTATCCAAGGGTTATCTGGCACCCAGCTGAATGAGCTGTGTTGTGCTCTAGAGCACTGACTTCTTTGCTTCTTTCCCCCTTTGACCACCCTCCCCTCTGCTCCAAATGGCTTGGCAGTGCTGGGGAATAGCATGGTTACTTGGTTTTACCCATTGCCACCTGTGTTCTGGTGAAACAAGCCATGAACAACCCTCTGCTCAGTGTTTGCATGTAACAACCACCCATGCCTTAAACCACCCAGTGTGCACAATCCAAAAAAACAAACCACGGACTCTCTTCCTGCGTTGTTCATGGTCCGTTTGCAAACCTCAGTCTGCTAGTGTGGCCATGTTCATATAGCACAACCACCCAGAATTCAAACAGTCTGAACTGTGAGTTAGTGTTATGTGTGAACCAGGTCACAGAAATGATGTTCACAGTGGAGCCAACAAAACTGCATAAGGGCAGAGTCAAGAATATTGGCAGTAGCTATGTGAAAGCAGAGCTTTGACCTGTAGCTTCCCCCATTTCGATTTTATTCTGCTCTGCCCATTTATATCCAATCTCTTAAAAAAATTAAAATACCAACCCTTGAGGCAGCTTAAAAATTATTAAAACCATAAAATAATTCATCATAACACACGTTAGAGGAAGACAATTAAATTAAAACTACAAAACTTAACTCATTAGGCCTAGTTCTCACTGACACAATAAACTTGATTCTGGGTCATACCATGTCAGCTAACAAGCAGATGCTAACATAATTGAAGACTGAGTCCAAAAAACCAGTCCCTTCTCCCAGAAAGCTAGCTTGTCAGGCAAAAGACGAAGCTGGCACCATTCCCCTGCTATACTAGTTTTCTGGGTGGAGATAATTTGTGTCAGCCTCCTCCTATACTTGCATTCAGCAGATAAAAGTGCAATAAAACTAGGCTTTTGGTGAAAGCTTTCATGTCTATTTTCCTCAGTCCAGTTTAAATGGTTATTTAATGGTTTTCCATTAAGAATTGTGCCAACTCAGCTTAACAAAGATGTGAAATCCAAAGGACTGTTGAAAAATGTCGCACTTTTGAGAAAGTATTAGTCACAACTGGTAGGGACCTGGAACTCAGTGCAGGAATTGGACAGCCACAGCATTCATAAAAGCCTAAGAGGAGCCATGGTTGGGTCAGCTGAACGACCTTTCAGGTGTGCTGCACCTGTACAGACTCCAGTGATCCCCAAGAGGTCTGACCAGTGGTCAGGAAGGATGGGTCCTGAGTGCAACACATCTGGAGAACACCAGGTAGCAGAAATGGATGGAGTCGAGGTGTCTGCAATGGGCTTCCCCACCTGCATTCACACCTGAACAAGTGCAGAGTTCTTTGCAAATTCAGACTGAGCTAAAGCGTCGTCTCTGGTGAGCTGACCCAACAAAACTCCAAAGTCTCATCGGTACACAGAACTCAGTTGTCCAGTTCTTTGCATCCTAGTCTTCGTTTGGCTGTGATGGAGAGTCATACAAAGAACATCCATCCCCGTTTCATGTTCAGTAATCTATTTGCAAATTATGCCCTGGCTGGGCCCATTTCTTTCCATAGGCAGCAAATAAGCACTCTGCACATTAAAATACTGTAGTTGCATTCACACCAATAAAATTCACATGCAAGGAACACTGTTTTGTTTCTAAGCTTCCATACCATATCATCCTGCACATAACCTTAAAATTGAAATGCCATGTCATATTTTCTGCCTCCAGTAGCAAGTGTTATCTTACCTTACATTCTATTATATCATTGTATTTTCTTCATCCTGCTTGATAAGCTGTCAATATTGTTTTGGCAGCAGAAATTTCCATCTTCTGCATCAGATGATCTGCGTGACCTTTAAGCGAGTTGCCGGTGAGATAATTTACTTGCGTTATTGTGACAAAATAATATCTTTTTCTACTGGGTCACATGACTTGTGATCACTACATGATTCCCAAAGAACGATTAAAAATTTGCACTCTCCCCCCCCCCCATTTTGGAGAGGGGGAGAAAAAATTAACACATGCCTTATAAATATGCTTTTATGAGAAAAGAGAATTAAAGAAGTGACTGCCTAGGAAATTTTTAATGCAATAGATCATGTGGCCTAGTTTCCCTTTTAAACACAAAAACAACACAAAAGCTAAATTTATTTATTTGTATTTTCACTGCTCAGCCTTTTGCAGCTAATGTTTTAATACAATTTTTGAGCGTCTTGTATTAGCAGAAGGATGTAATCACAAATATCAAGCTTTCTGGCATCTTTTGGCTCTCTGCGCATAACAAAAATGTCAAACAGATTTTAATGAAAGGCTGCGTGCTTTGTGGGCTATTCACAGTCTGACACAGAATTCTAATTTTCAGATGTCTTAGACGTACTGTTTTTAATGCACAAGCAATTGTAACTTGGAATACTTTACAGGAAAGGTACCAAATCAACCCCAAAATAATATGAATGACCGGCTGATTTCCTGTCACCAATTTCCATTCCACGTTCTAGCGTTGGGAGAACCAGACACATTCTCATTCTCCAAAATTTTCTGCCTTTCATTACAATGCTCGCTTCGGCTCACTCCCAGTTCCTTTCCAAAGTTTTGGCAGTTTGTCCAATTGGGAAAAGTGCACACTTGGAACCAGCAATTGTGTACTTTCAAGAGTGCACTGTTCGCCATCCAACCACTAAAGCATGAAGATTTTTTTAAAATCACATTTAAAAGTGAGCTTCTTTTGTCCAAACAAATGCAAATTTTTTTCAAGCTCCGTTGCAAGTCTGAGATCATAGGACCATTCTTTAAAAAGGCAAGTGAATGTCTGAGCTCACAAGTGGAAGCGGAGCAAATTCATCATGCCCAAATTCATGGGAGGTCATTCTACGATTTAGTTGGCAACTGTTTACATCTCGATCCGGATGAAATTGTCGCTTGCCAAAAGAGTCTTGTACACTTGCTGAATGTGCAAAGAATTGCCACCCTGGCGCATGCACTCAGGCCACCTGAAACAGCAAAGGATTCACAGCTGCTACAGAGAGCCACTCACCTGCCAAAAGCAGCCACTCTGGTCTCAGAGATTGGCAAGTAGAGGCCACTTCTTCTTCCAACAAGGAAAGCAGAGGGTCAGCTGCTCCTGCAAGTAACCAACCCTGCCAGTTGCCACCAGAAATGTCGTGGCAGGAGACCTGGTTGGTGGGACTCTCTGAAGCACCTGCTGGAAGAGGCAGGGCAGAGGTGGCAGCGAGGGACCCTGTGGGTTGGGGAGGGAGTGCGATTCACAGCTCCCTCCACTCTGCCACCTGATGTGGCTGCCACACCTTTCTTCATGGGTGGACCAACTTGGGTGGGAGGGTTCCACTCTAGGGAGGTCACCTTCCACCGTAAAACAGCACTTTCACACCTGATGCTAGAATTGCAGGGCAAGAGTGGATTTAACCTCCTAAATGTGTGTATTTGTTCACATGCCTCAGATCACACAGAGCACTGCATGACCTTTACACAGGTGACAACTTGGGAAGTGCTACTGACCCTGCAAGGAAGGCCACTGTGAACTCCCTGCATGAGTTCTTGACCTGCCTGCATAGCTCTCCATCAAGGTCACGTGCTGAGTCTCCTTTGCTAGCTGGAAAGGCAGGGCCTGCAGCTGGAGGGGAGACCACCTGTGGAGGCAGAGCAGGGGGGCGGCCTCAGTGGCCCTTCCAACTCGACTGCTATTCTATTCTGGTAGCTATTTGCCTTCTGCAGATCTGTTTGGGTTTTTGTTTTTGTTTTTTTTAATAGGAACCTTTATTGCCATAAGAATACAGTACAGATCTACACAAATCTGCACAATCCCACAGAGATACCCCCAAATACTGCACTGCTAATGAGCACTAGACTGACTCTTAGCAATCTCCCACAGAAAGGCTGCTGTTCTCTCCACTGTGTCAGCCAACCCAGATAGAACAAATCGGACCTTTTCCTGGTCTGACCAAGCTCTCATGTTGATCAGAATTGGACCTAGAAACTTGGTATGAGCGCCCTGAAAAGTGAGCCGTCAAAAAGCACGTGTGCTGTTGTTTCCACGCCTCGTCCACATGGGCAGAGCTTTCAATATACGGCACCTCCTTGAATCTACCTGGCATTAGGGCGGACAGCGAGGCACCCATCTTACCAAAGGATACACCCTGTGCTCTTGTGGCTCTTTAAGAATGGCAAAAACATGGCCACTTGCCCTACTGTGATTGGAATATGTAGGTGCAGAGGGGAGCACATTTTACCCAATAGCTCCTGGAATTCTCTCCCCAAGCTTCTCCTTTTAATCATTTGGAAGGCTTGCCTTTGACTTAAAAAACCTAATTGATCAGGGTCTGTACACCCAAGCTCTAATTTCTTAACAAGTGAGGAGATCCCTATTGGAAGTTCAGAGTCTGGCACAAGATAATGTGTCTAACTCTCACACAATCCGCTTTATAAGATATGCATAGCCAAAACCTGATGGAGTTCAGCCAAGCCATTGTCCAGCCAGGACTGTCCAGTCTCCAAATGCAGTAATGAAAGGGGGACACACCCTGGCAGTCCCAGGATTTTCCAGAGGAACGAGGATTGTATCCGTTCAATTGAATGATTCAACACATTTAGCCAAACAGGGACACCATATAATACTAGGGGTATAATTTTGGTCCTGAAAACTTGGAGTGCATCTGGCACACAGCGATTCCCTCTGTTGAAATACAGAATCTGAAAGCCAGGCTACATTAAGTTCAGCTTTCCAATGGTAGACCCAAGAGTTCTTGTAATGAAAATTGATTCCCAGATATTTGAATTGTTAACCTGTTCTACACTGTTCCCTGTAAATTTTCAGGAATTTTTTCCCATGTTTTGGCAAAGACCATTACTTTGGATTTGCTGAAACTTAATTGCAGCCCATTTTTATCCAAATGTTCTGCACAGCTGTTAATCAAATGATTCAAATCTATGTGTGTTTGAGAGAGAATTACTGTCTCATCTGCGTAAAGCAGCAGTATGACTTTACACAACCTGAGTCTAGGACTGTGACCTTCTCCACTGGTCAGCTGAGATGCTGGATCATTTATTAAGAAATTAAACAAGGTCTGTGCTAGGATATATCCTTGTTCCATTCCCTTATTAGTTGGAAATGGTTGGGTTAGTTCACCTTTCCATGATGATCCAACCTGGCAGAGTTTGTCCAAATATAATGTTCTTACAAGTAGAAAAAGGAATCTTTTACCTATTCCTAGTTTTTGCAGCTAAACTCTGGCTTCTCTTCAGATCTAATCCATTCAACTGAAGACAAGGAGGACAAGGTTGAGAGAGGAAGGGGACAGAGGAAGCTCTCCCAATTTAAGCTGGACTATTGAACCATCTGTCCCAGCATCTTCCCCACTGACAAGCAACAGTTCTCCTGTGTCTCAGAAAGAAGTCCTCCCCATCACCTGTGACTTGTCTTAGCTGCAAACACGGGAAATTAGAGACCTCCAGCATGACTGATCAAATGTTCAGGCTTGCCAGAAATGAGTGCTCAGAGAGAAGAGCAAATTTCCTTGCTGAGAGCTAAACTTCCTTTCTCAAGTGCTAAGCAGCCTCTTCCTCCATCTCTCACACTGTGCAAAGAAAAGTCTTCACTGCTACCCTGGAAATCATTGGACCCCTTGCAAGGGGTCTGGGAGGCAGCCTGGTCCCTGGGACTGGAACCGCCGGCCCCCTCTGATCTAGAGCTTGGGCACCTGCAGCAGGATTTTAAACAACTTTTTGACTTCCTTTAGAAGAGACCACACACCTTCAAGTCCCCCAAGTCTGCAGTGCTCTGTGGTTCAGCATAGCTAAGCCAGTTGACTTGAACAGACTCTAGGAACTCTATTTTCTGCACAGGATCAAACTGTGTGTTTTTAATATGCTGTCCATATGGGACGGAAAGATGCTTTTGGAGACACATGTGCATTTTCTGCTGTACAACTTGCACGGTCCTTTGCATCCTGGCCACTGGTCTGACATTCTTGGAAGGATCTGGACTAAGTTACCTTTGGTAGCCTTTCCAAACTTAGAGGTCCACATGATTTGTTTTCTGCTCTCAGATGACACTACGGATAGGCCTACTCTGGAAAATCCAGCTTGAGCTCCACACATTCCCTGCCTGCTTGCAATCCTGGCAGGAAAAACCAGGGGGTTTTTCCACAGGTCTCTTCCTTTAAGATGGGCCACTCTCTGCCCCGCTTTTTAAGAATGCTAAGGACATTTGAGCCCATCTAAGCAAATTAGATTAGTATGATCCACGCACATTTCTGCATTTTTTTAAAAAACTGTGGAAGTCACCACCCGTCCAACAGACAGAAGTTCATCAGGTGGGTCAACGACAAGAAGTTGGCCCCAGCACATGCAAAATGCAATTGGGGAAGCAAATCTCACTCTCCCACACCCATCAGATTCTTCACACATTGCTGCCTGGCGTGGATCAGAATGAAGATTCCTGAACATTTAGCTTTGTTTTTTGTCCAATAGCTGGGACCCAGGCTTCTACATCTAATTCTCAGGCACCTAAGCAGTCTTTAGCAAAATATCTGTAGAGAGCTCCATAAATAGCCCCAAAGAACACAGATCGATGTGATGCCCTATTGACAGAACTCCCATTCTAATGCACATATTTTATGCATTTTATTGTGTTCATGTATGTTGATTCATAGCAGATTTGTCGATAAAAATTGCACAAAGTCTTTAAGCTATAAATGTCACCAAAAATTATGACGACGATAACAATTTTTATGTGGACAGGGGGTCTTCTGAGGTAGGTTGTGTAACTATAAAGGAATAAAAAATATTCTGCTGACCTGTATTGCATTGCCCAAAGAGTATACCAGTCACTGATTTATGTCAAAAACATGTAATAATGCACAACATATTTAAATGCAACAGAATTATAGGTTAGAATACCTGTGATATTGTGCACCATCTATGAATATGTATGTATCAAGTTAAAGTCCATGGCAAGCTGTTTGGATCTGAGCTGAAATGATAACAGAAAAGACAACCACCATTTTGAAAGCAACAGAAGCAAACAGAATGGGATAATGGTGTGAGGACAGTTAATGAAAATGAGAGGAAAACCAGTGTCAGAGTTTAAATCACTAAAGTCATATTTCCCTGAGAAGTTAAAATCTGACTTCCAGTTGAGTTTTCTTCTCGGATTTGAGAAAATAAGAGATTGGTTTTTAAAAACAAGTTTCATATTCATACCCTCAAACATTGCAGGGTGGGTGGGTGTGTGTGTGGGGGGGAGAGAGAGAGAGAGAGAGAGAGAGAGAGAGAGAGAGAGAGAGAGAACAAGATAACAGCTGAAGTAAAACAAAGGGGCAACCCAAACAATAGTTCACAAACAACACTAAAGCCATGATAGACAGAAAGAGCAATAGGTCCAGGTCAAGATCGCTTACAGGGCAGGTGAATCCCAGGCTGGAATCAGAATCAACCTCAAATCGTGCTTCTAGCAGCTCCTGCAGGCATCTTCTGGACTTTTTGGCCTGGAGCTGATGCAGCCTGCACCCAAGCCCCAGCTGCAGCCACTCACCTTGATTGCAGCGTCCTCCTTGGGAGGAGTCCTCTTCCTCCCAAGTAGGCTTCAGCGGCACAGTGACCTTTTCTTGGTTTTCTGACATGGCATGGCCTCCGCTGGAGCTCTCATTCATCGAACTCCTCTGAGGAAGACCACCCCTGTTCCTGAAGGACTGGGACCTCAGAGGGCGCTTCCATGGTGAAGACTCTGGCAAAGCCTCAGTAGCAGCCTCCATTAAGACCTCTGATTGAACCTGCTTGGAGAATCTTCCAACTGGGACATGGCACTCAGAAAGGCTATGGAACAGTGCTTCGTATGTTCCCTGTTCCCAGCACCACGTCCTATATTTCTGGCCAGAAGTTCATGGCACCGAACTGAACATGTCTGTTTAGAAATGCTTTGGCCCACCCATCCAGGTACCTCCGAACTTCAATTTCCGTCATTCTTGTGCCAGCTGGGCATGGGGAAAGAGCTGCAGCCCAACACATCTGCACTGTACTGGGGTTTGCGGTTGCTCTGGTGTGTGTATTCAGGCACTCCTCTCTGTTGTTGTGGCACCCCCTTAACAGAACTGAGTCAGAAGTTGTGCTCTGTCAAACAATGAAGATTTCCTTTAGTCTCTAAATATACTCAGGAGAAGGTGTGTGTTTGTGAATGTCTTCCAATTACAATAGGAACAGCCACACTTTTCTGCTGCAACAATAGAAACCAGACAGGAGGAAAATATGGGGCAGAAGGAAATTCACACAACACAAAACAACACAACAGAGAGGAATTTCAGCACCAAGTTGGCATCTTCCTGCTTCTCCCCATCTTCTCCTTTCATGCAGTTTTGTTTCACTGATTGGAGCATGTTCTAATTTTGTCATTCAAGCCATCTGACTCTCCCCGGCTCTATACAAACAAAACCTAATTTAGTCAGCGATGTTTTAAGTCATAACAATGACGGATGGCCGAGGTTCAGGTGTGCCAGAATATTTAAACCCCTCGTCTACATTTCTCTATGCACCCCTCTGAAAGCAAGACAGGCCGAGGTTTGGGTGGTGGGATGTTTTTATTTTTAGGTATTCAGATTAATTATGGTCGTGCATTTAGAAGGGGGAGGGAAAAATCTCTTTCTATTCTCCATTATTAATTGGTTATTTAATTAGAAATCCCAGGCACTTCGGATGTTGGTTAGCTAAAACTATGCACACACTCTCTCTCTCACACACATGCATAGACATAAGCTACTGCTTTATTCTGTTGCCTTTTTGTATCTTATGAAGGTCACAATAAAAAGTGATTGTTTGGCATAGCAGCCGTGAATTATGCCACACAGACAAGCTTTTAACCTATGTGCCTTCGCTCTGAGTGAGACACACATGGATGTGCTCTTTTAAACAGTTCTCTATTGAAGAGGATTCAATCACCATAATGAATCTGAAGCCAAGGAGCAATCTTCTCCACTGAAAGAATTTCTAAAAGATTGTAGAATTTGTAAAACGAACAGCTCGCAGACTAAATGGCTGTGTGGGTGAATCAATTATCGTCGGGCTTGTGGTAGTCATAATATTTAGTACATATCAGAATTGTGTTTCAGGTATAATAAGAGATGCCAGCGCTTTTCTTTCCCCCATTGCTGTGCCCCGCACACACGCCCACTCGCCCATCCATAGACATCTTCCCTCGGGCTCCCCCGGACAACAGCCCTCTTCCAGGGCAGACCTATTCGGAAGGAAGCCCCCTGACTTATTCCCTGTCCCTGCCTCTGCAAGATTCCAGCTCAAGTCGATGTGCAAGACCGAGTCAGAATGAATATGAAGCCCATTTTTGAAAAATCCATTTTTGGTGGAAAGTCTGCGGCGTGCGAATGAAGCTGCCCACACCACTTTAATCGTATTAAAATGTGCATCTGATTTTTTTTAAGGGTCACAGACGAATCTCATCCAGGCAATAAGCGTGCAACACAAATATATTTTTCTCCTCAGGTCCAGCTTCTCACCACTTCCTTATTAATACAATAATTATTTTCCTCTGACAGCAGCATTTATAACTATCTAGTCTGTGTCCAACTGCCCATATTTCCATTAATCAAAGGACCTGAAGATGACGGCCATCATTTTCATTTATGATGACTTATAGGTTCATTGCAGTTCGCTTAAATGTTACAGTGAGAGAGACAGCTGTGGGCAACCGAGAGAGCATCAGATGGAGCTGGGTTAATTCTTTTGTATGTTTGAAAAATGAGATGAACCGTCAATGGCGTAACTTGACTTTATGCCCCAAGCCCTCCGTCGATGGCTATGGTTGGGCACAGACCCTGAGGGTCTCGGCTGAGTGTGTGTGTGGGTGGGTACATGTGTGTGTGTGTGTGTGCAAGTGCATCTGTGTGTTTGCACATGAATTTACCAACCACATAGTTGCCCACAAACAACCAGATGTCCTCCCCAGAAGGAGCTGCTCACCTCAGGACTGCCACACACACTGTCAGGGAGTCAGAACCATGGTCCCGTGGGAGCCAAGGGGAACCCACTCCTTCCATGCCGTGGTCCCACTGCAAATTGCTGCTTCCTGAATCTTCCTTCACCCCAAGGCAGAAGCTTCCATCGAGTCTGGTAGGATTGTCCTTCCATGGTCCTTCCTGGGGACATGGGAGGAAAGTGTCCAGCTTGTCTTGGTCCCTGTCTGACTGCTGTCCCTAGTCTACCTTCACGACCCACCCAGGATATGGATCTGAGAGCTTGTGCTTGTTTTGTAGCATTCATCTGCTTACAGGTGCACAAGTGCGGCAGGCAGTAAACAAGACTGGTAGGCCTGACAGGGAATCATTTCTCAACATACCACACAACTAAACATCATGTACACCTCAGAGCAACCACACGTACTTCCAGCTCCCCAGGGTCGCTTCTTGCTAAAATTCAAACACTTGCATGCTACCCACCTCCTCTATCTCCAAACCCATTTAAACCACAAAAACAAAACAAACAAACAAACAACCTTGACTCTTTTTTATTGTCAGCAAAAGCAGGTGGGTGTTCCAACTTCAGCTGGTTATTAATTAGCATTTATGGTTCACAGCCAAGCCATGCCAAAGCTAAATGGAGCCTTTGAATGGCAGGATGGGATGGGCCAGAATTCTCTCTCTCTCTCTCTCTCTCTCTCTCTCTGCCTGTCTATCTCTCTCTCACACACACACACACATAGCCTTTTGCTTCTGAGGCCAAATGTCCCAGTGTATTGCCTTGCTAATGGCAAAAGTTAGCATCGGAAAGGACAAGTAGAATCTTTCTAATAGGGATGCATGCCAGAGATAGCAAAGAGTTTCCCTTTAATAAAAAACCCTACTCTTTATTAAAAGTGTTACAAGCATACTCTTTTCAGGTTTTAGACAATGTAATGTGATTTATTCAAAGAAATGCTGATGATTAGACATTAAATGGCACTAAATATTCTACTTCCTCTGCACCGCCTGATAAACTGGTTTCATTAACATTATAAGTAACAAAAGTTTCCATTTCAGTCGTCCCATTTTTTGTATTTTTTTTCCCTAACACGATCTCAGCTGCAGATGCATAACACTATAAAATTCATACTGTAGCACATGCATTAAGTCATCATAGCCATACTTCCAAACATATGGTTATATATGTTGGCATAATGCATAATTTCTATTTAGGGTCCCCATTTATAGAACGGTTTGTTGTATCGGTACTTCTGGGCTCAAGTCTTCCAATCTCCCTCCAGCCTGGAAAACATTAACCAAACAAGGAGCTGCCATTTATGTGGACCAGAATGAGCTGCAAGGTTCCAACTTCTCTGGCACGATCCGGATTGAGTCAAGTGCAACTGAGCTGGCAAAAGTGGGCTTCTCAACTCCCTCCTTCCTACCAGCCCCCAGAAATCAACCCAAAAGGGTCAAGGAGCTCTGCTGAATGACTTGAGCTGTGATGCTGAGGCCCTGGTCCGGTGGGGAAAGAGAATCCTTGAAAATTTGGCAGAGGAACCTTCCACTAGCGGAAGACAAATGCACGATCCAATCCTTTCCCCCTTCGAAAATATTTAATGCACTGAGGGGTAGTTTTGGGTTGCTGGTGAGGAGCTATGCAGTCTGGAGCCGCCCTGGAAAAAACCATGGATGGCAGGATGAGCTAAATTTGTCCTTTTAGTGCCCCATAGTAATAAAAGCAGCTCTGCTTCTTTGTTTTGGTGGGGAAGTCTTTGTTTGTTTTGTTTTGTTTAAATTGAGGGTGATAATAATACGTTGCCACCAAATTCAGCCGCGTGACAGAGGAGGGCAATGGCAGCCACGTGCATCTGACGGGACATATGCAAACCCCCCTCACACACACACATGCACCCTTTTGAGTTTCACACTAGCCTACTGTTGTGGTGGTGATGTGCCATCAAGTCATCTCTGGCTTCTGACGACTCCATGAATGTCCTGTCCATGGGAGCTTGACCCAATTCTTCCAAGCTGGAGGCTGGGACCTCCTGTGTGGGTTCACTCCTGCTCATATTTGCTCTTCCCTTTCAATTTCTGCCTTTCACTTTCACCAAGATTGTCTCCTCCAGGGAGTCCTGCCTTCTCATGATGTGTCTGAAGTCCAACTGTTTTGTTGTATTCACTGACAGGGAAAACTCTGGCTTGATTTGAGCTCTTGTAAGGCTCTGTTCCTGGCAGTAAGGCTTCACCCTAAAATATGACATTGGGGGATTTTTAACCTCCTTTTGCCTGCATCATTGCAATATGACCACCCTGCGCTTCTCTGAAATGCATTCGGTCCCCAGACTGAAAGAAGTATTTTGTTCCTCATCTATCTTAAAGGTCTGTTGCATGGATTGTTGAGAAAATGCTTAAATGACTCACAGATGTACATTTCCTTCACAAATGTTGAAATAATGGTGGGAAGACCATCCCTTCCTCAGAGAAGACCCTAGAAACGACTGTTGGAGCTGGCAGTGGGAATGGGTGTGTTGGTCCTGAGTAGAGATATCTAGTGTTACACCTTACCATCTTTTTGTTTATTACTGTTGTGTCTTTAATCTATTTTTGGATAGACTTCCTAAAATAGTCTTCCTTAGTCTTCCTTTTAGTCCACCTCCACCTTGGCCACTCAAAGGTTCATTCCAGGATCCCTGCAAATGTTATCAGAAACGAGGCCCTGCATTTTAGGGCATGGATTCATACTTAGCATCCTTCTGGCAATCTACTGCTACACGGCACTTCTGAGATTTCATGCCCGCAAGGACAGTGGCACCCAGCCCCCTTGGATACCTCATCTGTTGCCCTGACCCTGGGCAACCCAGCCTAGCAGAATCTGTGCCCATCCCACCCATCCGTAGCAACGCTTTGCAAAACGTTGTAAATGAACCTTTCCTTCCAAACTTTGCAAACTCTTGTGAGATTCCTAGAAGTGAAAAAGTTAAACTTTCCCCAGCCAAACAGACCACGAGCAGAAATAACCACTCCCTCTCCCCTTTCAACTTGAAAGTAATTTCCACATTTCGGATACTTGCCATTGTCTGCACTTGCTCTTGAAACAAAGTTCTGGTATTAGCTTTTCCTTGCCCCGCTGAGAAACCTGGGACTGACAGAATAGCAGCCATGGGCACTCAGCTTCCCTAAGAACATTAAGGGGAGACTTCCATCTAATTGGCTGTCCCCTTGGGGAGGAAAAAAAGATTCTTTTCCTATTCAAGTTCTTTAGTGCAACTTTTTAAATATGCTCCCATTCAGAACTCTGACTTGTCAAAGCCAAATACAACAGGCTATTCAAGGCTGTTTGTCTCCTGGGCCGAGCAAAGTCATCAAAATTCCACTGACATTGTTCCTCCTTACCTTTAAAAAGAAAAACAAAGAGATATTTCAGTCCACCATGAAGTCTTTCACTATTAAATCATAGGGTTCTTTGTTGGATGCAAGTTTCAGATTTCCCCCTTACCATCTTTATCAAAGGATAGCTTTGCCTCGCCTTCTCAGGCCACAGTAAAGAAAGGCTGAAATATGGATGAGTCAGTATGGGCCGCTTCATTCTCATGCACACTTATTTATTTCATAGTATTTGTATATCATTCTGACTCCAGACAGGTCCCAGAGCTGTGAACAGCACAAAGTTAAAAATAATAATACAGAGGTGTGTCTATAGTGGTAACTCAAAGATGCAAGAGTCAGACAGACTCCATGGAGTTTGGAAATATGAATGTTAAGCCTATGACATTTCAGAGAATCCACGCTTTAGAAGGAATCTCAAAAGAACATCCCTTCCAAAGTAGAAATTCTGTGCCCTATTCCTGGCAGGTAGGTGTCTACCCTTGATAAACATCCTTCATGAAGGAGCACTCACCACTGTCGGAAGCCAAACATTCCATGATCCAACCATTTCTCCATCCTTCTTCTTGTAGAATTAACCCACTTTCGCCACTTCTAATCTCTGGAGCAACAGAAAACACATTTCCCCCATCATCTAAATAGCGATAGCTCAGTGGAACATGCAACTCAACACATGCCACTCAGATATTTAGAGTATATTTGTTTGCAACATTTATAGTGCTCCACATATAAAGATTCCAGGGCAGTGGGCAATAAAAAAAGATTTAAGAGGCAAAAAATGCTATATTGATCCATTTAAAATATCTGTTAAGGAAACTCTGAAAACAGCATCATTTTGGTGCCAGGATCCAGAGGCAGGGAGTTCCACAGGAGAGGTACCCCTGCACTGAGGCCCTGCTCCAGGTGGAATCCAGTTGGATCGCAGGTCAAGGTAGACACACTAAAGCCATCCAGTCTGACGTCCTCAGTGACTGGGCAGGTGGATAGGTGTGAAGTGTGCACCCCAGAATCTTGGTCCAAAACAGCACAGACTATGCATTGGTACCAGATCACTGAATGTGGGTTGTAGTGAATCAGCAGCCAAGCAGCTGCATGCCGTCAGGGGGCAGCGCCAAACTTCTCTAGCTCTCCATTCTCAGACAGCCTCAGGGAGAGCTTTGCACTGCAGGGGTCCCACCTCAAAGGGATTAACCTCTGTCCTGCCTGGCCAGGCTTTCCCTGTCCAGGAGAGGCCGTAACAGGTGACTCAGTCAAAGCTAGTGAAAGACGTGCCAAGCCACCAGTCCTGAGTGAAAGCACTGAATCTGGGAGTGCCCCAAGAGTGCAAACTTGATCTTTCAGACGAGTGCAGCCCCACCCACAGCAGGCAACAGGACTGTCTCCAAGGCTTGGGGAACTTGGGCCTACAGGGCTGCCGTCTTGCCAGAACTCAGCTGGGGTTTCATAGAATCATAGCATAGCATTGGAAGGGGCATGAAGCACATCAGCCCTCATCAGCGGTCTCTAGGCATGGATCCAGGACTTGCACAGCTTCACCTGATGTTGCAGGGAGACCTTTGCATTGGCTTCCAACAGCACCTGGCTCCAAACTCCCTGCTCCCAGGAGTACCATACAAATGGTGACCATGTTGGGGAAAGAAGAAGCCATGTACAACCTCATAAGACCAAAGACCTGAAGAATAATCACCCAACGCTACTCTCCAAAATTAACATACGTCTCCAACACGCAGCCCATGGTGTTAGTCCAAGAAGATACTGTGGTTATTGTATCAAGCCAACAAGAGCTCAGGAAAGATTAATGGGGTTGCCCTCTCCCTCTCCTAAGGGTTATTCTTCAGAGCAGCCAAAACTGTTTTGCTAAGCAGGTAATTACCAAATCGAGTAATAAACATGCACATGTAAATCAATTGTGTGTGTGAACTCTAAACACAGCTCATCTTTGTTGCTCTTTCCTGGTTATTTCTTGCCACATAATTTCCTTAGGAGTTTCTGCCCTCTTCCCATGCCATTTGGATGAGGAACTCCTATAACATGTAAGGAAGAACATCACTTTCTCTTCCCTGCAAATGGAAAAACAAATACAAAGAAAGTTCACCCTGGCAGAAAATAATTTACAGCTGTTTTGGTGACACATACACAAAACTTCTAAGAGGTCCCTACCATGTTATCCATTTCCACAAAACCTCGCTTGAAAAACCGCATCCTGCCGAGAATACAGGAAACAAACTGTTAATGCTTCTCTGGAAGCGGTGATGCAGCAAGTGGCCTCTGCTGGTCCAACAACACGGTCGGTCTTCAGCTGCTGAGTCATGCTGTGTAGTAAAGCGACCGTACCAGGGATGGATTCTGCCCAGGGAGGGATTCTGAAGGGCAGGTGGTCACCGTGTCAGTCCTCGTAGCCGGACCTCCAGAAAGAGTCCAGAAATGTGGGCATTTGATGGAGACTCTCCGAACCATCCAACAGAAAACAACCCAAACGTTCAAATTCTGTGACATTCCCTCAGCCCAGGTTCTGCAGATGTTCAGCTCCGACCTGTAACATCTGGCCTTGGTGAGAATCGGCCCCGATGGATTCTCTCCACAGCATCTCCACACCCATAGGTATCTTGCCAGATATACATTTTTGTTTACATGCAGCCTCAGCTTTCTCTTGATTGCGAGGCAGTGCGGAGTGGCCGAGGAGGGCTGTTGTTGACATTTCTGCATTAGCTGGCTTTTGTCAATCTTGGCAGGCTCAGAAATTCTATCTTAAGGGCTGCTCTTTATTAAATTTGCAAGATACAAAACTGTGACTGACAAATAGTCGCTTTTCTTTTGTGAATGCATAAATAATAAATACGCCACTCTAAAAATAATTAAAATATTGCTCAAATTTAAAACATAGAGCAGAGCAAGGGGAGGGAAAGAGGTAATTTCTAGACAGCTTTATATGTAAAAAGGAAAGAACGGAGCACGAGGGAGGCATGGTAAACAAGTTGGAAAATGCCCACCCCCCGTCCCCATCCCCGCCCCAGAGCTCTGACAGTTTTCAATATTAAGGAGTTGAAAGGGGAGAAAGGAGAATGGATGAAGATCGCCCAAGTCTTCTAGTGCCTCGAACAGAACATCCAGAAAAGAATTCCCACTCTGCCAAAGGGGCAGAAAATATAATCAGGTCACGGTGCAATCCCTCGACACTGGCTGGGAGGCCAGTGGATCCTTCGGCAGCCTGGCCACAAGGCCCTCGCCCTCGGAGCCGGGGCTCCAAAGCGTGGGCCATGGCCCCGTACCTGTTGTGGAACGAACGGCTCTAGCTGCCTGCAGCTCCCAACTGCATCTCGGTGTGGGAAAAGGGCATGAAGCAGGCAGGGGAGGAGACTGGGGCCACAGACTTCCATGGCTCCCAGCCAGCATGCCAGGCGCCTTCCCGCCCCATCCCCAGCACGAAACCTAAACAGCCAAAAGCCAAAATCTGGAATCTCCCACACTTGTGCTGCAGGGGCAATGGCATTGCATCCTCTGTGACAGGCAATTTTTCTCACTTTTTAGGGAGATAAGCTATGACACCTGGGGGAGCGTCATGGGGTTCGTAGCATCCTGAGGACCTGCCTTTCCACGGATAGAGAGAAGCAAAGCACAGAGAAGTAAGCAGCTATACAAGTCTGTTTGACTAGTGGTGGAAAGGTCTCCTGCAAGGCCACCTACAGCCAGTGGCCAAGGCAAAAAGCAGAAGGGGGTTCCTTGGCCTGCTAGGAGCTGATCATTCTTTGTGACTACCTGGAATGGAAACCAGCCAGCCCTGGAACTGGTGAATTTGTTTTCCATCCCCGCCTCCCCACAAAAAAAGGAAAAGAAAGAAAAGAAGTGGGGGAAATGGAACCAGGAGGAGGAAAAAATGCGGGGAGAAAGGAGGCTGAGAAGGTAAAAAGCATCATCGCAGCTTCTGCCATAGTCCCAGAAGGTCTTCAGGTGTGACCACTGATCCACCAGACTGTCCATTGGATTGTTGGACATGCACAGAAATGATTGTGATTGTGATTGTTTACACTGAATTTCTATCCTGCCTGCAGCTGAAGCTCTCTGGGTGGTTCGCAACCTTTTAGGTCACCCATCCAGCTTTCAACCAGGCCTGACCTGTTCAGCTTCCGAGACGAGTCTCAATCAGGCACTTCAGGCTATGCAGAAGCTACAACTTCCACCTGACGTCAGACGCCTCAGTCGGCTTCATGGCTCGGCCAGCCCGTTCCTTGCAAACTTTTATCAAGATGCCTCTTCTATGCAAAACTCCTTTATTTGGGGAAGTGTGACCTAATTCCTGCTCTCTGCTCCCCACTCCCCAGCCACCATTATGCATGATAAATAAAACAATGCTATGGAAACACTGAAATCTCTCATCAATGTCTTTGTGAAAGAGGCCCAGATAAATGAGTCTCCGAATCAAAGCGATTACATGACTGACCATGTTTCATCCTCTATGTACTGAGCATAGCCTTTGTAAAGTTGGAGCGATAATAAAAAGTGGTATTGTGTGCTCTGAAAAGCTGTGTGGGTCTGTGCATGACTAATCTGTCTTTCTGCATTATTTTATTCAATCTTCTCTGACTTTATGCCTTTGACATTTTTGCTACACTCAGTAAATTTGAGTGAATAGGCAATTTTAAAGAATTTTTATAGGGCTTCAGAGAAGTCATATGCAGACTGTATCTTTGTTCAGATTTAACAGTTTAAATATTTCCTTTGTCTAGGATGCAGAGTAATCTTTAGTGTGTGTGTGTGTGTGTGTGGATTTGGAATCAGGATAGAAAAATGTATAGTAGCACATTGCAACATTTCCTCTTAAGGCAGAAAAAAAGGAGGGGAAAAGATTTCAGATGGAGTGGAGTGGC
The DNA here is from genome assembly GCA_023646645.1 of Varanus salvator macromaculatus. NCBI lineage: Eukaryota > Metazoa > Chordata > Lepidosauria > Squamata > Varanidae > Varanus > Varanus salvator. The sequence continues at coordinate 10,606,801 of JAIXND010000657.1, read as the reverse complement.
TGTAAAATTCTAGAAGATACAGAAGAACTCTTGGCCTTTAAACTTACCAATGCTGCGTTTGTCCCAGGGCTTCTCTCCCCTTCGCAGACACACAGCCAAGATTTCAGGATTTGCCAAGTAAGGCTGAGATCCAAGGAATTCTCTTGGATTTACTCTACTGCGTTCAGAGTTCTTCAAACAGATCACTTGCTTCACAAGTCACTCAACACATGCCATCTCATATTACATGGAGACATTATTGGTTGCTTCCAAAAATATCAATCAATCATCCATCCATCCATCCATCAATCCAGGTCTGAGATGTTTGACTCTGTTGCATCGGAGCCTTGGGTGTCGAAGGAATGAGAATCAAGACCCCAGTGCTGTGTTCCACTGCCTCCATGTGCTGAACCATTGGACAGGGTTCTTCCTGGAGTACCACAGGGTTCTGGGCTCCGTCCACCCCAGCTTAGCCACATCGGTGGGCACTGGGATCCCATTCAAGTTCTCAATGAATGTGCCTATAGATGTACTTAGACCATCTTCCCAGGCATATTCATTTAATGCATGAGGGAATAGCAATGAAAGACAGGAAAAGGATAGTATTTTTACTCACCACTGGTGATTCACTGAACGCCTTTTTCAAGCTTGCCTTAAAGCAGTGGTCTCTCCAGTGCTTGGTCCTCAGAGCCATTCCACTGGCAAAACAACTGCTGTGTGCAGCAGCAAGGAGCTACTCCTGACCCTCTGGAATAGCGAACTGAGGATGGGGCAGAGCTGATGGGATGGAGGGCCATGCACGCCATGAAAAGAAAGCAATGCATGGCGCTTTCTTTCTCGGGCCACTCCCTCTCTTCTCTACCCCTTACATGTGCACAGGCATGAAGCAGAAAAGCAAGCCATCCCTGGAAGAGTGGACTGGAGGGCCAGCCACACGGAGGGCTGCACAAAAGCTGTAAATGTGTGTTTCCAGTGGAGCATTGGGAATGCAGTGGGAACCAGGGGCATGCAAGAGGCAGAGAGGGACGAGTTGGCCGAGCTTTGGAGGCTGCTGAAGGGAACACTCATCTCTGCACTGCAGTTACACTTAGCAGCACAGAAAGGGTCCGTGAGTGGCCAGCTATTCACTTTGCCTGTATAAGGACCAGGTCGAATTCCTGGCATGGTTTGGGGCCAAACCAGGTGAGCAGTGGTGTGGGTGGCATTTTTTTAAGTAGAGGTGGTGCGGTGTGATCATGTTGGCCTTGGGCTCAGTGGTCTCACAGGTGGCTACCTTTAGACAGGACGTGCTTTACTTCAGTTGTGCAGTACACAAACCACAATTCCTTCCCCTGCTGTTCCCCTTGGCCCACCAGTCCATGCCTTACAACTGCTTCTTCACTGCCAACACAATGGAGCAAAGTTGCAGCAATGGAAGTGTTTGCCCAGCCTGGCTAAACAAGCAGATGCACCAATGAATGAAGGAATACTCTGACGATGTGTGCAGCTGTCTTTTGCGCTCACCCGCATCATGGCATTGCTGTGGCTACAGGAAAAACTGAGATTTGTGAGCCCCAGTGCTGACATGTTTGGGACTCGTCTCCCAACACAGCGTGATGGCCATTCGGAACATGCACCAAAGCACTTGGGGTTTGGACTTCGCCCCAAGGACCAGTCCTAGGTGCATCACTGGCAGCAGATGTGGTGCACGATCTGGATCAACACCCTACGGGAAGCTTGAATGTTTGGCCCCATGCCATAGGCCCATTCTCTCTCATATGCACATACATGTACATACGGCCGAAATTTACATGGGAGGGAGCTTCCATTGGCACGAAAGGGAGTTTTTTCCCTCTCCCAACGCAAATAGCAGGGTTGGCTTGGCTTGAAAACATAATTATCACCATCCATACAATTGCCAGCTGCATGAATTGCCTCTGCCTAACTTGGTCCTAAAGCAGAAGGAGAGAACTTTGCCTATCCCTTTGGAGAGCACCCAGCCAGTGGAGCTGGGTTGGGTGGAGCAGTAATCTGACTCAATCAATTATCAGTTTTTAATATTTGGCTCCTTTGAGATGATGTGGATCAGTCTTGGTTCTCAAAAAGGATAGGTTTGGAAATATCAGAGCAGAGAACTGGAGAGGAGAGGAGAGGAGAGAGAGAGGAGAGGAGAGGAGAGGAGAGGAGAGGAGAGGAGAGGAGAGGAGAGGAGAGGATGCGAGGCAAGAAAGCTAGATGGATGAGGTCTGTTTATGACTGAAAAGAAATGAACAAGAGTTCCATAGTCTGTCACCCATCATCTCCAGCCAGCATGGCCATTGGGAAAGACTAGACAAATTACATATCCAGAGTTTAGCTAACTCTCAATTATGGCTTATTTGATTGTGTTCACAAAAACCAAGAGACTCCAGGGATGACCCACAGAAGTCCCTTCGTCTTGCCATGTAAGGACCCTAAAATTTACTATTCGGCAGCATAAGATTTTCCACCTTATGGAAAATCTTTGGAGCCAAGTTCCTCAACAACAAATGCTCAGAGGACATAATGTAGTGAGGGCTAGCAGCTGAGCAACATTTATCCCACATACTACTTGCCACCATTAACCTTTTAAAGAGATCTAAATGCAATAATCATATATCTTAAGGCCTTCTAAGGAAGCGGATATTTCATCTGAAGGCAGGAGATTCTTCTGGCCTTGAACCAACATTATGTAACTGCCACTGGAGCTGAAGTTTGCTTTGGTGTCTCACCTCCAAATGAGAGGGATCCAGATCTCTCCCCACCCCACAGATATGTGTATCAAGCCTTTCTCTGCTCGCTTAGCTGAAAGGAATATTTCATTTCATCATCATACGATGCTAGGAAAACGCTTTAAAAATGCAGAGACACACAGGGAGTAAAGCTTCAGATTCAGGAGAACACAATTCATTGATGGATTTCCTATAAGAAGCAGCTGCTTCTGTAGCTGATGTATCCCGTCCAGGTTTTGGACCCCGTTCCCGCAGGCACAGTGTGTTACTTTACTCTTTAAGAACCATTATCATAAAAGGCTGGATAAACAAGAAGAACATGCCACTGACAATTAGCTCCACAGAGCAGTTTCCCATTGATTTATAATGCTAAACATTTCAGCTTGATCAACCCTCTAGTCGAAAGATGCCGAGACGGAAAAGAAGGAGAACAAGACGGCGACGAAAGAGCGGCCGTGTTTGCAAATTTTATTTTTTAATGAAAGGGCTTTGAGCTTCTCCACCCCTCCCTCTTGAAAAACAAAAGTGGGGGATGTTTGCCAACTTAAAGGAATCCTTACCAATATTAGTTATAAACCACCCAGAAATGCCATTTGCATTTTTATAACCTTGTTACTTAAAAGTGAAACAGGGGAGGTGGAGGTTGGGTGATAGCATTCTCTGTGGGCTTTAATCCCAGCCTGAGCTCTTTATGCTTGAGAGCCCCTTATGATGCTGTAACTAACCTCAAACCTGAAACAGCAGGAGGGCAACAAACCCCAGAATAGAGCAATGTCATGCTTTACAGGCATAGTCTCTGCAACAGCATGAATGAGGGGGAAAAAAACCCGGTTGCCTAGGAAACACTCTGGTCTTAGTAATTATTACTGTAACTGTCTGCACACCCCACCTATAACAGAAATGAATAATAAATTATCATCACTGACTGGCAGGTTTCTGTTGTTGCTTCTACTCACCACTGCTACCTACTGGCATGCAAAATTCATTACATACAAGCAGCAGGGCTCTGATCTGACGGAGCTGGGCAGGCAAGGCCAGGAGAAGATGAGCCTTCTCCTCCTCTGGTCATGGAAGAAGCCGGCAGCCGCTCACCAGATGGAGCTGCGCTGAATTCAGCAGGGAGCAGGCCATTGTTCTGGTGAGGTCTCCTCGATGCACGGAGCGTGAAGCTGAAGTGAGGACCAGCTGAGCACAGAGAAAAGGTCGGGCGACTTCCAAGGGCTTTTCCTTCAAGCTGGCCTTGTTGGTTTTAAATGGGCCTTGGATGGATCATCGATGGATTATAGCCCGGAGGTTACTGTGGTTTAGAGGAATTTAGGAGAATTTTAGGAGAATTTTAAAAATGGGTGGCTGTTGGCAGGGTGAGTTGATTTTATTGGCTTCTTTTGGGGTTTGAGCTTAGACAAGGCAATCCTTTAGGCAAAGCACCCTTACATGTGTGTGTGTGTGTGTGTGTGTGTGTGTGTGTGTCAATTATCCATGTTAAGACCATGGTTAGGACCAAGTTGTTTTCCCAATTAAAACCACTCACTTCAAATGCTCTTTGTCCCATTGAAGCAGGGGTGAACGATTTGTGTACCAAATGTTTTGACCTACAACTCTCATGGGCCTTCACCAATGCTCATGTGGCTAGGATAATGGGAGTTGTAGCTCAAAATACCTGGGAGGCTCCATGTTGCCCACCCCCTGGGTTGAATAAAATGTATGGCTGAATAGTTTCTATGGTCTCGTCCTGCTTGGTCCTGCTTGGATATTTGGGGCATCATTTGAAAAGGGTGAAGCATTATCCTGACAAGCTGAGGCATAGCCAGATGTGCGTCTTAAGAAATTGGGACTGAAGAGAGACGTTCTACATCTCAGAATTCCTACCATCCAATCTGTGAAATGCTTTCCAGTTTATTGCCTCCTTCCCTTTCCCCTGCTATGCCCACCTCTGTGACCCTATCCAGGGTCATGGAAGTGCACCTGGAATCTGGGGCCCACACAAACCCTGTATATCTGATTATGAGGGTATCTGGATAAATGCACATCTTAACCTTCATAAAAAATTTTAAAAGCTGGTTAATATTTTAGAATCTGATCCAGCGTGAAATTACTATAAATAAAACCCTGTCCAGTAGTTTTGATCAATTAAACTCCATAATTAACAAAGATACTCCATTCATCTTAGATGGTCTAATTTGCAGTACAGTATTAAAGGACTTCCACTGGAAGATGAGTTTGTTTAGAAATTAGAACACACTTGGTGATGCACTGGATTTGATTTAAAAGACACAGTGGGAGTTGGCAAAATTCACATACCATGGGGTTAATGTGGGTTAGAACAGAGCTATTTGTAATACAAAAATATTGCATGCGAAATACGCACTCACACAATTCCTTTTAATCCAAGCTCATATTTTGCAACAAGAATCACTGGTAAAATGAACAGTAATAACAGCTGTTGGAAGCTAGCAATTTATTTACTTTTTTAAAATATTGACATTTATAGTCCACCTTTCTGAGTAGAGTCTACTCAGAAAGCACTGCCCTTCTTTCCTGAAGATATGAATTTAAAAGCTAATTAACATACCAGGAAGTTGTCACATCAATATTGCACTAGTAACATTGATCCAAGCTCCAGGCTGGAGCAGGTTGGCCATGCGTCCCCAGGTGGGGCTGTCCTCTACTTTGAATACATCATCTCTCTTGACAGTCCATCCACTCGAAGTCTCCCATAAAACATCACCTGATGCCAGCTGGGCCTTGAACCTGCTCATCAAGGGCACCTGGAGAAAGCACCCGAGCAAGACACACAAGGTACCAGGTCACAGTCTGAGGAGATGTGCTTCATTTCTATTTAACTTAGACTTGTTTCAAAACCTGCCCGTTTACCACAGCATGCCCACAGTTCATGTAAGCCAATCTTCTCAATGCATTTCTTTGAAGACAATTCACAAGTCACCATCCTAAGCTTAAGGTTTGTCATTCTGATACCAAGAACATTCCTAAGGATGTCTCCTTGACCTTCTCCCGAAAGCCCTCAAGGAAAATAATCCTACACAATAATCCTTTCACAGGTCGCTCGTTCAGCTAGTGAATAGTTTGTAGTGGTTGGAATTTGGGCCGTCCTTTGGTGCTAAAACATCAAAGCATTGGGGGCCCACAACTATTTGCACTTGCCAAGAACTGCTTGACATGGCGCTTCTATCTCAGAGAGCATTGCAAACAGTATCACCCTAGATCCTTTGGCTAGAGGTGCAGGCAACTCCATGTTCTCCTGATGCAGAACGGCCACTTCTATAACCCCTGAAACTGGGCGATGTTGGCTGGGCTGCCGGGAGTGGAAAATCTAAATCTCTTGCCAATTCTTTCATGGACTGATTTCCACTTCCATAAGGTGAGATACCAAGATTCAATTATCTTTTCATCTCCCTGAAAAGCAGAATTGGAGGACCTCCAGAAGAATATGGTATACCTACGATAGGTATAGTAGGCATGCCTAGACCTACTAGATAGGTAGGTGTGTGTCAAATGAACATTGGGTGGGACAAGGGGCAACACTATCTGCAAGATCAAAGCCTCAAACCATAAAGCTCAGATTTCAAAGTGCCCACAGACACCTCTCTTGGTGCCCACTTGGCTTCTGACCTCTGTTGACTTTTTTTTACTTACCTTACTACTACTGCAAAGTTCAACCAACAGGCTGACCTACTGCAAAAATGCAGGAGTGATATTGAATTTTGGAGTTTGGATCCCATTTTGGCTTTATTGCACTTAGGTTCCAGGGCAATTTCCTTTGGTTGCACCAGTTTGCCTGTGGGGAAATTTGTTACCGGCCATGCTGGTCTAAAACATTAGTGTCTTTAAGTTTGTCACAAAAACAATTACATTTTTCAGCATCAATCCTCCTCTATCCTGAATACACACACACACACAAATATACTGATCACAGATTTCATATTTTGATTCTTATCAAGTGGTTTAACACCATTTGTGTGGTTGTTGTAGTTGCCCTGGTTACCACACCTATTATTAGACGGTCCTCTTGAATTAAAAAAAAAAGCAGCAGAGCTACACATTTGGAAATACCACTTGGCCCAGCCCTCTGGCAATTCCATCACTTCAGAATGGAAGGTGAGGGTTACATGTTTGAATGATTCACCTCATAAAAACCCACCAACAAAGCTATGTACCTAGAAAGCCAGAATATGGGCGGCCAAGGCAAATCCAGTACTCTTGAGTTAGCTTTCTGCAGGAAGGAAGGGTTTGCAGCACAGGTGCATCAAGCACTTCCACTATAACAATGAACCACTTGTTGAGCACAGCTTTCGTGGTGTTCACACTAGGCTGCAGGGAAGGAGAATCATCTGTTGCGTACGATTTATTTCTCTTCTTTTCTCTGGAAGATGGTGGTTAGCACTGAGTTGGGAGGCTCTTCTCTTTTATCAGTTACAGGCTTGCATTTGCAGTTGCGTGTGTTTGCAAGTTGCTTCGAGAGTGCATCACCATTGTCATTATCCACCAGTCTAGAGGCAGCCAGTGTTCCTGAATGAAACTTGGTTCAAGCAACGTGCATATCAGCAAAACGTAAGCTCACCAAACTTCTCCATATTCCATCTCAAACCTTGCTCCAACTAGAGTTCTTCTCAGACTGCAAGCTTTTCCATTTTATTTTGGCATGAAAACATATGCATATTTCCATTCAGATTTTTCCAAATATACCACTCAATGTGTATTTGAAACATGTGCATCCTTCTACCATTGGTTAAAGCATGTTTGTGCATGTTTTTCAAAAGTGCACATTTCTCAAATGCAGACAGGCTACTGAACAAGTTCCCCTTTATTCCACAAATCATCTTGCAAGCTACCTTTGTGCCCATGTTGAGCCTGTTTTGGCCTGGAAGTAAAAACTGGGCAAATGCGGATTCAAAACAAACCAAAACAGATCTCTTGCACATCCCTACTTGGCTCCACGGAAATGCAAACCATGGTGTGAGAATGCCCACCATCCTTGACAAGAGGAAACGAGGCAGAGATGCAGGGTGTCATAAAGAATGGGGCAAGAAGACTGGAGGGGACACGGTTCCTCAACACGAGTACCCCATTGTTCGGAGTTCCCTCCATGCGCTACCATTTAAACAAAGCTGCACCTTGATGGTGCTTTCTTTCACAAAACAATACAGCAGAGAGACACATATCAGATGCACTTCCTTGCCTCTGAGGAGAGGAGAACCACAATCAAGATATTAATAGTCATGTCTGGTGTAGTGTTTAGTGTAGTGGGCCCACTCCTTCCATAAAAGAGGTTTCAATGGCCGTGCATTCTGAACCAGACAAAGAAGAGGCCAGAGGCCAGGCAATCCCTGGCAGTCTCAGGTTCTCTGTGTGTACTCAGCATCGTTGATCTGAGGATACAGCCTCAGGTTAAGAGAAGCCCTTGTCCTTCCAAGCAATTGCACCTGAATCAGGTGGCCCCCAACCTTAAGATGTGATTTGCGCTTGGCAGTTTGGAGGGAAGGAGAGGCATTCTGCTTGGAATCAGCTTTCATTCAACCACATTTCCCAAATGTCTAGTATTCCAACTTGGCTGGCTGCTTGCCTTACTTCAATGCTCTCCTTTTGTTCTACAAAGCCAGCCTTTTGGTTGGAAAGTGTCTCACTGGTCTGCCTGAAAGGAGGAGGATACAAATGGTCACAGCAAGTTTGTTGAGCTTGGACTCTGGAGTCCTGGCTTTCTAGCCCCCACTCACCCATGAACCTCAACGGGGGTAGGAACTGGGCCCACTACTTCCAAAATGCAGCCTTCAAAGTCAGAGCAATACAACATTGGAACCAGCTGCCTGGAGAGGTGGGGGGCTCTCCCATACTGGAGACATTCAAAAAGAAACTGGACAGCCATCTGCGTGGGATGGTGTAACATGGTGTCCTGCAATAGCAGGATGGCCTTCATGGCACCTTTCAACTCTTCTATTCTATGATTCTATGAAAGCACCATGAGTTGGTCTCTCCCCCACCCCTTTCCCACCCCTGCAGACTTAGACAACATCCTAGAGGCAGTTTATTTGAGCTCTACCAGTTACAAAGCAGCATAATGTTCTCTTTGAGCTGTGGGAGTAGCATCCACATGTGAAAAGCCAAATCCACATTAAAACTTCCCTCCCTTTCAGAAAGACCCTGACTCCACCCTCAGGGTGGTTCTTGCCGCTTACTGGTGAGGCAACCAGGATGACCGGCACTTGCTTTGCCCATTGGATCTCTACAGGCTCAAGGGTCTCCCCCTCAATCTCTACCCCATCCTTCTCTGAAATGTCTTCACCTTTTCCAAGGTGGGCTGGTTCTCAAGCTGTGTCTGAGTTAACTTCACTTGGTAGCCTTGGAACCACAAAGGCCTTTGCCTCTTCACCTGCTCGTCTGAATCTGAAGAATCCATCTGAGAAGACTGGGACTTGAGAGTGGGCACCCTCTCTCCATCAAGCTGGATACCTGACTCTGAACTGGCAGGAGAGGTGGGGTCAGAGTGCTTAGTTGAAATGCCATGACCTGTGAGCGTCGAGATAAGTGGCTGGTGGGAACCAAACAGCCCCTGGTTTAGCAGGAGACCAGAGAAGTAGAGGGGGAAGGGTATAAGATCAAGTCCAGCTGTTTGACGCCAGGTCAAATGAGGTCCAAGTGAGCAGCATCCAATGTTCCTGCCATCTGGCCCACAAGCAGCATGAACTAGCAGCGTGTAAGAAATCTGGTTTGGCAGTGGGAATCTGTCAGATTTCCTTAGCTCAGCTCCCTGGACTTCAGCCCAGTCTATCTCTTCCCTAAGTCATTCGCATCAAGCATTCATGTGGGCATCCAACAGGAAGCGAGTCCAACTGTTGTACATTATTTTACAGATGTGCAGGTATAACAAGTGAGCCTGGCTTGTGCACATGCCACTCACACGCCTGCTGTGCAAGGGGTTTCTGCTTCCACACATGTAGTCTGTAGGCTTTACATATTTAGCAGGAGAATAATTCAGCACAAACAAGGAGCCTGTATTTTCAAGCATTCAGACTTGATCTAAGCTTAGCGCACTTCCTAGACCAAGGCTGAGAATGGGAAAGAAGTCCAGCAAGTGCAAGAGAGCTGAATTCCGGGCAGACCTTCACGTTACTAACATGAACATCCCTGAAGGTGGAGCCAACTCTGTTTGGTGGAGAAAGGAGGAGAGGCATTAAGTCTGCAATCAAATTCTGGCATGGACAGCACTAAACCCACGGTCAGAAATTCATTAACTTGATGGAGGCTTCTTGCTAACAACCTTTACATTTACTCACTTCATATCACAAATCCAACCCTGACTGGCCAGTCAGAACATCGTAACAACTGTAGTTAGAAGCCTCTCGTCTTGATCTGCTGGGAAGGAAAAAGATGAGAGCATGGGGTGCATGAGACCAGCTCATATCACTGGATAATGCTGGGCCAGTCACTGGCTGTCAATTTAACCTACCTCGTAGGGTCGTTCTGTGGATAAAACAGAGGCCCAGGTTTATGGTTTGGCTGCCTTGGTTTCTTTGCAGGAGAAAAGACAGATTATAAATGCAATAGAATAAACATTACTTCCATTGTTAAGTGGCAATGAAAAGCCACTGGCCTTACTGAAAAGCAAGAGAGGCTCTTAAGAGAGCGATTCCAGCACATGCACTAGCAGGACTGGAGTCTAGGCAGATGGGACCAAAAGACCTCTGAATGTGGCAGGGCTAGCTTACCTTTTGCAGCGGGTGAAGTAACGTGCATGATCACCGAAGAGAGCTCGGAGATACGAGTGAAGAGCACATCATCTCCCACTACCCAACAGCATCACTGAATTCATACAACAGGCTGGTGCCTATGAAATGCAGGATGCTCTACTGGATACAGAGTGCATCTGTGTCTATTCTTGCGTTAGAAAAGGACTTTTCCGACTTGGATTTAAAATAACTGATAAGGTGTTGCCCAATTTCATCAGGGGCACATTTGGTTGACTGCTCGGAAAAAGGAAGAGAGTTTGTAATGACATTGCCTATTCTAAGGTGATGATGCTCCCCAGCATGTATTACGGATCACAGCACTATTGCCTGCCTTCCCAATTTGTACTTCCACAAACCACAGGGCTCCCTCAAGTCTCTTGATTGTAGTTATGCTTAGGCGGTGTCACTCTGACTACTCAGAAGCACACAGTGCCCAAAAGAATGCATGTGCTATTAATAAATAGAGTTCCACTTTCAGTAGCTGAACATCCATCCGGAGCCTGTTACTTATGTGTAAAATGGCAGCCGGGCTCAGCGATTACCAACCATTGACAGCAGCAGGAGAAATTCCATGAACCCTGATAATGGAGTTAGAAAGAGGAGTAAAAAGGATCACACAAAGCAGTCAAGTTTCCAAGAAAATCAGTGAGATGTGCACCATGTAAGAACAGTTAGGATCGTGGCCTGTTTTCTCTAATTAACCAGCTCTGCTAGATTAGATTAGATCTCAACCCCTTTGTTATTTAAAATACATATTCATAGCACTATATTTTATAGATGCACTGTTCTGGTTACAAAATAGCTCCTACTTTTCTAGGACATAATTTCATTTTGTTTAGCCAAGAATTCATTAAAGAAGCTATAAATAACCTCCTTTAAATATTTAGCCGTGAATAGAGGGTGGACTGGCATTGATGGCTTATTTTAGTACTAACGCAATATGCTTTAGAGCCATAAAATCTACATTTCAGCATGTATCAAGCTAATGATTAACACCTCCAATGTGGTCTGTGATATCCAATTACACCGTGTACGTTGCAATCCCAATCATCACCCCCAATCCAAGGAAGCAATCAGGATTAGGCCTCACCAAGTTCTTCTGCTAGATTGCAAAGGGGCAGCCATAATCAGAATGCATATAGCGCCATGGCCTTGTTGGACCAGTTCTTGCTTGAATTTTATTTCTGAGACACCAGTCTTTAGCTTGGCCAACTACGCACAAAGAAAGACACTGTGGTCCATAGAAATAGCAGTAGATGCATTTTTATTTTGACTCATATTTAGACTTTCCACCAAGGATGTTCAAGCACTATCTTGGCCTACCTACTTAGAAATAAACCCAATGAGTTCCGTGGTTGTGCAGACCTGCAGGCTAAATTCAAGGCTGTCCAGGGAGATGCATAGCTGACTGGCCAGCTGACTGCCTCACTTGGCTACTTGAGGCAATTTAAGATGTAATTAGGCTGTTCACTCAATCCTGCCCTAACCCTCTAGCTACTGAAGCATGTGGCTGCTAAGGAAGATTTTCAGATCATTCCAAGTTTGGTCCATGACAGACCATCAGAGATACTTACCTCACCAGATTTTCACATGTGTCAAAGCATGGAAAAGGGAACCCAAATGACAAGGAGAAAAACAATCTGCTTTCACTTGTTAGTGGCCCATTTCTAGGGTCTCAGAGATGCCAATTTCACATCCTTTCCAGTCTGCTCCCTCCAGCCTTAAGACAGATGAGATTCGCTTTTGACAAAACTCCCGTGAAATAGGGCTTCAGAATGGGGGTCCCCGCTGAGAACACTTTCCTCAGTGCCTTGCCTACACAGGTGCAGAAGTAGTAAACCGAGAAGCGCATCGACCACACATGGCAGAACACAGGGGTGGAAACGGCTTCCAAGGGCACTTGGGCCAGGATGGAAATACAGCTCAAGAGTGGCTGGGAGGGTCAGTTCTTTGGGAAGGGATGCTGCTTCAAGAGCAATGGTGCCAGCCTTTCAGGTATTTCTGAAAGCTGAGTAGACAGAGCCCTTCTTTCTGGTTACAGGGCCATGCTGTGCCTCGAACTCGCACTGTGGACTCTGGACCACAGCAGAAGCCAGTCTCCTCCTGGAGCAGCCCACAGCATTGGAATTGCCTTTCTGGAAACACAGCCCACAGATTAGGGACAGCCTCCTAAGGGCTAAAGCTCCTTTAGTTTAAGGGCAAGCTGTTTTCCTCCTGAGCGTGTAATTTCCATTGACATTAGTAAGTGCTTCTTACAAAAGAAAGAAGTGAATGAATGGTTTTGCAATGGGAAGCGCAGGGAACATTTCAGAAAGTCTGTAAATGAGAAAACATCTCTACCCTGTTTTACTATTTGACCCAAAGGAAAATACTCTCAACATTTCTGATATTTTCTTTTTACTTGAAAAGTTTAATTTTACAAAATACTGGGGAAGGGTGAGGGGTTCCATCAAAGAAATGTCCCTGCAAAGTGGGTGAACACAGCATTCTGTTTCATCAATTGTATACAAGTTATCAGGGGTTTTATGCTAGTAGGAAAGAAATGATTAGTCAGCACAGACACCTAAAAGGAAACCCTACAAAACAATGGGGGATACAAGTGAGTCTTAAAATGCTAAAGCAAATCATGAAATATAATTGTTGGCTCTATTTGAAAGTTGCAGAGTTACTTTCAAACGATCCATATGGTACGTAGAACATCACATCTGGTACAAAACTGCCTGTATTGAGATTTAAACACACACACACACACAAAGCGTTATGAAGATTATTCTTTTGAAAATTATTCCAAGTGCTGTTATCATAAGGCAAACATGTACAAAGGTGCTGACTGCATACAGGGATATTAAGAAAATAAGGAGAATTTTGAAGTTTTTGCTCACAGATTTTTTTTTAAAAAAAGAAATACCATCAACAAGAGGTCTAAACATGAACAATATCAACTCAACACAGTCTGCCATTTTATTAGCTAGATGGAAGCCATCTTACATATTGTGCCACTACACATGAAAATCCAGAACTTCCATTGTCTACATATGACCTAGGCTTTTCTCTTGCATTCTGGCAGCTTTGAATTTTGAAACCCGCTTTGTGGCTTCTTCTGAAGGTTCAGACAAAACTTCCTCAGATTTTCGCTCCAGAATGGTGGGCAGGACAGGATAGGCAATTACTGGGTGTGGCGCTGAAGCGGGAGACAAGGGTTCTTTCTCAACAACAGTTCCCGAGAAAGCCTACAAGAAAAAGAAGACCTCAAAAAGCAGCTGAGTCCCAACTGCAAAAACAGGCGTATTCAAGTTTGCTACCTTCTTACCATTAGTATTTCTCTAAGTCGGAAATACGGACACTGCCCCCTAACCAGTGCTAGCTCCTCGCAGGAGGAAGCAGTACTTAACCTCAGCTGTCAAGAAAACGAGAAGGAATGCCGGTGTGTTAAAAAGTGCTATGGACCATCACTCATAGCTAACTGAAAGCAACAGCAAACACTGCTTTCTTCCCTGACATTGATTCAGGAAAATAAACATGCCAGGATCTCTGATAACAAATATGGCAACATTGCAGAATTGGACTCGGTGACTATTTCAGTCCTATATATTGCATTTCATGCTCTGACATATGGCCTTTTTTAATTGCTTCAAGGCAACACACACCATAGAGATCAGATCCTACATATCTCACGGAAGAAAAATCATACCAACAAGCTCAATACACTTTTACATGGAGGAAACCTGCCAAGGGGTTCCCCAACCCGTACTCATTTCCCTTCTGTGCAAGTCTAAATCGAAAACATACACGCTGCCACAAGATACAGGCGAGGGCTTCCTTTGGGCACAATCCAGAGATAAGGAAGACAAAGTAGCAGGCCTCCCGACCAGGATGTTATTAGACATCAACAGGCAAGAACATCAGGCCCATGAATGGAAGATAGCAGACATCCGTGTTAAATCAAGTGCAGCAAAGGGAGCAGATCAGACCACAGCAGTCGCGCTTTCAGAACTTAAAAAGGTGAGAGAGATGCTAAACATGGTGTCATGTCTGAGCACTGCTAACTTGAGGGCCAGGACGATAAAGGAGACCACCCAACAAGGGCACTCCATAAATCTACGCGTTATTGTCACAATTTGGCATCCTGAGGGAAGGCTGTATGCCAGGCCTGTGATTGCCCATTGGCATGAGGCCCCAGGGAAATGGGGAAACGACCTGGAGGAGACTGAAGGGGCCTTTGCCAGGTGTGGCCTGTTCCTGCTGCTATTGTGAAGCAGTTTGCTTCACAGAGTGAGGACACGGGCTGCCTTTGGGCAGGGTGGGGAACCAGTGTCAAGTGGGATGCTGCGCTGTGCCCCACCAGGCCCCCCGCAGGCTAGATGGTGACGTCCCCGCTTGTTCTGCCTTTTCCTCCATGTTGAGAATGCCGTGGAGTGCCATTTCCCTCTCACCATGGCGAATAGGACTTGAACAGTGCTGGGAACAGAGGGAGCTCCACCTGCTTGCCAGCTACATCTCCAGCTCTGCTCAGTGTGAATTGTCCCCGGGGTTTGCGCAGCGCACAGCAATCTGGCAGGAGCTGCAGCCCTCCAAGACCCTGTTGAGTTCCAAGCTTGGCTCTCTCCAAGCCCCCTGCTACTGCATCCCACAATCATCTCAGATCTGAAATGAGAGATACCAGCAGCAACTGCCTGTGTTCCCTTTCCCCACCCAATTCCCCAGGGCTTTGGGTTTTTATTAACTTGCCCTTCCTCACCAAGCGAAAGAGAATGCACTGGACTCTCAATTTTCTCCTTGTCCCAACAGCCTGACTGATTGGACTTCAGCTGAAACCAGTGGGGTGAATTGGACTTAGTCATATTTGGAGAAGACCTACTGGAATCACTCGAAATTGAGTGAGGCACAGATACTTTGTTCCATTGATTTCAATGGGTCTGTTCCAAGCAGGACTAAGTCTAGATCCAAACCAATGGAAGCCACTTCACATAAAGCCAGTGCCAAGGTTCATGGCAGTGTTTAAATTCTGTTTACTGGGCTCAAGAAAGCATGCTGTTAGACTGCAGTCACATCTATATTTTGGTCATATAAATGTAGAGAAAGGGTTGGGGTTTCTTTTAGAAAGGGGGGGGAAACCCCTTTCTTCTCCCTGCATTTCTGCCATTCTACCCATATGCCAATGAAAGGCATAGCATAAATTTGGTTAAGTTGTCTTGCTCATCCTGACCATCCTTTTAGAACTGAAGACAAACAATTACCACTCCCTGTACCTCATATGCTCCTGATGAGGGTGCAGCCTTCGAAAGATGCTCCTGCTCCTCTTCCTCCTCCTCCTCCAAGATCCCTTCACTGTTGTCACTGTAGGTTGCTTCATCATAGCTCACGCTTCTCAGAATTCCTCGTCTGTCATCGAACTCGGCAGTGCTGCTCTCACTGGTATCACTACAAACACTATTCTCCCGGCTTCGAGACTTCAGAATTGATTTACGAGGGACATATTCTCCATTCACAACATCAACAAAGACTCTGTAAAGGAAAATGTTAGCTTTAATAAACTATTTGGGGTGGAGGAAGGACCACATGACAAATTCACAATATTTTCACTCTGTCTTTAGTACAAATTAATTAGAATGACTCTGCCTACCCAGCTTGGCAACTGAAGCCTTTTAAAAGACGCTGTGTAGATGGAACATAGTCTGAAATTCCACTGTTACCCTTCTTCTAAGAGGCTAGCCATAATTTTACTTTGGAAGTAAAGCCCATCTTTAGAGGGTTAATGAAATTATGTTTTACCACACAAACGGGTGACCTAATGGAAGATTATATAGAGGGCCATATGTCTTGCTTTTGATGTCCAAATTTGTCTTCAAATATGAAGCACAAGGGATTACAATTTATGATTATTCATATGAAAGGTTGTGATAAAAGGCCTGGGGGAGGGAGCCAGATCGCCATTTTATCTACTGCAATGTTGTCTCTATGGCGACCCACAGAGTGTCTTCAGGAGTCTTTCTCGGTAAGAGACACTGGATGCTGAACTTGGGGCCTCCCGCATGAAAAGCAAGAACTTTATCATGGCGCTGTGCTCTTCTCCTAGGATGTGACACCAGGCATAGGAACAAAAAAGGAAGGTGACACATAAATAAGAATGAACTGGGGTCAGAGATCTTCAGTGGAACAATACTGTTCCTTTAAAGATTCTGATATATTCTGAACCATGCTCTTGCTCGTAGGAGATAGACCTAATTGCTGTGCAAGTAGACACTCATGTTCTCCAGTGATCAGTTGCGAGACTGTTTCTCAGTTATGAGACTAAGGACAACACAGTAGAATGATGGTTCCTAATTTGGGGGTAGTTCATCATGCATACCATCCCTGTGCCTTGGTGGACCTCAAAGACAAATGAAAGTCCAATTCAGTTAATAAAAATGGAAGTATGAAAAACATGGTCCAAAAGTCAGGTCCAGCTTTGGTTAAGACCAAGGACAAACAACAGGGAAAGGTTGAAAAAGAGACCTCAGTTCATGACTCCATGTCTGGATGACGGTGCAACAGAGAATTCAGCACAAACTCACTGACAACTGCTCTTAACAAAGGTGAACTGTGTGAGTTTAGAAAGATGCAAACACATGTGCTGTTTTGTAAATAGTCCTTCTATGGAAGCAATGAGATGCCAAGAAAGTAAACCATTTTGAAGGGGTTAGGAACATACTATGCTAAAATTTTCCAGTCCTGGCAATCCCTGCATTAACCTCCAGACAGATGTTTAGTTCTCATAATAATATACATAAACAGCAATATCTGTTAAATGCCTCAATTGGGTACACTAGTAAAATGAAACACAGACTGGGGTTTTTTTTAATTGTCATAATATCCAAGTCATTTTAAGAGTCATTTCACACTGAGTAAGTAATTGTCAAATGTGAACGATACAGAAAAAGTGATCTATTCCTACCAGGTGCAAGTTGGTGTACAAAAGGTTTAGTAACACGCTATATGAATGATATTAAACATATGTAACTAAATAAGATGATTAGCAGCAACTCTCTGCCTCGTGCTAGATTTGCCCATTGTTGCAACATCTGGGACTGATTAATTTAGAGAAAAGGTGAGCAAAGGGGCTCACAATAGAAGTGTATAATATTATGCAGAAAATGGGTGGGGAGCCATTCTCATTCATAATACTAGGACCCAATATGGTCATCCCAAGAAGCTGCCTGTTGGGAGATTCTGGGCAGATAAAAGGGTGTTACACTAGGAAGCATTTAGAGACGGTCACCAATTTGGAGGGCCTGCAAAGGGAATTCAAAGCACTCATGGAAGATGGGGCTACTGGGGGCTGCAAGCCTTGATGGCTTCACATACATAGGTATGTCTGTATAGTATGTCTGTCCCACCTTTCTCCCATTGTGGAGTTCAAGGAAGCCGCATGTGGTTCCCGGGTGGTCTCCTTTCCAAGCTCAGCCCAGCCCCAGACCTGCCTAGCTTCACCATGGCCACCTTCAGGCCCACCTGAGTAAATTCCCCCTCTGCTGAGTACGCCAGGGTACACCAGGGTCTGCTGGGTACACCAGTTGCTGGGGAACTTGGGTAGGAGGGTGCAGCTGGTGGGTATCCCATAGGCAGAAGGACGGAAGGCTGGCCTGACCCAGCGAAGCACTCATGTCCCAAAGCCGCGGTATGCAGGAAGAGGCACGCCCCATCCAAGTGTTCCCTACGTAGGCCGTACCGGTAAATGTCTGCTGGTGTTTTGATACTGGGCAGTTCCGTAGCGGAGTGCCCATTGCCATTGCTATTCTTCCGCTTGCGCTTTGCCTCTTCTTTCTTTTCACTGAATTTTAAAGTAGTATTTTTTCCCGTGTTTATTCGTACCTGAAAGAGGGAGCACAAGTTCATTGTGAGCAATCAGGTTTTTAATGGAAGAGTAAAGGTGCAATATTGTTCCTTAATCAGCTGGGCACTCCTATTAGAATCCAACAGTAAGTTTCATGGCCCCCTCATAACTAGTGGCTAAGTTCAGGTGCAATGCTTGAACTGTGGTTTCCTACCACTTTCTCTTTCCAACTAACTGTGATTTGTGCTATTTGGGACTGGTAGTTGCTACACCACCAAATAGCTGCAGCTCTCTGGGCAGTTTACAGATGTTAACAATGCTGGAGAAAGAAGCCAGGATCAGAAGCTAGTTTGAAGCTGGTCTGTTTCCCTTAACTAAAAGTAAGACTTACCACAGTATGTCCAGGTTCAGACATAATGATTACCCATACCTAGCTGAAAATAAAAGGGAAAGCTTCCAATCTGCCCACTGTGACTTTAAGGGTCTCTTTCTGCAAAGGCTGGCTGAGCTGTCTGCTTCTGCTCTCTAAAGCAGCTTGCGTCCTATGGCTGGCTTTAATACCATGTGAAGGACAACGGAAAGTTGCATTCGAAAGGAAGTCCTTTCTTGTCAGCACATATGAGAGGAGGCGGACTCTCACCCTGGCCAAGTATCTAGTGATAATGTGGAACAAAATTTCCCAAATAGGTAGCAGGTATCCATGAGGAAATAACTTCTTCCTTCAACCAACTTCTTATCACTTGAACTTGGTTGCCCCATATTGTACTTATTTGACTTTCAACTAATGTCCTTCTGCATATACCATCTCATTCTGGAATCAGGAGGGATCACTTCAGATAGGAAGTCAAGTTTGGTGTCCTTACATTCAGACTAAACAGCAGCTAACCCTTTGCTGTTTGCCCCTAAAACCTGAATTAGAAAATGCCTTCCTTATTATGCCAACTTTTCACTGACAGAATAGCTAAACCAAACAACGTTTGAATCAGTTTTTGCAACTATTGGGGTCTCAATACCATCTTCTTTCTACATCTGATTTTAAAAATTAGATTAGAAATGCAAATTTCCCCATTAACCCTAATGTCTCAAGAGATGAGAGCATTTGTTAAAATCCTGAGCAACCATGTTTCTTCTTAGGTAAAAGCAGCTTCTTCATTAAGGAGAACCTTGCCGACTACACAACAGACTCGGTAATATGGATGCCACAACCCTTGCAATACACACCCTTTTAGGTTCCACAGTATGTGAGAAATATATTGTTGGTACACCATTCTCGGCAATGGCTAAATCATCTTCTTCATCGCTGCAATAATGATTTGGGCCATTATCCTGACATCTAAACAATTCAGAGTTGGTTACTTCTTTTTTAAAGTTGCCCTGAGTATTAGGTTCTTCTTCCCCATGAACTACATTCACATTTGTCTTCTTTCCTTCTCTCTCTTCTTCAGAGGAGGAAGGGTCTTGTCCGTTTGCCTGAACTGTATCAGAAATCCTAGAAAGGGGCAGGGTAGTGAGGATAACATATAAGTACTGGTTAAAAATGCTGGTTTAATGATGATGGTTACCTTATACTGGAGTATCCCCTTCTGAAGGCTCACCCACCACAGTGCCTTTTCTATGAGAAGATATGGACAATATTCTCCATCAGCCTACCCAAACCACCAGAGGCATTGGACTACAACTCCCAGCAGCTGGGGCATGAGGGCAGTTGTAGTTCAACACATATGCAGAGCACTATCTTGCGGTTTCACATTATGGATGAAAGCAGATCAGTGCTAGATCTAGTATGGCATCTCACATCACAGAATAGCCAATCAGAGGATTCTAGGGGGTCCATCAACAGGCCATGAAGGCAACAGCCCACTCCTGCTGTTGCTCCTCAATACTTCACAGATCAGCTCCTTCTAAAACCTGCACTTTGTGTATAGCTATACTGACCGGAGGCCACTAATCCACCAATCTCATTTTTGGCTGCTGCTTTCACATGACCAAACATGACTGGTGGCACAGTATAGACCAAGCCTTGTGATGTCACTAATTAGGCCTCATTACAATTCCCTTCTGGGTTCACTCCATATCCATATGGGCTTGTTCCTTAATAATGATTTTTTTAAAAAATGAAAAGCTTCCCATGACTGGCATGAAAGAAAGTCTGACGCTGCCTCTTTTCCTAGATACTAATTTCCTGTCTTCTGCCTTACTGAAAGCTTTTAAAAATAACTTAATGCGGGGTTTGCGGCGCTATATCCATCTATTTATTCACTGCAGACATTTTGCTAATTTTGTCCACCAGCATCTTAACTCATTTCAGAAAATATTAAATCCAGTTACCACACAACCCTGGAATCTAGGCTGCTTCATGATCCAAACCCATCTTCAAGACTCGCCTCAGTCTTTTTCCCCCTGCATATTGCATTAATTTTTCTTCCTCGTGTGTCCAAGAATGAGCATGTAAATTGTTTTACTTTAGAGAAATAAACAACTCGAGCCCAGAATGCTGGTAGGGATAGAACCTGAACCTGTAGCTGCATGATAAACAGGTGTTTGTTTTATGTTAACTATCATCCCCTCTTGTACCAAAGAATCATGAGAATTGTTGTCTGATTAGGCACTAAGGATCCTTAGACAGGCTGTGGCTTAGCAGCAGATCACAAACTCTGCATGCAAACAATCCCTGGTTCAATCCCTGGCATTTCTAAATAGACGTATTTGAAACAGGGAAAGACGTTTTTGTTCATCCATGTTACTATCACAATCAAGTCAACAATACAAATGAGCCACCGAACTTGCTCACACAACACAAAGAACCACCCTGGGTAAGTAGCCAAGGTGCATGTTCATGTCATCCAAATCCACTCCACTTTGCCCACAGCAGCTTGCTTGCTTGCTTATCTTATTTCATTCCATTTCTAAGCCGCTCTATAACCCAAAGGTTCTCTTGGTGGCTTACAAATGCTAAAACAGCATAAAAACGAATACAATAAAACAATTAATAAGCAGATAAAATAGATGAGTGAAATAATAAAATCTCAATACAATATATCCACGCACACCAGGTAAAGCCAATAAATTAAATTAAAGCCAAAATTAAATTAAAATAGCAAAATATTGAAATATTAAATTAAAAAATTGAATTAAATGAATAAATGAACAAAAAACTTGTTCAGATAAAAAAGTTTTCACCTGGCACCTAACAGAAAGCAGCGTTGGTGCCAGCCGTATATCCCTGGGGAGTGAATTCCAGTAGGTGCTACTGCTGAGAATGCCCTCCTCCCAGCCCTTTCCACTTTGAGGCATTCAAAGGAAGCGGCATACCTGGTCCAAGGTACCTGGTCACAAGCCGTTCAGGGCTTTGCACGCCAAGGACAATACTTTGAATCAGGCCCACACTGGAACAGGGAGGCAATGCAGTGCACACAGGACCGGCTTAGTACGTTCTCACCAGGCAGTCCTCATAAGCAGCCATGCTGCCCTGTTCTTTATTAGCTGTCATATCTGGACTGTTTTCAAAGGTAGCCCCATACAGAGCACATTACAGTAATCCAGGTGAGAGGTTACCAGCATGTGGGTCACTGTGGCAAGGCTCTGCTCATCCAAGTAGGAACGTAGCTGAGGAATCTGCTGAAGCTGACAGCAGATCCTGGCCACTAAGTCCACCTGAGAAACCAGGGAGAACTCAGGGACCAGAAGCACCCCCAAGCTGCAAACCTTATCCTTTAGGGGGAGTGCAACCCAGCCCAGGGTAGGTTAAAAATTTCCTAGTTAGTGTTTTCCCCATTTGCTTCTTCTGACAGCTGTCAAAAGGTGATCTGTCAAGAGAAGGCAAAAGCTCACAAAAAGGAGGTGGTGGAATTTACTCTTCCTTCATGGGAACATTCTCATGTTGCTTACAGAAAAAATTGTGCACATTTTAGGTGTGTGTGTAAAAAAAAAAACAGGAGTGGTGAGCCAGTGACAGCCCTTGTGATGTGCTATTTGAATACTTCAGAGCAGTTGTAACTGGCTGTCCTATCAAAGATCACAAAGATCTCCAAAAATGTGGGACAAATGAGAAAAAGCTACAGAGAACTAAAAATGGCTTGAGAGTAACCCATGATGAGCATGATCAAGGGGAACACTGTGGGTTGTTCTCCAAACAAGCAAATACCATGGGTTTGTGTGATGTGCAAATCCACCTCTTGTGTTTTCATTTAATCCAAAAAACAAGGAACGATTATGGAAATTCAGGTTTCAAAGAGGACATTGAAATTTCCATTTGCTACAATGCGAACTAGGAAATGCTGCAGCACGAGTCAGTTATGTGACCAAAGCTATGATCATGGAAGGCCATCTCCACAAACCGCAATCAGTAGGACGGTGTTGCCAGATCTGCTCAACAGATGAGCCACATATGGAAAATGTCAGGTGTTTGAGAGCTGCAAGTGGGTGCCCACAGACACCTGCAGCAGCGAACAGCAAGCCACAAAATAAACTCAAGGAGCCACATGCTGCTCCCAAGTCTCAGTTTGCCACCCCTACAATATGGCACACAAGAGCTCAACACACTGTACTTTAAACCAGATGTCGCTCAGCAAAAAAGAGAGACTAGGGTAGACCTTGATAGAGTCATTAGCATCCTTCCCCATTCCCAGGTTCTGTTACAGGACCCCAGTATGGCCAAACCTCTATCTTAAGTACTCTTATTTCTTCTGAAGAGAGAATTCCAATGCGTTATTGTTAAAGATACCTATCAAGTTCACCAAGGATCTCTTCTTGCCTCTCAAGTTCATCAAGTCTGGCCCAAAGCTCTTCCTCTGATTTCGAGTCCCCACTGGATTTTTCAACAGTCCATTTTCTTGAAGATTTGCCTCAAAAGCAAAGGTTTTTGGTTTTGAATGAGGTTTGTGAGCAATTCTGCGCTTTCCTGGGGAATTAAACAAAGAGTTTTGTGCTTTTTAATACCATGTCAGACAAATCGTTCATCTAGAAGTATTCTGTACAGAGATCTGCAATGGCTGCCTAGAACTTCCCATAGAAGTATTCCCCAGTCCTACCTGGAGATGCGAGGGACTGAACCTGGTACCTTCTACACACGCAAGATATGCTCTGCTGCTGGGCTGCAGCCCTATCCATAAATCACTTATGATAAACCCGAGTGAAAGCTTATCCTATCTTCCTCTAACCCTTTGCAGAATGTTGCAACATTTGAGGGCTCACAACACAAGAATGTATCTACAACAAAATGTTGCATCCCTTCTTCTAAACTCTTCACACACAACTTGAGAAAAGTTTGTTTTTGATTGATTGTGTCTGTTAACTTTTTCATGCCTTGAGATGAAAACAGGTTTTCTGCACAAGCTAACTGAACACATTAAAAGTCACAACAATGAACTGATGCATAGAAACCAACCAATCAACAAACCGAGAACTTTATTATTTCCGACCTGCCCCTTTATTTATTTATTTGTTTTGTTTATTTAAAATATTTCTATGCCGCCCCCATTGCAACAAAGCCTCGGGGCGGCTCACAACCATAAGCCATTAGCCATATGGCTTCCAATTACCCCAGCAATTAAAAAAAAAAAAAAAAACCCATGAAACAACTCACCTTTTGTTTCAGTGTCATTACTTTCAGTGACTTCTCTTATATCAACAAAATCGCCAGCTGCCTGGTTGGAAAGACAGTTTTTAAAATGAATATGCTTTATAAGCGGTTACTGCTTATTCAGGGGTGGCATTTATGGCCACCGGGTTTCAGAGGTCCAATGGTGGTTTGGGGGCCTCTGTGCTTCAACCTGCAGTCGCCTAAGCCACATGGCAAGCAGACTAGACTAGGGGAAGCTGCAAAACAGTCTGAGGTGTGGCATGGCACAGGTTTCTGATGTTCAGAGACAAACACCCTGCTGCACGCCAGTCCTAAGACGCACGCAAGTAATACATCCTTCCCCTGAACTGAATCGGTTAGTGATAAAGCCACTTAAGAGGTGTAAGAGGTGTATCTTATTCCCATAGACTCAATATTCTTCCTGTCACTTATATAAAATGCCTTCCGTGTACAATAG
>JAIXND010000657.1:7905000-8010000 GCA_023646645.1 Varanus salvator macromaculatus | reverse complement strand
GTGACTCCATTTTTCCATAACTCCCTGTGTTCAGAGGTCAAGCACATTTATTTCAGGAAGCCTTCTTTAACTAACAAGCCATGCATTTATAGGTATTATTTTTAACATATTGCTTGATTCTTTTGCCAGTTTTTAATCTTCTATTGTTCACCACTCCGATATGAACCTTGTAAATGAAAATAGCAACGTTCAATATTTGTTGCATCTCATGCTGGAGTTCTTAGGAGCATATGCCAATGTTGGAAAGAATATATAGATAACAACCAGAACAGCATGTCCTAACAGCAATGCTCACCAACAGTTTAGCTCAAGCAACCAAAACTAGCTCAAGATATTTATTTGTATTATTGCTATTTGAATTTGTTTACCGGGGGCTCAGATTCTGGCATGTCCCCAAAGTTAGGGAGTCCTATATCTGAAGGCTGGTCATCAAGAAGATTTCTTTATGCCCATGGATATTACACAAATGTACATTTTTATGGTGACGGTCATTGACAGCTCTCCAGGGAGAGGCAGAATAATTTTGTACTGGTGTTGCCCGTAATGCTTTTATACAGAGATGCAGGGTTTCATGCAGGGTTTGCAGGGTCCATCTTCCTGGATTTCAGGTACCCAAGATTTGCCACTAGAATGGATCTTGAAATGCAGACAAAAAATTAAAGGCAATGCATTTCAGGAAACAATTGCTTCCTTTTGAGCATTAACAGGGGCTTAGACATGATGCAGGGGAAGAGGTTCGATGGCCCCAGAAAAAGGGATGACATTCCGGAACAGAGCTGGACTACCTAGGCCCTTCTAGATGCTGCTGGACCTCAACTCCCATCATCTCAGACCACTCTCCATGCTGGTTGGAGTTTATGGGAGATGGAATCCCAAAACCCCTCCTCTAAAACAACACAGTTCTGTCCATCCACCTCTCTGCTTCCAAATTCTACCATATTATGTCATGGTATTTTCAATTTTCTCTGCAAATCTAAGGTCTAGACAAGTATTCAAGTTGGAAAATGTGTGTGACATTTGTGTAACCCATAATAAAAATGTAGCTATGCCCACTAGCTTAAGTGGCTTCTTAAAGAAGGATGCGATAAATTTGTCCATCAATGGCTGTTAACGAAATGTCAAAACAGAACTTCAGTGTTTAGAGGCAACCCTTTAACTGATCACCACCAGTGATTAGATCAGTGACTCAGAAACTTGATTTGCTGCACTTTCCCCAGCATGTCTAGTTCTTTAAAAGTGAATCCATAGGATGTGATCATTTCGGCGTTGATCAAGCTTTCACCATTTATTGAACTAATACTTTTGCACCAAAGGCTTCCTGCTTTGGTATGCAAAGAGTGTGCCGTCTGTATTCCTTTTTTAACTAATCAAGGCCCAACAAATTAAGGGTACAACTCAAGACTCTCTAGACAGTTTGAGCCTAGAAACTGACATGCCTGTGGTATGTCTTTCGACGGAGCTCTAGTTTCTTCCTCCTCTCCTCCTGTTCCCTTTTTCCTTTCCAAGGAGGCTTAAGAAACTCCCTGTAAGTTGGGCTGGGAGTGAGGGACTGGCCAGTGAGCTCCATGGCTGAATGGGACTGAACCCCGATATTGCAGCTTCCCAGTCCAACCCTCTAACCACCATGCCACTTTGGCTGGCCATGTGAACCCCAATTAACCACTTGTGCTTGCTGATGCAGCTGCTTTAAAAGAAACCACCAGGTATCTGCTCTTCTGTGGAGTCTGGGGGTCACTAAGGCTGCATGTGAATATCCATAAACAAACAAAAATATTATATATTATTATATATAGAGACTACATTTCAGCATTGTATGCTTTACCTATTTTATCTGATTATTAATTGTTTCATTGTATTCTATGTTTGTCTTTATGTTGTTTTAGCTTATGTAAACCACCCAAAGAACTGTCAGGTTATGGGGTACTAAAGAAATGGAAAAGACAGACAGACAGACAGACAGACAGACAGACAGACAGACAGACAGACAAGTATCCACTGGTAGATGTATCCTCCTTTTTTGCTCTCCCTAGGATGACATTATACTTAATCAGAGCTTTAGCCTGCCTAATCCAATATTCCCAGACTCATAGTAGTCAAGTTCTGATCTCGCCCTGCTATTAAGATGTTTTCAACTGAAGATGATGAAGAACAGGCATATAAAAGTCACGCACTGTGAGAAGCCATAGCGTATGAGAATTTAAAGACTCCCAAAGAAACTGATTTCCAGTAAATTCAGGACAGACATTGGCAAATTCTTCATTCAGTGGCCGTAATCGCATGTCACAAGCGGATATTCACCAGCAGCTGTTAAACCACAGACCCTAAGTTCCTTTATCATGGTGTGTAAACCATGAATGAAGGCCTTGGGGGCAGGCAAGAATGCCTGGTTCGCATGTCAGAAGGGTCTGAGGTTTGCTTAGCCACTCCCACTTCCCATCAAGCACCAGGCTTTACACAATATACTAGAATTTACGGACAAGCCATCATTTGCCTTGCAGTGGTGACCCACTCTCTGGTAACTTCCTGACTGGATTAGTGTAATGCGCTCTACGTGGGGCTGCCCTTGAAGACAATCTGGATACTTCAGTTGGTTCAGAATAGAGAGGCCAGGAGGTTGACAGGAACCAGCAGGAATTTACATATAACACCGGTCCTCTATCTCTGACACTGGCTCCCAATTGAAGTCCAGGCCGAATTTAAGGTGCTGGTGATGACCTAAAAGGTAAAGGTAAAGGTTTCCCCTTGACATTAAGTCCAGTCATGCCTGACTCTAGGGGACGGTGCTCATCTCCGTTTCCTGGCCGAGGGAGCCAGCGTTTGTCCGCAGACAGTCTCCGTGGTTGTGTGGCCAGCATGACTAAACACCAAGGTGCCCGGAACGCTGTTACCTGCCCACCGAAGTGGCACCTTTTTATCTACTTGCATTTGCAGGCTTTCGAACTTCAAGGTTGGCAGGAGCTGGGACGGAGCAACAGGCACTCGCCCCGTTGTGCAGATTCGAACCAGCAACCTTTCGATCTACCAGCCCAGCAGCACAGCGGTTTAAACCACTGCGCCACCTGCATCCCTTAGATGAGAGCTGATGAGCTATAAAGCCCTAAACGACTTGGGATCAGGATACCTGAGGGAGCACCTTCTTCCCTATGTGCCCTCCTGCCCCTTGAGATCTGAGGCAGAGGTTCTCGTCCGGGAGGGTAGCTACCCAGAGGAGGGCCTTCTCTGCAGTGGCACCCCAATTGTGGAATGCGCTCCCCAAAAGGTTTGCCTGGCGCTGATGTTTTTTTCTTTTCAGCGCCAGGTGCAAAACATTTTATTCTCCTGCTATTTTAATGCTTAACTGGTTTTAATTGTGATTTTATTGTGAATTGCTGGATGCTGTGCCATTTTTATCTGTGCTTGTTGTAAACCGTCCTGAGATGCTAGTAAATGGGATGGTCTATAAAGGCTTTAAATTAATAAACAAATAAATTTACTTAAGAAGCCTACTGCCACAATATGTGGCCACGGCCACTCTCTTGGGTATCTCTGAAAAGGTGACTAGGTAAATTAATAAATCCAAGTAGGCATACCTACAATTCGTTATATCTCTGTGGAAAAGCCTCCAAGTTTAGAGGCAGTAAGCCACTGAATACCAGTTGTTGGTGGAGGATGCAGTTGTAGAAGAGCAGTGACATCATTCCTACTGTGCAATTCCCAGAGGCACCTGGTTGGCTACCTTTGGGGTGGCCCAACTGCTATTCTTACATCTTTATAACTCGGGAGCTTTTCTGATTCAGTCCAAGCACTCTTTTGCCAGCCTAGTCTGCTGCCCCCGTCCAGGTCAACCGGAACCGACACAAGCTTTTAATCATGCAACATCTTCTCTTGGTCACATGGCATCAAATGCAAGATAAAAAATGCACTGCTACTTAAGCTCTGCAATGCAAGACTGCAACAACCAAAAAAGAGACAAGAAGATAATTCTAAAAAAGAGGAAAAGCAGGGTAAGCATCGCGGTTATTTTAAACCTTTATTATTTTCTGATTGCTTGACTCCATGCTTAAGGAAACTGACTCAAGACCTGATCAGAGTATCACTTTTCAAATGCCTAAATCCCTGTAAAGGTTTAGTATCTGACTGTGTGCATTTTGCTCAGTATTAACATGTTCAATGGAGTACTTTGATTTTTTTTTTTATCTAGACGCCAGAAGCTGGTGAATATATGCTTCATAGCTTCAGATAAACCTTTTGTTCTTCTGGGGCTGATCAGCTGGTACGGCAGCGAGAGGGAGAGGAGGAAGGAAATTCACAGGGGCTCCGCGGATTCAAAAAGTCAAATTACCTCTGAGCCATGGCATTGCTGATAATTTAAATGAATATATATATATGTACACAGACGCACGCACGCACGCACGCGCGCTCACTACCCCACACAACAGCTCTACTGTTAGGACTTTTAACGAAGCCCCAGTTGTGAAGACGCTGAAGCAGGCAACGCTACGGTGGGATAATTACTTGGCTCCCTCACAGCTGAGTTTCACAGATGCATTATTAACGGCGCATTCCATGCCATAACAAGCTCCGAATGTAGGTGGGATTCACAAACCCGGCATCCGCCATTAGCGGGTTGGCGCAAACACAAATGAGTGTTTTCACAAAAGCATGCAAAGGTTGTGAAATTCCAATGAATTCTTTCGCCGGGGAAAAAAAGGGGAGTGCAAGCTTCCATGACCGGGTATGTCACCTCCCAGGGCACCCTGTGCACTGAGTGAGGCACCATGGGAAATTATAGAATCAGAATGCATTGATTTCGCTCTCTCTCTCTCTCTCTCTCTCTCTCTCTCTCTCTCTCTCTCTCTCTCTCTCGCTCTCTCCCTCCACTCGCTGGCTCATTCTGTCTCCAAAAGCCGGCAACAGCCTTGATGAAGAATTAAGGAGGAAATGTAATAACCTAATTCTTCTGCAATCTTCTCCACTCCCCAGCCTCCTGGCCTGTACACACACACTTGCTGCTCCAGCCCGCCTCCATCCCAGCACTTGTTTTGTCAAACAATTACATGGCGTAGCAGGCTAAGTGGGTGAGACACCCACAAAAGTTCAAATGCCCTCTTGCATTGGCCCACTTTTGCCTGAACGCCATTGGCCTGAGCAGGGTGGCATTATGGGCAATCGCTATTTCACAATATCACCGTTCTTCATGACATTGATCTGTTTCTCCCCCGCCTTTGCCTTTAAACATTTTCCCCTTAGATACAGAGTCCTAACAGGTTTTCTCCATAGAATACTGCATACGGTATATGAAGCTATTAATAATTCTTCCTGAAACCACACTGTATGTGGCTGAGAGAGAGGGGGAGAGAGAAACTCAGGAGAATAAAACAAGGAATTCTCAAACACATTACAGAAAAAACCCCATAACATTAATGTCTTCTGCGCTCATGAACCCAGATTATAAGAGCACTGGTGTAGCTCACTCCCAGATCTCATGCCCAGCTAATAAAAAGACCGATCAATTACAAAATAATTCTTATGATCAAGCCACTGATTTCTCACTGGTTTAAGAATCCACTTGGTGCAATAAAGGTTCTCACTGTCAATCTTCCCTTGTTTTGGTTTGCTTTCCTCTGGAAACCGCAGTTCAAGGTGACTATCCCCAAGAGTTACCCCTTTTGTTTCAGATTGTACACTGCATCTTCAGTCTCCCAGTAATTAACACCGTGGCTTAATGAAGTTCAATTGCTGACCTGGAACATGAAGGAGATGCCAATAGTTTATTTTTGGCACAACTGAATTGGCGGTCTTCTTTGAGATGACGCTTGGCCTGAGTCTCAAACAAACTAACAAACATATCTGACCAAATAAAAACAACAAATTAAATGTTGAAAGGGATGGACTGCAGTTAGCAAGGGACAGGGTAAAGGAGCAGATTAACCACTGAAAATGGGAAACAGAAAGTGCCAGTGCAGCATTTCCTTGCTCACATTCTCTTTTTCGCTCAGTGTTCTAACAGGATGTAATGTTTATATTCTGTCACCAGGTGCCAGTACAATGCAAGAAGTGCCAGCTCAGTACACGAATTGGCACCCTGGCTAAATGCATCTGCTTCTTCCATCCTTGCCTCTAATTTTAGGGCAGTCACACCAGTTCTGTGAGCAAAGAAAATGTGTTTGACAACAGAGACATACTAAACCAGAGAGACACAGAAAGAGAAAGAGAGAGGCTGCAGCAGAGGTCCCCTAAAAGAAAGTATTCTGAGAAAGAGATCTGCTTCGAGTAAAATAAGTATCACTCATGCATGCTTCATTAGAAATGCTCCAAGATGCAACGTGGGGTACAGATCACAAGACAAGGCCAAGAGTATGACCAATGTTTCCAAAATGACAAGCCAGATTCTTCTGTGGAGCTCGCCAGCAAAGAAGAGAAACATAGAAACAGAGTGAGTCAGAAGGGGCCTCTCAGGCCATTTAGTCTGACCTCCAGCTCCAACCGGCTTCACTCATGACATTCCTACCACATACATGTCCAGCCTATCTTTGAACACTCTCACCTATGGGACCTCAACCACCTCCTGTGGAAGCCCATTCCATACCCCAGGGGTCCTAACTGTCAGGAAGTACTTCCTGGCATCCAACCTGAACCTTGGTTCCCTGAGCTTTGCTCCATGGGAATGTGTCCTGTCCTCCTCCACGGAGGAAAACAAATCTCTACCCACCTCCACATGGCACCCCCTCACATACCTGTATGTCACCAACAGATCCCCTCGGAGTCTCTTCTCCAGGCTGAAAAGACCCAGTTCCCCCAGTCTCGCCTCATATGACTTCCCCTGCAAACCAGCCACCATCCTTGTGGCCCTACGCTGCACCAATTCCAACCTGGCTATATCCTTCCTGTAATGCGGAGCCCAGAAAAGAGCAACAGCCCTTCCCTTCCAGCCTCCTACAAACCGTAGTCACACTGCCCCTGAACAGAGAGGATCCACCTAGCCATCCTAGCTAATAGACCTATTCCAATCAGAGTCATGCCATCATGACATAAAGGACAGGAAATTCCATACACTGCAAGTTATGTGAAGAAATACCGTTGCACTTCATATGCTACCTACTAATTTAACTGGATGGCCCCAAATAAATTAACTCTACCCACTTTCTAAGAATATAAAGACCCATACAGGTGTTTAGCTGAACTCAGACTTGCTTTCAGATAAATATGTTCACATGCAGAATGCCTATTTCTTTTAAGTGAATCTTCTATGCTTTTCACTACTGCATGATGAAGGCAGAAATTCCGAGATTATTTTCCCATTGTACAGATGTGAAGGCCAAGACACACACCTGCACAGATTAACAGTAGGTAAATAATGCATCAATCATATAATTGTAATACTTTTGTAAGCAACAACAGTTGAAGGGGTAAAGGAAGACATGGCTTCCTTTGATCCTGGCTAGACCAGGAGCTCCTTATAACTGAGGTCAGACAATATAATTGTGAGGAACTGCCAGGACTCAAAAAGGGTTTGGGAAAACCAGTGATTTTCGAGCTTGCCCGAATTCTTTGAAACTCGTGTTGGCTTGCTCCTATTTTTGACCAATTTTCCACTCATTCAAAAGGGAAAAGTGCAGTTTTGTGTGTGTGTCCCTTTCCAGAAGTGAGTACTTCTGTCCACCACCATTGGCTAAAGCTGGAAAATGTGTCATGCTCTGAAAAATGTGCATTTCAAAGGACGTGTTTTAGAGAAAGAAGGACCCATGAGTACGAAGGTGAAAATCTGTGAACACTTCCCAGAACACCATGATCCTTCCAGCAAGATAGGAAATGGGACATGGTCGCATCACCAGTGAACAAAAAGTGACTTCCAATCCTTCAGTTGGTGTCAGGCTGCCCCATGTGGTGAACGAATGAACTGCACAAAAATAACCCATCCATCAATTCCTCAGCTAGTCCCGCTCTGTTATCTCTTGGATTCTCCTTAACGAGAAGGAGCACAACAAGCTTCCTCTGCTGGTTACACTTTTCTTGAGCAACAGTCTGTTCCCAAGCAAAGGCTCAGGTTTCCCTCTGTCCTGATTTCTGGCTATCTCCTCCAAGATGGCAAATGCAGGTTTTCTGATTTCTACCTCAAAACTTGCTCCTGCTGCAAGATAGCTGCCAGTCTACAGAACACTGGGCTGGAGCTCTTGGCACAGTAATGATAAGACTATCCTGCATTGGAAAAATATTGTTTATACACAACCTTAGAGCATTTGCTGATGCTGATGCTTTGATAACAACAATATAAAGTAACACAACCGCCAAAGATAAGAGCATAAGGACAGTAGACAATTCCTGCCAGGTCAGACCAACACTTCATCTAGAGCAGTGTCTTGCTCACACAATGGTCATCCAGCTCCCCTCAGGATTGCACAAGTGGGTATGGGTGCAAAAGCACCCTCCCACCAAGTTCCCCAGTGACTGGTGGCATGCTGCTTATTTGGCCTCGGTAACAACAGACCCATCGAAATCTACAATTCTTTCCGACAACAAGCTAGTACTCTTAAGATCACCCTGCAGAGCACAAATTAGTACATGTTACCATACTAGGAGAAGCTTCACCTCTTGTTTTCTTTTTGGTTTTCTGCAGCATCCAACAGGTGAAGTTCTGAGAGGTTCACAACAGCATATAAAATATACCAATTAGAACTCTATAAAAGGCAGCAATAGGAAATGCAAAACCAAATAAAAACAGAAATGATTATAACTTTAAAAGACCCTGTCTAACAACCAGCATGCTCCGGGAATTCTTCAAGTGTCCTGGAGTAGAGGGTGGTCTTTACCTAGCACCTGAAAGACAGTAAAGTTGGCACCAGGCGGGCCTCAGTGGGGAGCTGATTCCATAACTTGTGGGGGGGGGATGGGGAGCACTGAAAAGGCTCTTCTTGCTGCCGCCATCCAAGCCCCTCTCAGAGACACTGGCTTGTACTATTACTCCTGCTCTTAGGTGATGGAGGAATCTGATGAAATGCTTGCTCTACCACGTACAATTGTCAGGATCCTTTGGGGTAACCCAGCACACGACCCTAATCGTATCCCATTCACTACCCAGATTTGGCAAAGTCATCTGCCCCAGCTCAAGTCTAAGCTGCATGTAATCTGGAAGATCCCAAGTCCTGCAGCGGTTGGCTCTAACTTAAAAGCAGCTCTGTAGAGCAGGAAGATTCTGATCAGGACCAAGGATTGATTTTTCGTAAGCTGCTTAAACATCCTGCACTACCACAGATCTATTGTGAATCAATTCCACTTCTCATTTTTGCAAAAATCCAGCCACAATAACGCAAGAGATCCCGTTCAGTCCTCTGAGTCACATCTGCTTTGGCCCTCTGACAGTTACCTGGACCGGTTCTCAGGACTATAATGAAAATGAGACAAGGTCAACCAAACAATGGAGTTTTTTAAAAGGAGTCTAGACACAAGGTCTATTGGCTTAGGAAGGGAAAGGCCTTTTTGATGTCGTCCTTTTAGCACTATAAACTCTAAATTTGACTACTGGACAGCATAGAAATGAAAAAGACATTTGTTCCTGGTTGAAACTGGTTTTAAAAATTGCTGGTTCCAATCTGGACTAAATTTATTCTGGGGTGACAGGATGCGTAGCGGGGACTGGCTTTTACACAAAGCGCAAAATTTCATTAAGCCTGCATAGGGCACCAAGCTGGCCCCCCAAGAGAAAATGCTGACCCATACCTTGAAGGGAAACCTACAGACCCCTGCGTAGGATCTTATTTCCGAATGCACATTGATTCTTTGCACAAAGGTAACCAAGCGCAGTTCTCCCTCGTTTAAGCTGCCTCTGCAAAGAAGGGCAGAGCTCAACCTGGCTTAAAAAAATGCAGCTGAGGATAATGATGTCTAATGTGATAAAAGGCCTTTAAAGAGCCTTCATGGAAGGAAGTGGGCTAATTTGCTTTTCTGGGACACGATTTGCACACAGAAACCACGTATTAATTTACATCGGGAATCTCAGCCTCCCACCAACTAGGGGTTAAGCTAACTCACCACTAACTAACATGGCCAACTGTTACAGAAAGACCGGTTCCTTTATAGGAACACAGTCTAAGGGGTGAGTTGGAGATAAGGAGTTTTTCTGTGAATCCAGCAATTTCATGTTGCAGGTTCTCCTGAGCTCAAATTGTTCCCCAGGACCTCAGACTCAGGCTGAACATTACCTATGGCTGCACTCGTCCACACCAATAATCCATTTAAGAAATGGGATATTCAAAACAACCCTTTTAAGGATAAAAAACGCTTTGGTCCTCTTGATGCCCAGGAGACCCTGAGAGAGATCTCCGATTTTGGGCTTCAACAGCCCTGCCAACACGAACAATGGTCAGGAATGTTGGGACCTGAAGTCCCAAACACTTGGATTTCTTTTGTCCCATCCCAACAATTCAGGCTTCATGGTGGTGGCTGACACTTTCTTTGAGACCCCAATTAGTGCACTGTTGATGGCATCAGCACCTTTCTATTCCCACCTACATCAGGGATAGGCAGAAGTGCTACATGGATCTCCTGATGGAGCATTGGCAACTTGCAACGGATTGGCAATAATTCTTGATTCTCAGTTGTTCAGCAACAGCACAAATACTTAAGGCCCTCCAACTATGGAACCATCTTCTCAGTGGGTCCACTTAAGCTAACAATGGCACCCTTCTGGCACAAGGTTAAGTCTTAACTCCCAAACATTTGATAGCCTATGCTAAGATTCTTAATGGTCCAGGCATTTTCTTGTCGAGTGTGCAACGAATGTGTGCGTCTGTGTATATATACACTGTAATTGTTTTATATTACATTATTAAATTGCATTTTGGGGTTTTTAATCCTTGCAGTCACCCACACAGCACTGGCAATGGGGCAGTATAGCAAGGCAGTATAAGGATGGATGAATCGCCTTGATTATACTCTGAAATAGAAGAGGGGGAAATGCTTGGGGTAATCACAAGCAGATTTTGTGTGGAAGGGCTGTGAGCGTCATTTGGTTTTAATAGCCAGAACAAATTCCTGGGCTCAGAATTCTTTAATTAAAAGTGTATGTCTTGTGCACTGAGTGGTTTCCGGGGGCTCGAATAAAACAAAAACAAAAGAAGCCAGTAAGAGGAAGCTCACACGTGCCTCTTGAAAGAGGGACCGCAGCACTAACAATCCAAAGACAGTTCGCAGCTATGCCATGTTTAGTTCCGTAATGGATTTTCTGGGGTAAACAAGCAAACAGACAAAATAAAACCTGGTGGAAGGAGGCGTTGCTAATGAAAGACGTCACTGCCTTGCCCATGAGTGAAATTCTGTGAATGAGGCAGGGTGACTGTACCTAGAAAAACCCAAGAGGAGATCCCACAAGTCTGCCCAGCCTTGATCTGCACAGTAGCTGCAACATGTGTGATGAGAGGTGGAAACATGACGCCAGTCACCTGGCTTCGTTACCAGTCCTCACACAGGGACATGAGGCACCATCCGCGATTGTCTGTGCAGTTCCTGAAACAATCCAGAATGAGGTGAGGGGGTGCCATGCAGAGGTGGGTCATGACCCTTCTTCCCTGCAGTGGAGGGCAGGACACGTTCCAATGGAGCAAAGCTCAAGGAACCAAGATTTAGGGTGAATGCCAGGAAGTACTTCCTGATGGATAGGACCCCCTAGGGTATGGAATGAAGGGAAGGTTGTTGAAGCCCCATCGGTGAGGGAGTTTAAGGATAGGCTGGACATGCACATGCTAGCCATGTCATGAGTGGAGCTGGCTGGAGCCGAGGGTCAGACTAGATGGCCCGGGAGGCCCCTTCTGACTTGGAAACTTATTTCCCATTCCAGAAATAAGCATTGTCACTCACTTGGGTTTTACTTTTAGAACCAGAGACTTTAGTATTGGATGACATATATTTTTTTACATAAATAAAAATTAATGAATAATAATAACCACTGATTCCCTTTCCTGCAAGTGTGTGTGTGTGAGAGAGAGAGAGATCACGCTCTCTCTCTCTCTCACAGCACACTGAAAAGGGGTAGATGGTCCATACTGAGCTTTGTCTGTGAGTTCACACATGGTGATCTCTGTATATGCCCAGGCCTGGAACACGTCTCCCTACAGTCCTGTGTTCCCCAAAGCACTCACACAGGGGACCTTCCTGTGTTATGTGGAGTAGCACATGTTATTATAAGGTAGGTTATGCACGTCTTCAAGCATCATTTTAGTTAATTTATTACACACACACACACACACACACACACACTCACTCTTCTTGCTTAGAGGTGCCCTTCAGAGATGCTGCCACAATATATAAATAGGCAGCAATCCTTACTAGTGGTCTTTTAATGTCTGTCTGGAGGCAGAACCTGGGGGCATCCAATATGGCGTCCTCAATGACGTGAAGCAGGTTCAGGTCTGGTCATTGGCCAGACGAGAGGCTTCCTGGGACTCCTATGCCAACTTTCCATTATAAAGTAATAAATTAATCGGGCAGGATCTGCAACACAAAGCTATAGTATATCCTCACTTGCTAGGGATGCTCATGTCCAGGGCTTCAGACAGACAACTGTCCTGTTAAATAGCAAGCCATTGATACGCAACCTGGGGTCACCACATAGACTAGACAACAACTCCCAGCAGCCCCAGCCAGCACGCCCAATGATCAGGGACAATGGTAGCACCACTACTCTGAAACACCTGCTAGGTTACCCAACCCAAGTGGAAACCGTGAGGGGCTTGCAACATTGTCCTGGGCTTCCTTGGTTTCCTTGTTCGACTAGCAGACAACCTTCGTGCTTCATGTCCTGGAGCGCACCTAGCATGCGCAGTCCTTGTTGGGCTGCTTTTTTGGAGGAGGGGTCATCTCTTGAAGCAGGGCCAGGAACATCTTCTGCAGGGAGCTACTGAGGCACGTGTGCCGGTGGTGGATGTGCCAAAGGGTCAGGTCAAAATATTGGCATGTTTCCTTCACTTCGGTTAATCCATCAGCTGCGCCCCTACCTGGAGGACGATTGCCTGGCGACAGTGACGCATGCGTTGGTGACTTCCCAGATGGATTTCTGTAAAGAGCTCTACGTGGGGCTGCCCTTGAAGACGGTCCGGAAACTTCAGATGGTGCAAAATAGAGCAGCCAGGTTGCTGATGGGGACTGGGCGTTACTCTCATATAACCCCAGTCCTCTATCAGCTTCACTGGCTTCCCATCGAAGTCCGGGCTCAATTCAAGGTGCTGGTTATTACCTATAAAGCCCTTAACGGCTTGGGACCTGGATACCTGAAGGCACGCCTTCTTCCGTATTTGCCCTCCCACCCTGAGATCGGCAGAGGAGGCCCTTCTCCGGGAGTCCTCTGTGAAGGACATTAGGAGGGTGAGTACCCGGAGGCGGGCCTTCTCTGCGGTGGCGCCCCACCTATGGAATGCGCTCCCCAGAGAGGTCTGCCTGGCGCCGTCGTTATTTGTTTTTCGGCACCAGGCCAAGATCTTTTTATTTCAACAATATTTTAATAACTTTTAACATCTGCTATATAGATTTTAATCTGCAGCCAGGGTGGATCTGGATTTTATTTGTATTATGCTTTATTTTATTTTTCTTATTTATGTAAGCCATCCTGAGGCTATGCGATGGGACGGCATACAAATACTCTAAATGAATGAATGAATGTATGTATGTTTTAGCTTAAGCCTCTCACTCCCTGAAACAAGTTGGATGGAAGGGATTTCAGCCTCTGGGAACAGGGAAAAAACATGCAACAGCCATGAAGTGGTCACTCAGTGAATGGCTGGAGGAAAGCAGGTGGGGAAAGGAGACAGGTGAATAAGCATCCAAACAACTGCAAGGGTTGGATTGGGATCCAAGGCAGGCAGGCCAGATCAGGGCCATGCGAATCTCATTCAATCCCTGACTTGGAAGGCTATTTTTTAAAGGGTGGGGTTTGGTTGTACTGCTGCGTCCCTCAAAAAGCACTTCCCCTCCTCTTTCTCAGTGGCCTGCTTTGTCTCCGATCCTGTCAGCGCGGAAGCACCAATTTCGCAATTAGAGGGAATGATAAATTTAACATTATTGTTGCTCTCGCTGCTTTTCTATATTGTGTCTTTAGCTGCCTCGGGGGTTTCTTCCGCGGAGGAGGAAAGGCATGTTAAAATTATTTTAACAAATCAGTAAGAGTTCCAGATGACTTGCATGGGGAAGCTAAGCTGTAAGGTTAATTTTGAACTTTATTTTGTATTGGTTACATATCAGAGTCTGATAATACTATTTCGTTTTAATACTGCATGCATGCATTGATACATTTATTGAATTGCTTGACTTTTTTGGATTGGAATTTGTTTTGCTACATTTTGTGATGAATTTTTTCTCAAATGTGACATGCCGTCTTGACATTTATTTGATGTTTATTGTGAATAATCTGCCATGGAAAAAACAATAAAGGCTGCAATCCTATACACACTTACCTGGGAGTAAGTTACCAGTGAATTCTCTAAGGCCAACGTTTGAGTAGACATGAATAGGACAGCACTGCGAACCAGACAAAAGATTGTTTCCACAAATGGCTGGCCTGGCATGGAAGAAAACGCATTTGCAACTTCAGCTACAGTAACCAGGTGCTTCACGTGAACAAAACTCACTCAGATGTTTATGCTTACACACTAAGAAGTTGTAATCCACTGACGGCACATAAATAATGGCTTTAATTTACTTGTCCTTGTTAAGTTTGAATTTCATCAGAAGATTTATCAACTTACTCATAACTAACTTTAACTTGCCTTTGTTGTTTAGCCAGGGGGGAGCAATCCTGCGGCACTAGATGCCGAAACATGCCTGCGGAAGTTGGAAATTCAACCTCAAGGAGGAGGTAAAAGATGTGGCGCCCCCCATAGGCAGGAATGAGAAAAGACTGCCGGGGCCATGTATGCAGATACCTTCCCTCCCACCCCAAAGCCCCCCAGTTACTTATTATTTTTGCATTGCATCTGTTTGCAAGGAGTGCAGCGAGGCTTACTGGGTTCTCCTCCTCACCAATTTATCCTCACAATTGCCACCCTGTTGGCCCAAACTCACACGGTGGATTCCATGGCTAAGAGGAGACTATGGCCCAGATCTGAG
The DNA here is from genome assembly GCA_023646645.1 of Varanus salvator macromaculatus. NCBI lineage: Eukaryota > Metazoa > Chordata > Lepidosauria > Squamata > Varanidae > Varanus > Varanus salvator. The sequence continues at coordinate 7,994,928 of JAIXND010000657.1, read as the reverse complement.
TCCTTCGCCAGCACTGTTAACTGCTACCCCACACACTCTCCCACACCTGGCAAACGTGCAGAGAGAGGGGCCAGGGAGGTGGAGAAGTCCTCTGTGGTTCCTTCTGTTCTGCACAGATGATTCTTGGAGTTAACATGCATCCCAATTGGACTGCACCCTTAATGTGGGATGGAACAACCTAGTACTGATCTTTAAAGTACACCTAATTCTAGAGTTTGATTGAAACTTCTTGAAACATTTATGTTAGAAATGTCTGTGTGCACACACATGCATGCATACCCTCAGGTAGGTGTTCAGGACAGCCATGAAAAATGATGTTGACACAGTGGAAAGCGCCAAAAGATCTGTTATAGATAATTAGACTTTCAACCGCGTAGCTTTTACGGATGCCTTAGCTCCCCCTTTTGTTCACTTTTTCCACGCTTGCACTACGCTCTGTATACTTTAGGGTTTTGCACAAACAGGGTCTCAATCCTAGAACAAAACGAGCAGCTGTGACAGAAGACTTGGCCACAACCATGAAAAAATCTACCTCCTTTTGCAAGCTTTTCCAAAGCTGAATAAAGAGGGTGCTTTCTTGGGTGCTCTTTGAAGGAAAAGGAAATCAATTGTCAAGATAAAAGATGTGGCAAATGCATCCTTCTACAAGGCGGCAATCATCATTCTCTTTTATTTTTCCGTCTCAAAAACCTTTCCATGTTCATGGTGTGTGCGAATTCGGCTTCTGCTGGAACACAGAAGCACCAAGGATTATATCATTTCAACTTAACACCTCCAACTCAATAAATCTGCAATTCGCGTTTCTTTCTGACTGTAAATTATGAAGTGCAGAGCTTCGTTTTAAGATCGGGGAGGGGCAAAGCAGCTGTTCTGCACAGAGAAGGTCCCGCGTGGCAATCCTTGGCTTCTCCAACTGGAGCTGGGGAAAATTCCTCTTTTCCCCAGAAAGCTTCTGCCACTCCACGCAGGCTGAGCTAAATGGTCCAGCGGTCTGAATTCATTCAAGGCAGCTTCCTATGTGAAATCAATTGTTGTCTGAATAAAATTTCAAATCACAAGAAAACTTGGGCCATTCTCGCTGACGACAATTCTTCCTAAAACATCTTTGTGCAGTATTAAAAAAGCCGAATGTATTAAGGGAAATCATCGCGCCACGGAAATCAGAATACGTGACTTATTGGTATCATCTAATCACACGCATTTTGCTTATAAAGTTTTAGGGCGTAACCGGCTTAGGGAGTAAGTGGCTCTAGCTTTCCTTCTACTATCAAAAGCATAGGTGCCATCTACATGGAAATCGGTGGCAATGTGTCTTTCAAAAGCAAACCCACTGTCTCTTCCATGGTTGCTGTCACCGGATGGCCCCATCCCCAACCCCAAGAGAAACAGACAGGAAGAGGAGGAGGAAGGGGGTCTAAGCAGCGTCTTTGCCACCAGAACACCCGTTTTGGGGTTAGGGTTCGGGGTGGAGCCAGGCTGAAAAGGAGGTCTGGTTTACCTCCCCATCGCTGCATATGGGGAGTGGAATGGACAGAAGAAATTGAGAGGGCTTCAAAGAGCACCTGGCGACTTCACGTATGAGCCAGTCTAGTTCAGCTCAGTTCCTGAGTCACATTAAAGCTGCACGTATTTGCGAAACCTGGGTCTGGGGCGTGGGGGTGAGAAGAGAGAGAGAAATCTACTGCCTTTACTGTTTAGGAAGTAAAACAGCAATGGTCTTTTTTTTAATCTCACTGGTATTTTGTCAATATTTTTTATTACAGTAAAACAAATATAAATATTTTATTGTAAACCAAGGGCCCAAAATAAACAGTTTAGTAAATAGGTATTACATTACAAGGAGGGGGGAACATCTGTAGAAAAATGTTTGCTGTGTAATTATTCTTGCTCGTTTATGCTCTCTCTCAACGTGCATCTCTCCCTCGCCCCCCCCCCTTCTCTGGCTCCACCGTCTCGCTTGTTCTAAATCTTCTTCCTTGTTGCTATTATTAAAATCTTTAAAAGGTGCCAAATCTTAAATGAGGAAAAAAAATGATTTGCTAGAAATTATTCATATCACAGTGAGCCTCTACTAAACTTGGCAGGGGTGCAATATTTTCGGTGAAATTAACATAAAATATACAACTGCAAATTATCCAGGAAATAGCTATGTTCTTTACAACACGCATTTACATTCAGGGAGGGGGGGGTAGAAAAAGAAGTGTTCCACTTATCTTCCTAACACAAAGCTGCAACCAGTCTTTTCCAATGCCAGTTTTAAAGGGGAAACTAATAGCCTTCTATAGGGAACACAGCCTTTAAAGACAATATAACAAAATTTGTGGTTGGCAAAAATCGACCTTAGATAATTACTGAAGACCGCAATCTGAAGTGGGCATTTCTGAGTGCTCACTGCTAGCAAGTCCATTTTTAGATTTATTTCCCCTCCTGGCAAACAAAATGCATTTCCTTTCCTAGGCTAACCCTTTCCTGCAAATATGAGGCGCGCACAAAAATAAAAAGTAATGCATGTAAAATGCAAATCTCGTTGTAAATATTTTATAAAATTGTTGCATACATCCCAAAAGCTATAGGTCTTAATTAAGAGGAGGCTACATTTCCAGTCAATATATGGAAATGGAAAATGCTAATTCATGTTTTTCTACTTATGAAAAACCCTAGAGGAAAGCAAAACCACAAATGCACTCAACTTTAATATTATAAATATAATTTGGCTCCCTCTTTCTAATCCCCAGCGTCCTGGCTTTTATCTCCCAATGGCTGCAGAGGAAGAAGGCGCACAGGAGTTTTTACATCATCTGTACAGGAAGTCAACCTACAAACTCTGCCAGTTTGGCAGAGGAGCGAAAGGCTGCGCTGAGTAACACTGCAAACAGGAACTGAAGCAAAACATTTCGGCACTGTTGTGGAGGAAGCGAGGGCTGAATGCGATCGAGGCCTGTCAGGGCCGTACAGGGGTACATGCAAGCCACTGAGGACTCCCAGACTTCAGCACCGGCAGAAGTCGCTGGTATGATGTCTTCTGCTTTAAAAGCACTTTTCAGAGGGGTAGCCCATGCTGGCTGTTTGCAGGAACAATGAGATTGTATGTAAATAAGATTGAGCTAAGTGCACCATCACCCAATGGAAAGTCTTAGAGAATAATAGCAAAGCAGAGGGAGTAGGTGGGATTTTATTGAGAATTTTTTGGTTCTCTTAAAAATGTACCACGAAAGGGACAGTCTTCAGAAGAATTCAAGACATTGGCTTTGGGCAGAGAAGCCAACTCTTCCCGTCTTACCTCTGCCAGTGATGGGACTGGCAGTGGGTTACCTTCCATTTGTCATTGCCCCATATCTAAATACCATCCCCAAAGCTAAAGGAACAAGAAAAGAAAGGTATAAGCTTGCCAAAAAAGCACAATGTTGTGACACTGCTAGCCAAGGGAAGTTCTTCCAGATATTGTGAGCATAAGAAAATTACTCACAGAGTCAGAACATTGGTACACCCAACTTGGTATTAGCCACAGCAAACTTGAAAGCAGGTCTCCCTGTTTTCAAGCAGGAAATCTTTCGCACCCTACCTGGAGATGTCAAGATGCCATTGAACCTGGGGCCTTCTAAATCCCAAGTATGCTTTCTGGCACTGAACCAGGGCTCCTCCCCACATTATGGAAGCACAGTGGCTAACAAGAAGCATGGCTGCCAACTGCACATTTATGAGTAATATGTAGTCCAGCCCTTTCTGCACTGTCAAAAAAGGCCATTGCTGTGGCTCTTTTCCTCCTATAATAATAAAAGATGTTTGTCTGCCGGTGCTGCACTGCTAAGACCACGAAACCGAAACATCTGGAACTGAGCTTGCATACTAGGAAAACCTAAAGGTATGTGCCTTGGGGCAATTTTGTTTTCAATCCATTTGAATGTGCCCGTAGAGCTGAAGCCTTCAGCAGCATCTTCCTTCATTGGGGACAAGCTTTCCTACCCAGTGCATAGCTTTGCACTCAAAGTCTGATGGGGCAGGGCTTCGTTATACCCCACTGTCTCAGGCAGTCTTTCTCAGAAGAATGACAGGGATATTCTCTTCTCTTCCTGGAGGAGCTGGGCCCTAAGAGAACCAGCAGCTGTGGCTTCAACTCAGGATGCACTTTATGTGCCCAACTCTATCAGCTGTGATTGTGTGCTCAAACGCTCCACTGTCTTATACCATAGGATATACCAACCCATGCAAAGCTGGGTCCATTCTGTGCTCATAACTGCAGTAAAGATATAGACCAATCATTAGGCCCATACCGAATACCCTGAAGTTCATATTAAGCTAAACAAAAAAGGCATGGAAGCAAAGATCATCACTAAACTTGTCAGCTTAGCATGTTTAAAAAACGTAACAACATTTCTGTTAGGTGACTATAACAGTTATGTATTATCATTTCTGCCCTGTCTCACAGCATTAAAAAAGCAACTCTCCAGGGGACATAAAACCTTTATCTTCAAAAAAAATCTTATAGAAAAACTGGCAACTGAGAATAACCTGCTTGTCATTTCCAAATTTGTCCCACACTCCTTCAAATAATTCAAAAGAATTTCCTTCACTGAAGTTCTAAAAGTACAGCAGCATCCCCCACCCATTCCCTAGACTTCCTAAAAATAATTACTTTTCTGACAGGGGGAATTATTGGAGAAATTATTTACCTCTTTCTGAAACAAAAACACAGAAAGCAGATGGCCCAATGATGGTTTAAGTGTTGTATGTTCCCCACCACTGAATTAAAGGAGTGAACAACACTGTGTTTGAGGTTGCCATGTCCCAAAGTGACCAAAAAGAGATGGCCATATATGATCTCATATGTTCAACTGTATTTCCAAAGTTGATCTCACCTCGGAACTTGTAGCGCTGTCCCACACTGAAAGGGGAAAAGGCAGAATGGTTGAGAACTTGGATAGAAAGAGCAGGGACACTGCCACTTTGAACACTCGTTGGTACTTCCGCTCCTATTTCATTCCAAGAGTGCAACCGCACACTCATACTGCTAGCATTTGCAAATGTCTTGTAGTTCTATCATTATCAAAACTTTCCACTTGCGTTTCTGCACCTATTTAGCACGAACGATATTTAGATAGATCAAATAATCAAAAACACAAAAACGTCCATTCATATGGAAGAAATCTAGGTTTTTAAAAGCTGGGGGGTCAAGAAGCACAACTTCCTGCAGGGAAAAGAAAACGGCATTGGGCAGTGCCCCTTAATGTCCCATGTAAACCACAAATCATCGCGTTCCTAGAATAAACCTGGCAAGACTAGGCTGTGCTTGGCTTAGAGCTTAGCTGAACATCCGCTCGTTTCGTTTAAGTCACCCTTTCAACAGAGAATTCGTCAAGAAGAACGAAAGTAATGTGAGGATGTACAGGCTATTTCACATGCGGGCGGGGGGGGGGGACTTTGCAGCTTCAGAGCCTTGCCAAGTGTGTATCTTAAGGACAAAGGTCAGCAACCTGCACCCCTTGACCTAATTTCAGAAGCTCTTTTCAAGCAGTAAAAGCAGAACTCCGGGAAGGGTGATCTGTGTCATTCCGGCAACCCACTGGATACGAAGGAAGAGGGAGAATGCGAGAGAAAAGAGAGAGAGAGGTGGCCAAAGGGGACACAATAGGAGGTGGAGGGCCAAGAGAAAGGGGTAGCAGAATGGTATACAAAAGGGGGTGGAAGAGAGAGAGAGTCGTACAAACGATGGTAGCAGAAAGACAGAGAGCCAGGGAGTAGGAGAATGGGAATCACATGGCCGGGGGGGGGGGGCAGAAAGAGAGGAGGAGGAAAAAGGACGTTGTTCTATCCACCATTGAATTTCGCCTCACCCACACCTTGCTTTGCTTCTGTCCACTGCTGCAGGCAACCCACTGGTGGGATCCGGCACCAAATAGAAAAATGATTCCCAAGCATTGCTGTAGGACATGAGATTCTACTGAACATCAACCGGATTTTTCCAGCAGTTGCAGGACACGGTGAAGAAGATTAGAAGAACTACGAGAACTGTAAAAATGTTTTAGTTCTTGCTATGTTGCGTGGGCTGTGCTAAATTGTTTTGCTGAGAAAGACAGACCCCCAAGAAACAGGATCACTTCTCCCCACTGCCCTGCCTTCAAAGTGCTGCTGAACAAGCGACTGTGGGCACTCGCTGTAAAAATAAGTGAACTGTTTGTGTTGCCTAAAATTTGGCAGGTTGGAGCATCTCCCAAGGGTACATTTTCTAGTAAGATCGGAGGGACTCCCATGGTAATATTTCTTAACACAAGGTTTCAGTTCAAATCCCTCTCCAAAGCCGAAGTCCCACCACAGTGGAGAGTTTTAGAGCCACTAAATATTTCAGTGGTATGGGGTGATTTCTTTTAAATATATGATGCTCTCAGGTTGTATGTATGTTCCCCACCTGCCCCACACCTCAGGACTCCACAGGTGCAGCAAGGTTTGTGTGGCCAAGGTTTCATGAGGACTTCTGGCACACCAGGCAGCATTCAAATGCAGCGCCCATTCTTGCACCATTCGAGTCTAACAGCTCCAAGTGGACCCTAAGCCGAAACCTGGAAAATCTGCAAGCATTACAGGCTGTGACAAGAGATATTAATGCCTCCCACATTGACGCAATAAATCAAAACAGATTTAGAGGACCTATTAAGGCTCATGACAAGAATCACACTTCACTTTAATAATTCCCTATTAACATACTTAACTGCTGGGCTGTATATTTTAAACATTTCTTACTATTGGATATATAAGTAATTAGTGACTTTTAAAAGATGCATTCACACAGGGGGGGAACAGATCAAAAACATTTCCAGGATTGTTCTGTACTGTAAAAAACATATTTATTAAGACACACAGTGTGGCTTGGCTTGGAGCTCAGGAGATCTGTGTTCTAGTCTCCATTCAGCTATGATGCTCATTGGGTGACATGGTTCAGTCACTGCCTCTCAGATTAAACTACCTCAGAGGGTTGTTGTGAGGGTAAAATGTAGAGGAGGAGGAGCATGCGAGTCTTGGGTCCTTTGGAAGAGGGCAAGATCTATAAATAGGATGGTCAGTAAATAATTCTTGAGCAAGTCGTGCAATGCAGTTGGATACTTTTTGGGTTAACTCTGAACCCAAACCAAACAGCAAGATGTGCACAGGAAGTAACAGCAAAGTGTCCGACGGTGGAACAATGGAGTGCCCACTCTGAAGACCCCAGCCTGCGATGGATGTCTTATCTGGGGACAACAGAAGAATCCGATCTGTCACTGGGTGGTCGAAATGGGCCGCAGAACCCGGCTGCCAATGGACAGGCAGGGAGAATGCTTACACGGCAGGAGTCTGAAGCCTTCTGGGTTGGTGAACTCATGTGGTACTTTGAGAAGATGTTGTGGGCATTCTTACAAATGGCTGCAAGGCAGGGGTGGGGGAATTGCCCACTCATAACATGGCAGCTACAAGGGGAAAGTAAATGGATAAGACTGAAAGGAAGAGACTTACCTAGCTACTTAAGTAGAAGGCAGAAGTGAGGTTTGGACACCCAAGTACAGAACCCTTCTGCTGAACCCCAGAACAGATGGCACTTTGCTTTGCAGCAAGCCATCACCCAAGTTTTTAAACAAGTTTTAATGTCTTAAAATTCAGGATGTTCAGGAGCATAGCAGGCTCCAAGAAAGATGCCCATGGCTTGTGAATGGGTTGTCTTTGAAAGAGGCCCTAAGGAAAAGAAGATGTGATTTAAGCAACAAACAGGCCTCATTCGAGCATTAAAGCCACCACACAATGAGAACTGTGAGAGGCAGAGAGAAGGGCTGGCCCATTTTCTCTGGTCATACCCCCACTACATTTTGGAGGGGACCCCCATTTTGCAGTGGGGGTTACTTATTCTAACTCATACAAGACCTCCACACAGTCTGGAGCCTCGATTGTGCAGAACACGGCTGCGTACAAAGACTGTTCCAGATATTCCTTCCTCCCTTCCATGAGGAACAGATTTTCCATTGAAATGGCCATGAGCCAAAGGAAAACGGAGCTGAAAAGTCCTCTGTATGCACAAGATTCGAGGTTCGATCCTCACTTCTCCAGTTAGCAGGCGATGGGAAAGATTGTTGCAGGACCCTGGAGAAAGTAGCGGGAAGAAACTTGATCTGCTCCCTGCTATTTAGCCATGCTGCCCTCTCAATGGCCTTCGTTGTGAAGATGGTGCAGGCAGAATTGTAGTGCATGTGCTTCGTTTGGTTTGAGAACCTGTTCTGTATGCTTAACCCCTGTTTTCCTTCCGTGAACTTTCCCTCCTTGGCTTATGAATAAAGTAAGCCCTGAGGATATTTAATGAAAACCCTTCCGGAGGGATAAGTCTGGGCTGCAGCAAAGACAAGAAAGATGCCTTTGGCTCCTTAAAGACAAACACACCGATGATGACATACGTTTTTGCTGATGGAAGTGGCCTCTGGCAGAGGAAAGCTCATCTCACAAGATATCTGTTGGTCTTTAAAGCAGGTGTAAGACAGCTGTGGCCCTGCAGCTGTTGGGCTGCAACACCTGTCATTTCTGACCATTGGGCAGGCTGGCTGGGCCTGATGGGAGCTGAAGTACAATGACATCCGGTGGACCATAGCTTCCCCACCCCACTTTTAAGGTGTCAGTGGCATGGCCCAGGACTCCAAACACTCATCCTCACCAGATTCTCAGAACAAGGAGTTCTAACAGTGTGGGAAAAGTATTCAGCCATGTAGGGACAAGAAGATCAGGCCGGAACCTGGCTCTCTTATGCTTGCACAAGCTGACTTTGCACAAGCTGACTCTGCAGACTTGCTTCCTGCCATACACTTTTGTGAAAGCTCAGCGCATAGCAGACTTGGGACAAAGAGAAAGTGGGCCAGAGACCAGGGAGCCAAGTAGAGGAAATTCAGCGGATTTCACATCCAACCTGGATTCCTCACACATCATTGCGGCCATTTAAAGGTACCGCAAGGCACCCACTTCCATCATTCAGATTCCTGGAAAGATTTCAGGGATTGTCTCCTCTGCAATGAAAAGAGCTGGAAGTGCTGTCTTCAGACTTTAGCTGCAAGAGCAGTACATACACAGGCACGCATGCCCTGCTGCAGCTTGACAATGCTGAAACAGGCCAGACCCTGTTAAGAGACAACGCCTTAATCATTGCAAAAGTGGAGCCAACTAGCTTAAAGGACAGCCTATTTAGCGCTCAGTCTCGATCTGCTCCCTGTTGGAGCAACATTTAAGCAACCCACCCTGCCTCGGTGCTTTCCATGGTGCTGATCAGCTAGCTAACCCCTGTGAAATTCTCCTATTCCTAAACCTTGCTAAAGATCTGACCTACAGGAAAACCAGGCAACCTAAGTGACCACAATAGCCAGAGCTGGGATTGTCCTGCCACAACTGAGGCAGCAGAGGGCATCGACATGACCCACACCCTGAAACAGTGCAGTCACCAGACTCCTGGCTGTTCGCAGGAGTGCACAGCATGTCTCCAGAGATTCCTTCCTGGGGGCTCCCACCCACTCCGTAACGCTTAGCTTTGGAAGTTTCTCTCTGATCTAGGCCTTGCTCTCTGCAGCAAAGCCCACGTGTGTGGTGCACAGGGGCCATGACAAAGAACTACACTTCCTTGCCTTTGATCCTGCTGGCAGCACATGGATTTTTTGCTTATGGGTGCTTCCAGACAGTTCCATGTGGCAAATCAGGAAGTGGGAATGAGCTAAGCCTCCCATATTGTTTTGTATCGGAGAATCGTCTTCGCTCATACAGGTGGATGGTACATTTCTCCAGAAGACTGGGGAACCCTTTGGGGGAGAACAGCACATTGGCCTAGGCATGCATGTTTATGCCTCAAACTGAATGGCCTATAATGTCACCCTTTAACATTTTTCAAAGTGTGGTTTGCATGCACAGCATTTTCAGTACAACAAGTCTTTCTTGAAAAGTTTCCTCCTCCACAAAAATAACAATTTACTTTACCCAACATCTACTGAAACCAACGGACTCTACTCAAACATGATCAAATGCCACACAAATAGAATGTTCCTTAAATGTATTTGGCCTACATGTTTTCATTCTTAATCATAAATACAGGCACTTCTACATATATAAAGCAAGCCACAGCCATTCCAGGTAGCTGTCTGATGGACCGCAGGGATGACTATAAAGCAAGCGCGATTCCTAGATGTTTAAGACCAGTTCCTTTGAAATGCCCTTCACAGTTTTAGGGATTCGCTTAAAAGAACCCTTTCTTGGAAACAGCAGCTATACTGAGTTTTTGAAATGGGGTGGTGTGTGAGGGCTCTTTTAAACATGAATGCTGTACCACATCTCCTACCTGTAATGGCATTTGTCATAATCCTCCTCTCCAGTAATCCAGGAGCTGGAAAAGAATGCAAGACCTCACCATTTGGGGCTGGGGCTGCACCTGTAGAAGACAGGAGGCAGAAAGACTCAACTCCTCCCCACACGGCAAGGAGTCGTTCATGGGTGAATCCAAAACAAACCCAGAAAAGGCATGCGGAAGCGACTGGCTTAAGAGGAGAGCTATGAAGAACACCATCATCCTTACCCCCATCCTCCTCCAACTCAGACATGGAAATGCAGCCCCAAGCTCTCGCCATGGATAGGTGGTGGGTGAGTGGATGCAACTGAGAAATGGCACATGCAGTTGCCTCTTACCTTCACGTTCTCAACGTATTATTAAAAGTTCCAAGCAACAACTTTCACTAGTAAAGGAACTTTATGTTGGCAGTTTCTCTCCACGACTTTCTGTTTAGAGCGCGTTTAGAACTGCTTAAACACCAGGAACAATGAATATTTTATTCAGCACAGAACCAAAGCATGGTGAAAGCATATGGTGCAAGCTTCAAGGCCTGTACCAGTGCAGAATAAAGGTGAGGAATCAACATGTTTAAACGTTCCTAGGTTCCTAGATTTTCAAGTAATACAGTTCTAGGAAGTGTTGTACCATATGGTCTTTCTAAGCATGAAGATCGCTTCTGAGAGATTCAGTAACTAGAGGTACCAGCTAGCACATATTTTCATCAGCCGGGGACCAAGGGCCACTGGGAAGATTTTGGGAAGAATTTTGTATGGGGAAAGACCAGCTTGGCCCAACCCATCAGTCAGAGAACCAGCAGCTGCCAAGAGCTTGCTCTAATCTCATTTTCAGAAAGACTGTCTATTTGAACTGAGAGCAACACAGCTCCATCCACTAGCCACAGAAGGAGCTTCTGCTCTGTATGATTTTTCTCCTCTCCCCTCCCTTTTCCTTTGCGTCCTATCTATGGAATTGCAGGCCTGAAGACAAGCACTCTCTTACCGTTTACAGAGCACTCTGAACATTTTAGGGAGTCAGTATTAAAACTCAGTGGTACTTTTTATCTTCCACACCAGGACATTTGGCTCTACTGGCCCATCTCCTCCCCCTCACCACTACTGGCATGTCCATTACAAATTTTCCTAATGAAAAATTAAGTCTGTTCTTTAAATTTCACTGCAATACATATTTGTGACGAACTAAGATCTTCTGGAAGTACGATTCTTTCAGCTCCTTTGTCGTGGTTATGCTCTGCGTTACACTTGACAAGGACTGTACCATTTCATGCCCCATGGCAAAGAAACAAGATGGTGCAGATTGCTCGTTCTGCTCCTCACTGTCCTCCCAGACCCAAGCATGCCTGCTCTCTCTCAGTGCTGCTGAACTTCTCCCGCCCCAGCTCCCTGGAGAACAGCAAGTACTGCTTGGCTCCCCATACAATGATAGAAGGCCAAACTCCTTCTGGAAAAGGTCCACCCAAACAAGAGTTTCATAAAAGCCTGCTAATAATTGGACCTTGGGATGGACACACCTCCCAGTTTCCCTTTATTCCAATCTCAAGCTCAGCTTGTACCACACTTAAAGCATTTTTCCAGTCTTAAATTCAGTCCAGCCTGAATGATTTTTCTAGCATATAGACATATATACTAATACTATATCCATGCCAATCCATATATACTAATCTCTATATGCTAATCCCCAATCCATATAGTTTTGCATGCAATTTTGCCTGCTATCTGTAATTCTTGCGAGCAGGTTTCAAAAATGCAAACCTAGTTAAATTCATATTAAATGAGAACACATATTTGTTTGGGTCCCTCTCCATAGTTTATGCTCACGACTCCTTCGAAGGCCATGCAGCAGGCTTCCACAGCAGAAATGCTGATTGTGGAGACATCAGAACTGCCCCCCAGGGGCACAACCAGATGCCACTTTCCTAGATGGCACCCTGGCCTGGGAAGATTCCAAAAGCCCCCTGTTGCAGCAGGATCCCCTTAGCTGCCTCTGGGGCACTGCCATCCATGAGGCAGGGCTTATACTCAACACATCGCCTGCCTGCATTCCGACGCCTTCCTTCGGGGCAGCTCCATAGAAAGATGCCAAGACCCAGGTACACCCCAGAGCCTAGGTCTGAGCAGAGATGGGCCATCAGGTCCCCACTGGTCAGTGCTCAATGAAGACACTTGTCTCACTTAGCACTGTTCCAGATCCTGAATCTTGCTTCTAGTCCAGAGGAGTGTGGGGCAACTTCCCACTTCCTGGTCTAATGTTCAGTCCTCTCCTCATTATGCCCAATATCTGATCTCACGGGCAACCACTCATCAATGCTTTAGGTGCAAGTTGTGAAATTTCTGGAGCAAGACCTGGACTTGCAGGTGTGTTTCTCTACTGGACCCTTTGACCACCTCTTCCAACACCTGAATCTTTATAACCAGCAATACCTATATCCAGTTGGTTCTCTCCAGTGTTAAGAGTAGGTCCATCGAAACGAATGGGAAATACATCAATGCTGTATTCAACCCAATAGGTTCTGTCTGTGGAAATGATGGGTTTGAACTAGCTATCACACCGTATTTCCATGTGAAGGATAAATGCAACATGTTTCAGAAAGGTTCACTTTATTTCCATATATGTTGAGATGGCTCAAAATGGTAAACTGGAAAACAAATCTCAAATTATCATTACTGTGTTCAAAAGAACAAAGCCGCTCCAAGCTTCAGCTTTTTATCAAAGGTTCATTGGGGGCATGAGTCCAACTTAACCGGCTATGAGGAAAAATTCCTTCAACGACCAGGAGTGCTGATCATTGTTGCCTGCAAATGGAGAGTAACATCTTGGTTTGGTATCGGTAGAAAAAAAATTCTGCAGTAAAGACTGTCTCTAATGGGCAGCCTTGGAGCTTAAAGGACCAGTTTAAAGTCTCCCTGAGGTTTGCAGTTCAATTTCTTTTGACCTTTAATTAAAGACGATACACCAAATTGACACCAAGAGAATTAAAACTACAATATAAATTTGGTCCTGTAACTAGCATCCAAATAATTTTTGCCGGCTGCTTGGTGCTCAGCTAGGTTGTAGGTTGAAAGTCTTCCTGCTTGAATATAATGGTTTGAATATAAAGGCTGTAACAATATGCTTTCCTGATCCTTGAGAGGTGTCCAGTGAAAGGATGGCTGCAGTTCCCCTGAACCACTGAAGGTGTGGCAGAGCAGAAAGCAGAGGGAGGACAAAGGAGAGCTTCCTTAGCTACCAAGAAAGTGAGTCCTGGATGTTGAAAGCAGTGAGCAACTCTGACCTGGAGAGGGACCCATTCAACCCTCTGCAGTTCCTACAAGTGAAGAGAAGGACCCTCGACCTGACAACTCACCTGATATCAGTGGCCAGTGACCAGTTCAAGAACAACTGTGGGAAAAGACACACCAATTTCAATTGCCCCCAGTTCCTATGAGAGCATCACTGTCGATGGCCATGCGTGACCTACATGGAGGTGGTTCATATGGAAGACAACCCACCATGCTTGATCAGCTATCGGGGCCTGTGTTGTGCAGACCCAGCACAGTTTCTGCAGTTGGTTTATTTTTCACAAACAATCCGCCACGAGAACTCATGGCTTGTTCTAGGATTGTCCATTTCCATTGGTTTCTTGTGGTGTCATCTTGACCTGGAAGGTGATTTTAACACAATTGCCAGGGACTGGCTGGAGAGAATACCCTGCCAGAGAGACAAAGCCACCTGCCACTCTTCATCCTTTCGCTCATGTCACTGCCATCTTCCCCTCCAAAATTCCCATTTGTCAAACAGGTGTGGGAGGAGTTTCCCTCAGTAACCAGCAAACCCAGCATGCCAAATGTGGACGGAAAAGGTATTTCCCCAGGCAATAAGGTGTTCTGGGTCACCTGCAAGAGCAGGATAAATGAGAGCGGGAAAAGAAGCCATGGGAAGCCAAGTCGACTATTGGAAGTCCTGCAGTTTGTTCCTTGCACAGCAAACCCAGAGTGGCTTAGGATGATGGGCAAACACACTCACTGACTCTGTGAGCTCAAGGATTCTCAAGAACTGAAACCATTCCAGGGATGTGCCGTCTTCAGAATGCAGGATGGCCAAGTCTGGTCTGTCAAGCCAGAAATTTCTCTGCCACAGAAATCCAGCATATCAAGAAGACAAGGGTGCTAGCTTTTTCTTCCTGTCTCATGCTAGTTTACATAACATGCAGTTCCCTTCCTATATTGGTAAGTGGGTTAAGTCCCAAGAAGGTTGGACCATATGATTTCTTTAAAGAATAGCTTAGTTAAGTTGATTACAATTAGGCAACACTTCTTGCAACCAAAAGGAGTCCTGAAGTGATTTACAAATAAAACAACAACAACAACAAGATTGACTATCACTTAAACAGACCACTGCATATAAGAAACAGATGTTTGCGCTGTGCCCTTCCCAAAGCAGAAAGCATGGCTGCGATATAAGGGAGCTGTAAGGGATATTGTCACCTGAAGGGTCCAAAGAAAATCCCACATGATGAAAATTTGCTTCCTTTCCGAGCTGAAAATTTGTGGGGATTATACAAAAGTATATGATTACATCCACACAACTTTGCAGTGATCAACGGTCTAGCAGAAAGCATTCCTAAAGGCTCGCGTGCGCTCTCTCTCTCTCTCTCTCTCGCTCTCTCTCTCTCTCACACACACACACACACACACAGACCAACATTTCAAAGCAAGCAAACCGTGGAGCTAAAAAGGGTAAGTTAGCACATGCATTGTAGCAAACTTTAAAGAGAAGTGTCACTTTTACTATACTCGTTAACAGATGTTGAAACACACCAAATTCACTGAGAAGCTTGCTAATGTTAACTTCAGTCCTGTCACGCTGAAGACTCACAGAAAAGGTGTTTTATCAACCACTTCCCCTCTTTATGTGCAAATATGAAACCACTAGGAAAATGTTTAAACAGGTGTAATCACAACTGCCTATGAAGATTGGGTTGGAAGGCTGAAAGGAATCTTAACACAGTTCAGGGAGTGAAAGCAACATAAAACTGCGATCACAGCCGATTATGAACATATCACACAAAAGGAGGATGTTGTCATAGTAGCTATAAAAATGTCAGAGAAACTGAGCAACCATTACCCAAGTAGTAAATGAAAGAGAGAACAGAAGAGGGGGGGAAAAGGAAAATGTGACTGAATATATTACAGGAAATGATGTTTCACTCTGAGTGTAGATAAAGAAGCAAAGCAAAATAATATTTGCTCAAAATTCCTCTGAACAAATATGCAGAGATAACAACTGGAAAAGGATACACACCATATACCTGGCCGGTACAGTTAATATTTGAGAGGGAAACAACCTTTCTTTGAGAGAGGAACAAAGGCAAGATACGTTCTGCTATGAAGTCACAGGCCCCAGTCAGACCAACATACATGAGGCCCTGGGCATCAATCTCTCCAACCCGAAGTAATCCTCTTTATTTTAGTGCTGAAAATACAGCCCTCTTACACTGAAAATAATGGTTGGGAAGGCAGTGGACATATAGGCCATAAGAGCTGCATGTGCTATAGATCATTTCACTTGTCCTCATCTGCAATCTGTCTTTGGACTGGATTGATAGCCTCTGGAAAGCCCCACATGAGTTGGAACCAGGGCGCCTAAGAAGCAGCAGACAAATCTGCCAGAGAAATCCGTTCTATTCCCCAAGTCCCCTTCTTGGTCCAGCCAGCATCACTTCCACTGGCAGATGGAGTCTTTTGAAGGGTGGAGAACCATTCTAAGATGATTTTTTTAGATGGGAACTCAAAGGAACTCCATTTTCTGTTCAAAGTTAAACATTTTC
Organism: Varanus salvator macromaculatus; assembly: GCA_023646645.1. Taxonomy (NCBI): domain Eukaryota; kingdom Metazoa; phylum Chordata; class Lepidosauria; order Squamata; family Varanidae; genus Varanus; species Varanus salvator. The sequence continues at coordinate 7,978,795 of JAIXND010000657.1, read as the reverse complement.
TGATTAAGTGAGTGCTTTGCATCAACAAGAGCTCCAAAATTCCACCCTTAGCGTGACCCATTAAGAGCAGGGGGTTCCAAGTGATGGAAAAGGCCATCGGCTGGAGAAACTGGAGAGGCATTGCCACTCAGAATGGACAATACTGAGGGCCAGGAAGAAATAGTCTGACCTAGTAGAAGGTTGAAATTCCTTACCCTATTTCTGCTCTTCATTCTTAGCCAGTAGCTTTGTTATTGTTTTCACTTATTCAAGCCACTCCTTGCAATATTCTGTCTGCTTTGAACTGCCTCAAGTGTAATTTAGATAGACAGGTAAGATACCAATCTCAGCACTGAAATAATGTGTGTCCACACACACAGTCGTGTATCAGCAAACATTCAGTGAAACAGGTTCTAAGCCAAAAACCTTAGAACTAAATGTTCTGCACCAAGGGGCCCCATTGTGGTACCAAGGTTCTTGAGGGATCTCCAACAGTACCTACAACATTTAACAGAAACATTTGAACTTCGTCCTCCCCCATTTACCCGCTTGCCTTGCTCTTCCTCCCAGCCGCCAACTCCATACTTGCTCTCTCTGCTTTTACCACACTGCTTCCTCCATCTCCAAGCTTCTTTCTTCCCTTCCTACCCCCAGCCTTGCTATTTTCCCCTCCTTCCCAGTTTCTAACCTCACCAGGCTATCCACCCCTGCCATGCAAGCCAGTTTTTGGAGATGCTCACAAGTTTCTCAGATTCCCAACTGTCCGCAGTGAAACAAGGGTGAGGACCTGCTATCTATACAGATTTTTCAAGCGCCCCTCCGCACTCCCTGACAAGACTTGCAGTGCGATGCTCTTACAAGTTCTACCTTAGCCAGGACTGGCTAAATTACAGCGAAAATGCAAGTAAGGAGGAAGGCCTTGACTTCTTGCCACGTCTTCAGTCTAGTCCAGCCTGAGCTTGAAGAGGTAGCAATCAATGCAAGGATACAATCTGTCACCGATTTCAATGCAGTTTGGGGACTACTCACGGTGGGACAAATAAAATTCTAGCACTAGAGTTTATGCTTTCCAAAGCAGATATTCTCGCATTATTAGCATGGCAGTTCAGACCCTGAAAGTCACTGCAATTACTTGGGGGCACCTGCCACAATCTAAACTGAGCAGCAACGCTGCTTTTCATTCCTTGGTAGTTCTGAAAATCCCATGCAGGGAGGATGGAAATTACTACAAAAACAAGAGACTGGATTCTGAATTTTCCGGTTAACATTTCAATTATAACAAATCCCACTTTTTTAAAATAATCCCCTGAATCTAAATGTAAAGCTGAATGGACTTTAAGGAATGAGTTAAAACCTGCATTTATTCACTCCCTCACTCACTCAATTTCTACACCATTCAACAGCCAAAGCTCTCTGGCTGGTTAACAAAGATTAAGTGATCAACTCAAAGTGCTTCCAGACAAATCAAACAAACAAACAAACAAACAACATCATCCAGTTATAACTCTCCCATGTTCTTCCACTGCTCATTCCATTTTTTTCTCCTACTATGGAAAATCCGTTGTGGAAGAAATGACGGAACAGCAGCACAGCGTTTTCTGATTACGAGGAACTCACTGTTTGGAAACATCCTTAAATGTGGCTCATGACTACCTATCAAACACATCTGGAGTTAAATGCTGTGCTTCCATGTAAAAGAGAGCCATGGAGGACACGGTGGCAGTGTACAGACTATCAGAATTCCAGCATTAAGTGTTAGAAAACAAGCCACCGGCTCGGTCCAGACATGACAATCTAGATGTAATATGCCGTGACTGCAAGAGCAGCAAACCTGTTAATCTCAATCATTCACATCTAATCCTTCAAAAGCAACCTATCACAATTTTCCATAGTTTTAATTGCTTTAATCATTAAGTGGTTATTGCTTTTCAGTATCTGCTTCAACGGCTACAGATACAATCACCCAATTAGCAAGATCTTTGGAAGAATTCTGTCTCAGCCATTGGATGCCATCAGTTACTGTCTCTGTGAAAATTAACTTATTTTAGCAAGTGGCATCTTTTGAAACTGAGAAAATTGGAAGCAAGCTAAAATATGGGGAGGCTTTCTAGAGAACAGTCAAGAAAACAAAGGATGACATTTTATCCTTGATTCTTCAGTATTCAGTGGCCAATAGCATCATTAGCCGTCCCAATTCAGAGACTTTGCCACATGAGAGAAGGAAATTCCTTGTGGGAAATAGGGCCATTACTAGTTTGCTAATAATCACATATGCTATTTTTTCTTTGTGTGTGTGTTTGTGTGTATATACACACACATACATGTGTATATGTATGTAAACAAACTGTATGTATATATTCTGAGACCGTGTAATTGTATATGGTGCAAATTAACACAGCCCCCCTCAAGCCCTACATACGATGGGTTATCACATGTGGCTACTTTATGGAAGAATCATTTGCTACCTTCTGTTCTACCCCCATCCCATTGTCCAAAACTCCTGCAAAGATCTAAATCAATTGAAGATATTGGGTGACTCTAAGCCTCCCATAAATATATGATGAGCTCTCACGCCATCTTTCTGGAGTCTGCAAAGCCAAGGAGGTGTTGCAGTGCAAGGACAGGTTGGGTTGAACATCCAGGGCCATTCATTCTGCCCCTGGTGGAAAATAATATTCAATACATGTTCATTTAGCGGACACAAATGGATGCAGCACAGAGGATAAATAGCACACAGTCCATGTGCTTCCTACCCAAAATACAGTAAGTTGTTGCTGTATTAATGCAGCTGTTCACGTTTGCATCAGAAACTGTAATCAGTAGAACTTGCTTCCCAATAAATGTGTCTAGGACTGGAGAGAGATGGTGGCTGAGCAGGGAGCCAAGGAGTAGAAAGGTAATTAAAAGGTAAGAAAAGCTGGAAAAATACTCCACTTGAGAAGTGCTTCCCAATCCAGGCATGGAGGTGGTGTCAATGGAACTGAGGGAATGGGTGGGAGCCCTCCCAGGGATTCAGGGAACACGAAGGGGAGGGATCCTGCCCAAACTAATGCTTTGCTGCAGGATCTTCTGGACCACACAGGTGCATCTGTGTGATGCACAGAGACCATGAAGAGGAATGGAAGGTTAGCTCCATAAAGAAATTGTATAGAACTGCTTTTATTCCACATGGTCCAGTTGAATTTCGAACCTTACAAAAACCTTGGTATCAAAACTAACTGGCTAAACCAGAAGCATAGCTGACCCACAAAAATTCAAAGCAAGCTTTAATTTAGGTGAAATTACTTTAAGCAGTTATATTTTAGTGGTGTCTTCATCAATTTAAAGGAAGCACATACAACAGCTAATCTCTGTACATTGTTTTTCTCACAAGACAACTCCAAGGGTTAAAAATCTTTCTTGACGTTCATGAAATTGCACCATCTTTACTATGTTCCAGCTAAATTTATTGTAAGGCAACAGGCTGGCTTCCAGATGGTCAAACCATTTATACTGTGATATTCTGCACAATTAGTTTGGCAGAAGTCACTTAAGGATTGCAGCACAAGTGAATACCAAAGATCAACATTGTTCCCTATTTTTAATATGTTCAGCCGTGTGTGTTGTGATGTAGTCAAAACAGCCCCACAATAAGAAAGGGCTAATAGCAGACTGGGGGAAAACCCAAGGTCTTTAGAAGCACCAAATATTTTTAGGGGGGGAAAAAGCTAATGGTAGCATGTGAGGATTCAAAATATGCCATGAAATGCTGGCTGACTTTTGGGGGAAATGGAACCAAGTTTTATACAGGTGTGTTCCACACTGCAACAGGTTGCATGTCGTAGTCGCGATTTGGCAGGATCTGCCAGACAGTGGAGGCAAGCTGACTTTGTGCTCTTCTTGCAGAGGTTGCAAGAATTAAGGAAGGAAGAGCTTGTGAGCCTTGTTTTGCACCAGAACACGGATGGCGAAGGGCTGCTGCCTCCACAGCAACCAGCAAGCGAGCTGCAATCATCCGCTCCGTTGCTCGCTCTGCCATCGGCACAGGGGATCTTCTGGAGCATCTTCTGCGATCCCCGTTACAGCATCACCGCCTTCCACACCCTCTTCAGGGTCAGTAACCAAGCAGAACCATCTTTTAGGCATCTAACGGAGAGAGCACTGGAAGGAATAAGTACTTTAAACATTACCAGGTCAGCGCAGGGGGAGGTAAGCAGCTGGAACTGCAGAATGTTTTTCTGATATACTCAAGGGCAGACTCCCCAAAGCCTCAAACCATGTCAAAGGGGGAAAGGGGGATCCCTTTATTTTGGACAAATTATAATGCGCTTCAAAGGCGCTTCCAATCAGCCAAGTTGTCTCAGAAGGACTTCTGATCCTTAGATGGTTTAAAAAAGGAAAGTGGGGATTTGGGGGTGGGGGTGGGGGGCGGCAGGCATAAGCTGCTTAACTCTGAATAGCCTTGCTCGGAATTTTTTTTCCCAATAGCCTCCAGACCGTTCACAACGAAGAAGGGGGTCTGTTCGTTCGTCAGGAATTTTCCCAGAGGCCCTGGTATGAAAACAAAGCAACATGTTTCCCATATACCTCCTCTAGGGATGCAGCCAGTCTGTTCCACCCCTGGGGAACGTCACCGAGGACCCAATATGCCGCAGTGTTTGCATGCGTGTGTGAGTGTGTATATATGTGATAGATACACAGAGTGGGAAAAAAGCAAGCAGAAGGGAACATTTTCAAAGGATCATGCGCGAGCCGTCCTGAACATTTGCCTGCATGCTTATTTTGATTAATGCTGCCGTATGACTAGGGAACGACAAGGGAGAGCGTTTCTACAGGGAGGCAGCACGTAAAGGTTCCCCAAACGCTCAATTCTCATTAGGCTGAAGAGCCGCTCGCTCACGAGGAAGCAGAACCTCCGTAAGAACGTGGGAAGCCACCTCAGGCTTGGCAGGCGCTCTGTCCATCCAGCTCCAGCTTCCCATTTTGGACCACAGCGCCTGCAATTGCTGGCCACAGAGGACCAACAGGTTCTGTAGGTCAGCCTACTCTTATTGCAAGCAAGGATCCAACAGAGGTTGTCTTTATAACTGGAAATGCACCAGGAATTTAACTGGGTATCTTCTGTATGCAAAGTACCCTGGTCCCCCAAAACCATCTCCAGACCATTTCAGCCCTTAAACTAATGAAATCTCCACTTTCCTGCCTTATAAATTTAGTACAGCTCATTCCATAGCACCTAATGAGGCCCTTTTGTTACCTCGATCTGTGCCTAAAGAAGTTCCAGGTTCAGTGGGTTAACGGAAAGGCAGAACTCCAAAGCCAGTCATGCCAAACCAGAAGTAGAATGGCAAGATCAGTCCTAAGAGGGTTGCAGTGCTGAGGAAGGGGAGAAAGAGGAGGAGGAGCAAGATCCATGCACCGCATACCTACGGCATATTTATTTTTTTATTTAAACAACTTATATGCCACCCCATCGCATGAGCCTCGGGGTGGCTTACAATCATTAAAATTGCATATAAAATACAAGAAATAGAATAGAATAGAATAGAATAGAATAGAATAGAGGTCCTTCTCTGGGTGCCATGTTGAATACTATCTGCACATGAGATGGACCGGCAAGGACAAGCGTGCTCGATGCACCCCCTTCCATCACTGTCCAGTCACCTTCCACAAGGCTAACCTTTTCAGAGAGAAGGTTTCTCTACCCATGTAGGCTCCCTGCCTACTTTAGAACCCTTGAAAAGCAGAGTTGTCGATTTCACAAAGCACCTCAGTGAGTACGAAGGGCTCCCCACGGAGGATTTTCACTTATAAATGATGACGGGGACCATGACAAAAGCAGGAAGAGCTCACGCACTCATACTTATGCTCCCTGCCCTTGGGTAAATTGTCCGCAGAAGAACCGGAGTGAGGGAAGTGCAGGAAGCAGACACAATGTGGATGGCAGAGCAAGGAGGAGTCCTGGTAAGTCAGCAGGGCAGAATGGTTAGTTCATTGGACTGGGTCGCAAGACTTGGATGCCAGCCCCCACTCTGCTATGCAGCTAACTGGGTGACACTGGGCCGGGCACTGATTCTCAGCCTAACGTGTCTCACAAGGCCCTTGAGTGGATGGATAACTCAGGCAAGCAGTTGCAGGTATACTACCTGGGTATGTGAAGAAAAGGTGGAATAGCAGTCTAACAAGCAAATGCGAACAGCAAATAAAGTTATGTTGACCCAGGAGCTCAACTCCTGGGAATGCCAAGGGTTTGAGTACATCATCTACCATTCACCACCGAAATCAGCTCCCAAAATCCATAGCTTCCAGCAGGGATGGGGGGATCCAGTATATTTAGCTGATCAAATCATTGCACAATCATTTGAAAGAAATGACAAACGTCAAGCTTATCATGGATCAGATTTTCGGTGTCAAGAAGCCATCCAGTGACAGACAAGCATGTTTGCCATGTAGCCATTGAGCATAAATATGAAAAAAAATCTGAAGACCTTCATATTGGGCTAACCGACCAGCCGTTTTAGTTGTGAGGAATAATGAAAAAGATGGGCTTCCTCAGTGGAATAAACTAGCCAAGAACAGAATTCTGTCATTTGTTCCTGCAAAGACCCCAAATTAATGTGGTCTTTTTAAAGCCTTCCTTCCCACATCTCACCTGAACAGGTACTACACACAAGGCCTGCTTCATTGTTTTCAGCAAATCTTCACTGTGCCAACCGGGCAAGGAAGATTTGATCCTTGTTGTGATCTGAGTTTGTAAGAGGAAGTATTAGACCAATTACACACGCCTTAACCCTCCATGTGCAGTATTTTAAATTATGGGTTCTAGAAGCCCATGGTCAGCAAGTAGTTCCACCAGAGGGCCACTTCAGCCATTGCTTGTTACAGGAGACAATGGACTTTTACAACACGGAGGAGCCACCTGAACCTAAGTATGGCCGAATGGTCCACAGTCCTCAGGAACCAACAGAGGGACACCACTGCCTCAGGCCACAAGCAGGACCCTCGGTGCACCTCCATGCCTCCAATCCGATAAACTGGATGCCGAGCATCGTCAGAAAAAGCACATGGGTGGGAGCTAGACTGGGATCATCCAGCACAGAGGAGACTGCAACCGTCCTGTTGGTGGTACATCTAAAGAAGAGCCAGTGAAACAGACCCTTTGGGGCCTTTCATTATTGGAGCCCAGTCATGGAGTAAACTGTAACCGAATGTGTATGCAGCATCATTCTATATTATGAATGCCAGCACCTCCATTTCACAGGTTTACATTAAAAATACATATCTATCTGCCTAAGGATACGGATTTTAATAAAAGCAGGGAAGGGGGAGGAAGATGGTGGGAAAGCGCTGAAATCACCATGGTCCAATTAGCAAAGCTCTCACCCTTCACACCTGCAAACAAGAGATTGCATTAACACCTGCCACAAAAGCAAACATTTTTAGATAACTTCATTTTAACCTCCCTGACACTGCCTCCATGCTCCCCACCTAGCGCTACTCTGGAAATTACGGTGAGTGACAGCACCCATTTTCCTTCCAGAAAAAGGTTTTGCTGTAATCTTCAGTGTCAGCATTTCAAATTCTCCCTTCAACATTTGTGCATAATTCACATTAATGATAATAGGCGCTCTGCACATGGAAGAATAGATTCTTTAAATGCTAAATTGTTCGGGGGGAATCATTATGATTATCGGAGATGAATGCCTGTGTGTGAACACACCAAGAACTCTGTAGAGCCCTTGAAGGATCTTCGACAACATACGGCTGGAGTGGCATGTGTAAGGAACTCCTCTGTGGTCTATGCATCAAAATAAACTAAGCTCTTGAGCCTTCACATATATTTATAACATCTGGGCAGGGAGAAGAAACTATTCTCTGCATTCTTTGGAAGGAAAATAAGCACCCTTACAGCTGCACCAGAAATACAGCCCTTTTGACTGCAGTAACATTTTTACTGGGTTTCATTCCAAATAAAATCAAGCTTGAGAGAAAGCAGGGCCTTGCTGCTGAAAACAAGAACAGTGAATGTAAAATGTGAACGTCTAAGAAATAAAACCATTCAAAATTCCAAACTGGTTGGGCAAAAGGAAAAGAAACTTGAACATTCATGCACACCAGAAAAAGTTAAACAGGAAGCCTGGAATGAAACTTCTTAAGCATTTTGTTTTGACAATGTATCTCAGAAATTCACGACGTTTAAGTGATGGAAATGTGAGCAATTCAATGTCATGACACACAAAATTGAAGCATAATTGCTTCTAAGTGGTTGACAACCATTGAGAGCTATTTGGCATCCTCCCCCAACCCCACCTCCCAGATAAAAGGAGAATTTACGGCATAAAGTGGAAGATCTTGTCAAAAGTTGCATTTCAACCTCAGAGAAAATGGGACAGGAAAGGGACAACTTAGACATTTTAAGTAAGTTTGAATGGAGGCCTTGCAAAGGCCGTCAACACTCTCAAGCCGGTACTTCCCCAAAGTGAGAAAAGCAGCTGTCTGAAACCCATATTCCAAATGGCAAAACTGAAGACTGGGGAAGGAAGGAGAACAGAATACGGTCAAATGACATCAAGGACACACACCACGCTCTTCTAATTCCTAGAACCTCAGAAAGTAAACATTTGTGAAAAGGAGATTTCCTTCTCTCTGTACAAAGTAGTACGACGCAAGCGTAGCCTCAGCAAAGCATGGAATAGGACTGCACATGGCTATAGCACCAAACTGTGTTTGCTTTTCAGAGTCTGTCTTAAAAACATGGTTTCTTTGGTGGCAACAAGCCAGGATCTGAAACCATGGTTTGACACTGGTGTGTAAATCATGGTTTGTGTTTCTTGCTGTTGTTTTGTTTAAATTCACAGACCATCAACACGCCATAGCTAGAGTCATCACTCTTCCTCTTAAGGCTCCTGCCTCATGAAAATGAGACTGAAATGAGAATTCACCAGATGGGAAAGGAGACAAGCAGCTCTAAACCACGATTCACTGTACATCTGGATGCATCAATCAGGGCCTGGCTTCTTAACTACAGATAGCGCAAACCACAGTTTTGCATTACCCAGCCTACAAAGAATCAGGGAGCAGCTCATACACACACTTGTCCAGGAGTGATATGCTGATATGATGCCATGATGGTTTCCCTTGCCCAAGAGTGATATGGAAGATAAGAATATATCCTCCTGACCCACACAGACCCTGGTGAGCATACCCTGGGATCCAACCACACAGCCTTAATGGCTGCCTTTACTGAAGCGAAGCACGAACAAACAGAAGCACACATGTTACCCACTAACAAGGAGAGTCAACATCAAAGATTAAAGGGAAAGAAGCAAATAGTTCATGAATGGTCAAACTGAAAGATTTCTTACCAATCATATGATTAGCGACGTGAATCTGTATCTCTCTCTCATTCTCAAAGGTCATCTGGCACTTGATGCATTGATAGGTCTTTTTCTGTTTAAACAACCAAAAAAAAAAAAGGTGGGGGGATTAGTAAGGTAAGAGAACTTTGCTTGCACTAGGAAGCAAAAACAAAACAACCCCCCCCACACACACACACAATGTTCTACCACTAATACTGCCCACAAAAAGGAATAACCCAAGGACAATAAAAATATGAAGAATCAAGAGAAGAATTATGAAGCTACTACATGGAAATTAAACTAAGACAAATCTCTTCATTCAAATTTGCTTCCCGCTTGACATTTTAAACATTTTAAACAGTCATTTAGGGATGTTATGTGCCATCCTGTATTAATCTGTAGTTTGTGACCATGGCTTGCAAGCAAATGATGTTTTTAATGAAACAGCAAACCATGGTTTGCAGCTAAAGCAAGAGCAGAAGTCGTGCCCTTCAGCGCTGAAAGGACAGTGGGAATATGCAGACCACAGACCCGCGCTCAAGTGTTAACATTTGAATGCTGCCAATGTACAATCGAGGATTTAAATGAAATCAGTAAAGGGAATGATTTTACTGGAATCGTACTCCTGGTAAATGATTTGTTGGACCCAGTATTTCCCTACTAGTGTAAACAAGTATCATTTCAAAGACATGCAATTTTGGCCCTTAGCAATAGTAGTAGTAATAGTTGTTGCTGTTTTCGTCTTCCTGAAGAAACCTAGAATCCAGAGTCATTTCCTCGGGTCCAAAGTTGCCCATCACCCTGCTTCCTCATAAAGTGCAAGTCTTATCAATTTATCTGTCTGTAAGATTCATTAGAGGTCTTTTCACAAAGCATAAGGTTGTGAACAACTAATCAATAAAGCATTCATATTAAAACTAACTTGATTAAAAATTAAATGGACAATTAGCTTAAAATCCACTATGATCAAGAACTTGCAAATAAGGCAAAATAAAATCAGAAATAGGGAAGAACAAAATAAGTTTTGCAGATGGATAGGTATAATCCGTCAGGGTCCAAAGATATGTGACCACACTGGCCGAGACAGGGGTGTTTTTTCTCTCTGAGCTGTCCCTAGGCTACAGCTGGCCCTTTTGCCCCCCTGGCCCTCTCATGACCTCCTGTGACTTGGCTAAGATATTCATGTCCTGTTCGGTCAGAGCTGGACAACTTCCAAATTTCCACACCCGCAGAGTCCTCCTCAAAGGAACCCCACATGTTGTCTATGCCTGTGTTAAGTATCTGGTTTCTGGAGCTGAGAAGTCGTCAGAGAATTGATTCCCTCTACTCTTTAAAGCTGCTTTTATTGACTTTTTAACTGTCCCTTGTTCCAAACTGTATTTGTAGAACATTTTGTGCTATGGTTTGGAAATTGCTTTTAAATTGCTCTAAGTCCCCGCACCCAGTCACCCGAAGTGCTTAATTGCACCAGAAAGACAGGATGTGAGAGTTAAGCATCAGTCAGTAAGTGGCACAGGGCTGACTCACAACACAGGTGCTACAACACACAAGTCCCTGCTCTATCTGGCTACATTAACATTACTGCCAGGCTACATGTCAATGACACAGTTAACAGAAAAGTATAAAAACATATTAGTAGGGTCAATGTACCACCCCGGAGAAGAGATGTTCCAAACACTATTTAAATATCAGTTAATGAAAGAATGGAAAGGAAGTCACTCCATTTGTATTTCTATTTCTCCTTTGAACAGTTACGCACAAAAACCACCATGGCCTACATATTAATGTTGTTCCAGAAGAGAATCTCAACTGGAATTGCAACAGCAATAAAACTTTTTATAACAAAGCTGTCGTGAATATTCAACCAAAAAAAGTGCTGAACAGACATCCAACTACAGCTTAGACTTGAAGTGCAGAATACCCAAAACCATCCTACAAGCTGAGTTCAGCAAGGTTTAGTCCCAGGTTAAGCATACCCAGAACTGCAGCTTTAGATGGTTGAAGCAATCTGGCTTCTTCGTTCATAGCAGTAAAAGGAGTGCTTTGACCTCTGAGTGAAAAGAGCGTAATTTCAGGGTGAGGGGGAGACATTAAGGAAATTTCATAGCAGACACAAGCCAGCACAAGGCTTGCTTGCAGAAGTAAAGGCATGAATTAAAAAAGTGGAAATCCTACAGTGAAACGTGACACTGATTTTCTCCCACCATTTGTCAGACATTTCCATTGTCACACTAATGAAGCTTAGCTGCCGAAACAAGGAGGTAGCGTGAAGAAGCAATTACATGAGCCATTTATTCAATCAGAGAAGATGAGGATTGTATTTAAGAGTGGCAGGGGTGTGTCTTCCTGGTGATGTGACAGGGAAATCTAGGAATAATTTATACAGGGATTACAAGTTAAAATGGCTGTGATAGGAAAGCCATTCTTTCTTCTTCTTCTTTTAAAGCCCATTGCTCATGTTACAGTTTTCTTTTTGCAGACCAGATCTTTTTACAAATCAAACAGCAGGGATGTCTATTGTTGACAAACAATGCCATGGAGATTACCTGAAGTGCACTGCAGTAATTCATGCGCAGATAATAAGAGTGGGGAAGCTAGAGGATATGGTAAGGGTACACAATAAGCCACTGTAACTGGGTTAGCCCAGGATGCTGGCCCTGTTTTGCAATTCCAGCATGGAATACTTGGCAGATGCCAAGGAAACATGGCATCTCCGTCTATGGCAAGGTGTCTGCCTCCTGCTCAGGAAAATGCCCAGCTGGTGGGTATATAGCATTTAGCTCTGCTGAGAGTTGAGGTCCAACGTATCTGCAGAGCAACTGGTTGGGGAAAGCTGATTGGAGTGGTCAAGAGTCGACCAAAAGGATCTCTGATGACTTTTCTGGTCCATATGAAGGGACAGCAGCTCAGGGGTGGAGCTGAAGGTTCCATCCCCGCTGTTGCTGGTTTAAAAGGGTCAGGCAGCGGAAGATGGGAAGACCTCTGCATAAGACCTGGAAAGCTACTGGGCTAGACCACTGAAGGGTCTTACTAGGTTTGGGGCAGATTCTATAATGCTGCCATTAGCACGGGCATTGCACAGAGATGTTCTACAGGGCCCAGCACAGCCCAGTTGTCTTGACCCCCTCCACATGTGCATGGGGACCTAGAGCAAACTGTCGGTACATGGCCATTTCCATATCCCCATTCAGCCCTCCTCCTGCGCATCACGCAAGCTACTGTATTTGTGACCCGGAACACAGTGAAAGAGGATTGGAAAGCTCTTGAAATGCTCACAGAAACCTCTTACAACGGCCCCAAATGACACTGGCATGCACACCCAGATGTGCCCAGGGGCACCAGGGCAACGAGTGGAGCTCCTCCCAGGGCAGATCTCATGCCCAGCTAACCCACCCTCATAAGAACACATGGCATTTAACCGTTTTACAGAACATTTCCTCCACCAGTGGAGCATTTTAAAAGAATCTCACTTCAAGGGTCCTTGTAGTGCCTTGGCAATGGAGACAGCAGGATAACTCCTGTGGGACACAAGGCGCAAGAACGGAGAAAACTGCCTTTGTTTAGCAACCTAACTGAGGTCAGCCAGTGAATTAAAAGCTGAAGTGAGGTTTCTACCACCCTGTTTCTATGAAATTCCCTGCCTCGGGAGGCCAGGTAGGCACCAACCACAGTGTTCTCTTTCTAGGGCACCTTTCCTTGCTGACCAGTCACAGCCTCCTTTTAAGCTCTGAGCATATTGTTTTTATTATTTCATTTGTTTTCAGCTCACACAGTTCCCTGCTCCAGAATCTGTTTGAACATGGAGAGGTAGAGAAAGACTGTAAGTAAGTGAATGAATTTGGAGGAACGGGGACTTTTTTGTTCTATATATACAAGGAACGTTGTGTTAAAAGTATCAGTTCCAGCTTTCTCCAACTTGTTGCCCTTCTAACGCAAGAGATCGCAGTTCCCGTCATTCCGAGCCAGCATGCTGCAGTCTGTCACATCTGGAGGCCCACGGGACAAGTCTAAGAGGTGACAGAACAGGGTAGCTCAGAATGGGTTGACCTGCTTAATGTGGCACCGTTTCCTCCGTCTTGTTCAGTCGCCTTCTCGGGGTTTTTTGACAGCTGTCATGAAACTACAGAAACAGCTACTGAAAAGGAGCCATGAAAAGGGATGGCCTTTTGTGACTCACCATGAAATTGTTCTGTGAGAGTCAAACAATATGACAATCCAGCGTATGCCAAACAAGCTGTAGAACAACCCATGGCTTGTCAGGGTGCCTTGCTGCAAATGAGTTCGCCTGGATAACATGGTGACCGACCTTGGCTGGTTTCATGCAGTGGATTGCTGCGTCATGCAAACGCACCCATGGCTTCGTTGCCACGTTTTTCAGGAGTTTCTAAGCCTCCCTTGCAAGATGTCAGAGGTGTACTTGTTAGTGGAGGATTCCTGGCATCCAAAACATCTTTTATATTCCGAACAGGCTCTTTCCCTCTTGAGCTACAATATCAATATATCTTGGCATTCACTGAAACATGTACTCTTATTGTTTTTAATGTAATCTCAATGTAGCTTCTTCTCTGACTATATATTTTTCTAATCCTCTACTGTTACACTCAGTGTAAAAAAAATCAATAATGTTCCAAAAGAAAAAAAGAAAAACAAAGAGGAACTGGTCAAGAATTATAGAGCAGGAACAGCGTTTGGACAGCTGTTGGCTGCTCGGTTTGCATCACACACACAAGGAAGGCTGAATATAAACTGCATTTTACCTGTTGTACTACAAATCAACAAGAGATTAGAAAACAGAGAACAGCATGTTGTTCAATTTAGCTTGCCTAGCTATCTTTTGATGCAACTGTTTTAACAAGCTACTGAAAGTTTCTGTTCTCTGGAAAGGATACAAGTGTTCAGCAGTTCTGACTACATTTTTCAAAGCTTCTACAGATCTGTGAGGCTACTTGTGAGCAATCTGATTCAAAATCACTGCTATTGTGTGCACAGGAAACAGAGTGAAAAAGATAAATAATTGACTTTAATTATCTTTGAAGAAACATGTTCATTTGCCCTAATTACCCCAACACTCATTTGCTCAGCCCACATGATCACATCTGGCATTTGCTGGCCCTGATCCAGCCAAAGTCAAGTGTGAGCAACAGTGCTACTCCCTACTGGCCTGGGTGTAAGCCTCACTTAGAATCATAGTAGTAGTGTTGCAACGGGCCATGAAGGCATTGAGTCCAGCCCCCTGCTGTTGCAGGACACCATGTTACACCATCCCACTCAGATGGCTGCCCAGTTCCTTTCTGAATGTCTTTGGTGTGGGAGAGCCCCCCACCTCTCTAGGCAGCTGGTCCCACTGTTGTATTGCTCTGACAGTGAGGAAGCTTTTCCTGATGTCCGGCCTGAATCTGGATTGTCACAACTTGACTTGATTATTCCATGTCCTACACTCTGGCATCAGCAAGAAGAGAGTATTCCTCTTTGAGGGTACTTATAGGGGGATATCATGTCTTCTCTTCTCAAGGCTGAACATGCCTAGTTCTCTCAGTCTGTCCTGATAGGGCAGTGTTTCCAAACCCTGGATCATTTTTGCTGCCCTCCTCTGGACCCTTGGTTCTATGGATTCCCAAAAAACTGTGTTGCGAACACTACCCATATCAATGAAACCAAACAAGTAACTCCTGCATCCAGAAGCATTCAGCCACAAGATTCATGTACATATCCTTCCACTCTACAGTGGAAGAGCTGCACATTATCCTGAGCAACACATAACCTTGTGACGATGGTCACAGCAACATGCCAACTAAGCCTGACTCCTAGGTCAACACAGAAGAATAAGAAACTGTCCTTCTCTCTTTCCTCTGACACTAAACTGTACCTGCGTGAAATCCCATCCACTCATTAGCACTCACTACCTGCTCACACATATTAGGAGTGAGGCTCTTTTGACTCCCAACTTTTCAAAAGGAATGCCATCGCCAGCTTCCAAAACCGATAACCAAGGGGGACATGCTCCTTCTCTAAATGGGTGAATTCCATTCGAGAGCTCCATGCATGTGCACAGAGCTCATGTGTGTGATGCAGAGATCACAAGGATCAAATAAAGCAGTGACAACCTTGAGATTACAGTGCCCTCCCCGGCTGGGGACATGAACATAGAGAGATGCGGTGCAGAAATCCAAGCTGTGGGTCAGGCTGGGCTTCCGGCTATAGGTGGGAGCCAAAGCATGTCTCCCTCAGGCTTCTAAAACTATAGCTAAGGGCTCATCGCAAAAAGCAGGAGGGTTTGGAGAGGACATTGCAATTCAAGCTGTGCTGCTAAAGGAGAACTTCACATTCGCACTAGGAGTCTTCCCAGGGGAAATGGGCCACACTCGTCTCTTTTTAAATGTCAAGGCTGACAAAGGCTGAAGTGGCAGGCCAGAGCCCAGACTAAAAGCAGTATTAGGCCAGACTGATCGTTTCCACAGAGAATTATGAGGGGACAAACAGAAAGGGCAAAAGCATTGTTTGCATCCATCAGTCCGCTCGCGGGATTGTTATTGATAATGGGAAGGTAGAAGAGCAGGTCTACGGAATTAGCATACATGCCAATCGCAGGCTCCTGTGTAATGTGTAATTTGGTGCAGGCCTGAATTTTGATTTTTTCATTATCTTTCACAAAAGAAATCTGCCCTCTTGGGATGAGATTCAAAGCATTTACTTTGTTGAAGAACTTAAATTCTCTCCTGAGAGAGGAGGAGGTATGGAAGCTCTCGCTGAAGAGACACCGTTAAAAGTAGGCGTGAGGGGGATGGCTACAATTTCCACTTACGGCAGTTGCGGAGAGGAAAGGAGGGGGAAATACGTACAGAAGAGCTTGAAGTATTTTAGCCTCTGTGTGTGCAGTCATATGAAATCGGAATTAGTTGGGCATAAAAGCATAGGCCTGCTCTTTAAGAGGAATGTGAAACACAATGAAGAACCCAGAAGTAGAAAGACTATGATGGGACTAATAAGTAGTTTTGGATGATGAACTCTCATGAGGCTTCACACTGAAGGGAGAGGTGTTTCCATTCCGTATTTTATTCTCTGCAGAATTAGATGTATATCACAGCTGGAAGCAGATCTAGTCACCGATTTGCTTGACCCCAAGGGAGCCCCTATGCAGTTGCAGTGCTAAAGCAGTGAGTGAAACAAAGCAAAGAATCTTTCGCTCGGATTGTTTCAAGCTCTGAGAAATCCTTTGAACCCAACAGATTGTCACAACCGGCAAGATCTACAAGACAGACTTTTAACAGCTCTATCCTCCCCGACACATACAAGAGGATACGCCGTCCGTGCGGATGGGGGCTCCCAGCTCAGACGGGGGAAAGGACCTTCTATTAGCGCGGAGTGAGTTGGCAGCTTTATACGTAAAATCGAGCTTAATTAAAAATGGTCACCGGGTGTGAAAAATGCTACCTGTGCCGCTGCTTTGCTCATCAACCAAAATTCATTGCTTGCTGGTTTTATTTGGGACACTGAGAAGTAAGCACTAAGCCACAAAAGGAAGTTTGAAGAAATATTTCCAAGTGCCACCAATGGGAAATACAAACCTTCCAGCTTGGAAGGTGCTGAAACGGCCAAGACAACTACGAAGTACCCATGACAGCAGAAGATTTATCATCAAAAACTCATGTGAGGAGGAAGCTGTTGGCTTGGTCATGAGCTGATGTAGGAATAAGTTCCTATTTAATCTACGCTGGTGTAAAAAGAAACAAAAAGCAATAGAAAAGTGGTTCTCAAGAAAATATCTAAACAGAACCGAGTTTGGTTTTAATTAAGAGTTGGAGGGTGCCTGATGGCTTTCCAAAGAAGTGGCTTCATGTCTTTTTTTCCTCTTCACTACACAATGGGAAGGTATCTTGCGCCAAAGGTGTGATATGATGTCGGGCTGTTGGGCAGCGCCCAGCACACGTGAGCATTCACCGAGCTCTCCGTGTGCTGGGAGGAACAACCACTGATGGAAATGAGGTGTCCCACCTACCTGTCCTGAGTAGGGGAGGCCAGGAAACTGCCACTTTGCAGTCCCGACCAGTGCCCAGGAATGATGCTACACAGACATTTTGCGAGAATCAAGATGGCAGCTTTGCCATTTGGGGCACCGCTGCCTCGCCACTGGCAAGCTCGAGGGCAGGACCCCCTCTGGCGATCCTGATGCCACCTCATCCTGCCTGAACATCTGCTGTGCCTCTCCTGACCTCCAGGGAATGCCACCGGCTTCCGCTTGCAGGCTGAAAAAACATACAGTGGGACAACATGCAGTGCCCCATGTTCTGAGACAGAAGCCATCCCTAGGAAGGCAAGGAAGATGTGCTGCTGTTACCGGCGTCTTCCACAACGCCTGCTTCCAGCTTCAGACTGAGGTGTGTTCTGCCATTCTGAATAAATGCAGAAGGAAGCTAGAAAACGGCCTTCTGTGGAGCTAAACCACTGGCCCATCTGGCTCAGGAGTGCCTTCTCCAGAGCTGGTAGAGGCTCTGGAGAATTTCTCAGCTCTACCTGGAGATGCTCAGACTGAAGCTGGGATTGTCTGCATGCAAAGTGTGAGCTACACTACTACTCTACAGCTAGAATGCTGAGTTTCCTCCTCCTCCTGTATGAATCCCAAGCTCAGCAGTGACCTGCCAAAACACTAAGAAAAAATTTAAGATTAACAAGTTTCCCTCCCTGAGGGGACATTTCATATGTTACTTCTTCTAACATGGCAATTAATTTCTGCATGGGAAAAAGACATCTCTGCTTTGACAACTGACGGGCAGCAGAAGGCGTTCCTCACTGCTGTCGAACCTGTATCAGCTGCCTGTACACATGTTCAAAGCAAAACCCACACTCGGGCCAGACTTCAAAGATGACATCTTGCCCATTAGGAATGCTCCTGAATTCCATCCTAGCTGGACTCCGGGAAAGAATCCTCGGTACCAACCAGGGTGGAAGCACTCCTGGAGCAGAATTCGCCAGTGGGGTCCCAAGAACCAGGATGCAGCACAAGCGCTTTCTAATGGCAGGGATACTGGTGTAATATCCTGCTCCCTTCGCATTCGCTGCTCCCTCTGAGCTTAGCCACAATCCTCACCGTTGCTCAGGTGGGGGTGAAGGGGGAACTTTATTATAGCTGTGGGCAATTCCCTTTGTCCTACAAAGGATTTTGAGATGGCCTGGTCTTAAGTAGGCAATTAAGACCTTGTAGCTTTATTAAGACCTGCTCCTGACAGAGATGAAAGCTGTTGGAATTAGTTTCTTGATCTGGATCCACACAGCTGCCTCCATCTCCTTGGGACGTGCAGCTACAGGGACTGGCAGGATGGGAACATGTGCCTCAAAACTTACCACTACAACACCGGAGCAGATATCACACTCACTGAGGGATGCGTTCTGAACACCTCCAGAAATGCTACATGCAACTGACACAGCAAGCGGGCACTATTTTCACTCTCCTAGGCTGCGCTGGAGGCTCTGTGCTGGCAAGGGACCCCTGGAGCATCCGTGGGCCATCTGGAAGGCCTTGGGATGACCCAGTTGCAGCTGGTGTGGCGGAAAGACTGGAAGATGTGGGTTGGCCTCCTAAAGTGACTCCTCTTCTTGGGCTCTGGTCCAGTTCCCATGAGCCACCTTGGAGCATTGGGAGAGGAGAATGGATGGATTGTATTATGGAACCCGCCACTCTTTGTGTGCTTTCCCCTCTTCAGTGCTGGATTACATACACACTGAGATAAGGACTGGATGAAGTATTATTCAACCATTGTCCAGTCAACCTCTATCTGAGGTTTTAAGTGAAATGACCCAATTGGAATAATAAATGCTTTATCTAGATCCCATCTAGTTTTCCAATCAACTCAGAGAAGATGAAGCCATTTTTGCAAATCTTTGCAACTTCATCTAGAGTAACTATACAAAAATGACACCTTCCACTAAATATTAGGGATACAGATAATGAAACTAGCAGTGTTTGCCTAAGCTCGCATAACTGCCTTTCCCACCCAACGGACCAGTAGCTAAGTGAAATAGTTCTGACAAAAGAACCCTATTCCTGTGAAGCAAAATTAAAGTATATTTTTAAAAAGTATGAGCACCTGGTGCTTCAAAATAAAATTGAACAGATAATGCTACATTTACACCTGTGCTTTCTAGCTACTAATGGTGGAACAGTCGCATTCCACAAACCATTGTGGTGCTCCAGCTCTCACATAGTGTGCCTGTACAAGTAGCAGCTCATTTATTCACACCTTGGTGTGAAAACTCACTATGCACAATGAGAATTTTCAATACTGAAGAGAACAGAGATAGCCCCATCAGATCATGGTGTTTTAAGTACATGCTGGAGTCATTTGCGCAACGCAAACTCCTGAACTGAAGATCTATGCATGATGATGACTATGAAAAAGCTAACGCGTGTGGCTGTACTTACTCTGGGGACGGGGGATGTCTGGGTACCCTTCTTTTGGCCACTGGTCTCGGGTGTCAGGTCTCGATGGTCCAGCTGGAGGTGGTTCTCCAAATCTTCGGCACTTTCAAATTTGACACTACACTCTGGGCACCTCAGGCTGCCACAAGGTCTTTCACTAACTTCCGGTGTGGTCATGGCCAAGGATTGTCCATTGGTGGTCCTTGTCATGCATCCAGCACACAGACCATATGGTAGCCCATTAACATCCAGTTTCACCAAGTCTTGCTTGTTCCTGAAATCTTTCAAGCACAGAGCACACTTGTAGAGTTTCTGCAAGGCCTGGCCATTGGGAGATGATGCCGCTGAGTTCCCTACCAACTTTTGCATATGGAATGTTCCGTGGATTTTCAGCTCGAGAGTTGAGGTGACCGTCTGCATGCAGACAACACAGCGGAATCCAGTGAGGGAATTCCTAAGATCAGGGTGCATCTGGCAGTGCTCGATGAACTCCTCCTCACTCTGCAGAGGCATTTTGCAGATCCGGCACGTTCCTGTATCCAAGCTCTTACTGTGAGTTACTTTGTGCTCAGTCAGGGTCAGAAGGGATGGAAAGCGTTCTCCACAAATGGGACACATGTAATGTTTTGCCGGGCCTCGGTGGGTCTGCATGTGCTCCCGGAGGCCGTTTTCTGAAAAAAAGGTCCTCGAGCAGATGTTACACTTGTGACTACCTTTAATAAATTCTGCTTTCTTTCTGGAACAGTCATCCTCTCCTGGTCGGATGTTATGGTCCCTCAAGCGATGGTTCTGCAGAAGGACCTCCATGGTATAAGCTGCCCCACATATATCACAGCCGTACATGGGTTCAGAAGCGTCAACGTCATCCTCGCTAGCTTCATGGCTGTTTGACGTGTCTGGATTTTTCATCAGCATGTTCTGGATTTCTGCAGAGTCAGCCTTCTTGTTGGTGGGTGTCATGCCGTTAGCTGTGCCGTTCTCGGTGCTGGCATCGAAGACACAGTGTTTCTCTCGCAAGTGTTTTTCCAGCAGGATAATAGCATGGAAAGCTTTGCTACAGAACTTGCAGTTGTATTTCTTACTGTGGGTTGTAATGTGGCACTGAAGCTCCACCTCAGTGCTAAAGGTCTCCCCACAGAAGATGCATTTGTGTGACTTTGAAGGGTTGCCCAAATGGCTATGCTTCACATGGATCTGAAGATCCACCTCCTTCCGAAAATCCCAGTTGCAGGCTGTACATCGATACATCTTCTTCTCGTTGCTGTGCTTCACTGCCAGATGCACCTGGATGGAGACCTTGGAGTCGAAAACCTCTTGACACAGAGTACAGTGATACAACACAAAAGTATGCATGTCTAGCAAATGCTTCTGCAGATCATCCACTGATGAAAACTGCTTGTCGCAACTCTCACATACATAATGAGTGGAGGTCGTCATGTAATGGACTGTGAGGTGCTGCAGGAGCGAGTCTTGCGAATCAAAGTCCTCCTTGCACTGAGGGCATGACTGCTTCCTTAGCAGCAATTCCAGATGCAACTTCAAATGAGTCTGGAAGCTTTCAAAATTGGAGAACTTCAGCTCACACTGATTGCAAGGGTATTCACCGTTTGAAACAGAGTTGACACTTGCAGAGAGTCGCTGCCGTTTAGGGGACGAAACCTCGACATCAGAAGAAACCGGACTCTGCTCCCCTTTGGACTTCTTATTGTGGGCCAGGGGAATATTCTTGTGGTTTTCTTTAATATGTTTGGTGAGCTTGAGGATGGAGCCAAAAATGGGAGAGTTTGTGCAATACGGGCAGGAATAGACCTCCATAAAAGACTGCGATGGCTGGACCACGGGGGAATCCAATTTCGAGTTTCCTATGTTGCAGTGTGTTTGCTGGATGTGCTCGGTCAGGGAGGCTTCTGTCAGAAAGCCCATGGAGCACTGGTTGCAGAAGAAGGCATTGCTGCCATCCGGAGCTGTGGTGCCTGGTCCACAATGCGCCACACGGATGTGTTCCTGCAAGCTGTTGATATCCGCGAACATCTCTGGACAGTAGTTGCAGTGGAAGGCCGAAATGTTGCTGAACTGCATCATTGGGTAGGCGTGGTTTTTGTGCACCTTCCTCACGTGCTCATTCAAGTTGTACAAGGTGGGCATGGAGTCAAGGCAGATCTGGCACGTGTGGCTTTGCTGGGGTTTGTCCCCATGGATGGTCTTCAGGTGGATCTCCAAGACCGCAAGGCTGTTGAAGTCACGTTTGGTGCAGTACGGGCAGCTGTAGGCGACCTTGGACCAGGTCTGCCCCTCTTCTCTTTCCAGGGATCTCATCTTCTTTTGTCCTCGCAATGGTTTCAGCGTCGAGTCAGGAGTGGAGCCCCGCTCCACGGATGCGCTGGAGTCCGGGGTGGCACTACTCATGGAGGCCACGCTGCCCAAGACGGGGTCCGGGCTGATGCTGTGGTTGCTGGAATCAGGCTGCCGGTGACTATCCAAGTGGCAATAGACTTCCTCCACTGAAGAGAACTGCTCTGGGCACATGGGGCACTTGTGTTTCTTGTTGGCATGGACTTGGTGGATGTGGGAAAGCAAGGCGTTCTCATCCGCAAATACTTCCGGGCAATGGATACACTGCAGATCGGCCTTCTCCGAGAGCTGTGGGTGCCGCATCATGACATGCTTCTCCAGCTCTTCCGTCTGGTTGAACGTCTCCTCACAGTAGTCGCACATGAAGTCGTCCTTCTTGGCCTCCTTCTCGCTCTTGGCCACGTGCTCCTTGTTCTTCTTGTGGGCCTGCATGTGGCTCTGCAAAGAGCTGGTGGAGGAGAAGCCGCGCTTGCAAACGGTGCACTTGAAGGGCTTGCTGGAGCTGTGCGTCTTCAGGTGGATCTTGAGGTGGTCGCTGCGAGAGAAGGCTGCCTCGCACTCGTGGCAGTGATACTTCTTGTCCCCCGTGTGCAGCTTGATGTGCCGGTCCCTGCTCCTCTTGTGCTTGAAAAGCCGGCTGCAGTAGGTGCATTTGAAAGGTAGCTTGTCGCTGTGGATCTGCTCGTGCCGCTTAAGGTAGCTCAGGCGAATGAAGGACTTATCGCAAAACTGGCAGGGATACGGCAGGCCGGTCCCCCCTTCCTCCTCCCCGATGCCGAGATCACACCCATCTCCTAGCATCTGAGTGGGTGATGCAACGTCTTTGCTGGAGGGAGATGAAGCCACCCAGGAGAGCTGTGGGTCGTCATCGCCATCTGTAATGGGAAAGCAGAAAGGAGATTAAAAACAATTCCCAGTGCATCTGTGAAAATAGGGACAAAGCCATTCAACAACACTATGGCCCCTTCTGCTACTACAGTATTTAAAGAGAGAGGAAGATTCAACTGCTGAAGGAAAACAAAACCAAAAGAACCGATGCCTCCAATGCCTCTTGAATCTTAAATGGATATTTGAGCAAGATAAGGAAAAAGGCAGATAGCCTACTGCACAAATCCATTTAAAAAAATAAACATGCCAAACACAGAGCATCACTATTAATGCTAAGTAATTTCTCCTTCCTCCCCATCCCCTGTCCCCCAAGCAGGCTTAACACCTGTCTACTCCACTGCCAAGCAATAAACAGCAAGTCAAGAAAACAAAACACAACATGCCTCAGAGCGATACAAACATTTCTAAGAGCTGCTGCGTTAAACGCTCGTACGTGAGTATTTTTTCAGCAGATACTAGTTGGAACAGATTTCAAATAATACAGCCTGGAAAATCCTTCTCAACCTGCCTCAAAATGGGAAAGGCTGCATTGAGGCAGCTACAGCTCTCTCTCTCTCTCTCTCTCTCTCTCTCTCTCTCTCTTTCTCTCTCTCTCCTCTCTCTCACCTCACACACACACACACACACCACACACACACAGAGAGAGAGAGAGAGAGGAGGAGAGAGAGAGAGAGAGAGAGAGAGAGAGAGAATATCACTCAATACCAGAGTGACATAAACAAGATGAATTTCCCAAAAGCCCACTTGCACCTGAAATGATACTGAAATCAATGGTCAGAAGCTCAAAAGGGTAAGGTTTCCAATGACTTTTCAGCCATCAATTAGCAGCAAAACAGGTGCCCCCTGCTTGCAGTGCGAGGACAGCACTCCACACCACGCACCTAACTTTCAAGGTATATTTCTCTGTGGTCGGAGTCAGCTCGCTGTCAGTACCAATTTCATGCCATCTGTGCTTGCCAACTCTGCAGCAACACAGGAGCTATTTCAGCAACAGCAGAGAAGGCAAGCATCTCTGATGCCACAGCCGAGGGTTCCAGGCCTGGCACTGCCATAGCGTAAGGAAGGTCTGCTGGGAGACCTTGGCCACATTGTAAGGAAAGACTAAGGCTGAGACACTGATCGTGCTGCTAATTTCCAATGTGCAAAAGCCAATTCCCTTGCAAACGGGAAAAAAGGGCAGCTCAACTCAAAAGAACTGACTTCCCTACATAGCTGGTGTTGCCATCATATTCACCGCTAGTGTTTGCCTTGCTCTTGTTTCACATCTTTGACAAGTGGACAAAGAAGGAAAGAGAGACCAGGTATTCGAGGTCAGCACAGGTAAGCTGCAGCACCCATGGGCCCCAGGTTATCGTTCCAGTTCCCTGCCACCATTTCTTGCTCCATCCAAACCCTGGGAGGGTGGCTTGTCCATTGATTAACCATCCATCATCCTCACTGGCTTCAGAAGATGACGACGCAGGAGGATGCGCATTGCAAGCACGATTATGGCAATTAGGCCTGCACAAGACTGGCACATGCAGGCTGGCTGACACCCCTCCGACTCATTAACCATCGTCATGCCAAGCAAGCCAGCTCACACAGCGACCCTGTTCCCACAATCAGCACTGCACCCACATGTAAGCTGCTGATTCAGCCCCCTCCCCCGCCACCACATCATCTGAACCCAACAAGTGAGCTTGTGCAGTGAATGGGAATAAGCCACGCCACAGCCCTCCAAGAGGCCATGGTTCTGGGGGGCTTGTTAACCGCTCCAACAAGCCATCCTTCTCAAGGTTCAGGCAACACCAGAATCCAGCAAGGTTATTTATTTATTTACAGGTAAGGCAGGCTGGCTAACAAAGCCACTGCGGCATGTCAACCAGTTGGGAGTCATGCAAACCAGCCCAGAACTGGTTCTCAGCAACCCGACTCTTCCCCACCTCTTCTGAGGCTTCTGCTAACATGATCCAAAAATCATCAAGGTATACACAGGCACACACACGACTCTCCATTTTCAGGGTTCATGGCCAACCAAAGAATATCTGATTGCATTCTTTAGAACAGGCCTGCCCTGTAATGTCACAGATACTAATATTTTATTTTTTCTTTAAAAACTGGCCTGCTGTCTGTTTATGTCACCTGTTCCCAAACTGTGAGGGAGCCCCCAAAAAATCCAGAAGGGCAAAGATCTTGCAGCAGGATTAGCTCAAGTTTCTTTCTCCTAGTAGTGGCGATTTAAGCACAGCACGACCCAAGATTATTCTGCTAACCACAAAATCTGCCATGAGGAAAGGGCAACATTGGAGCTTTTGGCAGGCTAGCTAGGAGAACAAGCAAGATTCTCTTATCAAATCTCCTTCTAACAGAGCTCCACTGTGGAAAGTTGGATTAGGAGCGAGAGAGATTCAGGTTCAAACACCTTGTCAGCCATTAAGGAAACCGTGATGCCTCCGGACATTCACTGCCAACCTTACTGGAGGGGGGATGTGAGGAAATAAAGAGAAGATGAACAAGAGACCCATGGATCTCACCTTGAGCTCTTGGGAAGAAACAGGGTACCATCAGGGTACCATCAATGCAACAAAAACAGGTATCCTGGTGAATGAGAACCCTAGCACACAGTTTCCTAGCACACAACAATGGGCTGCCTACATCAGAAGAATCTGTGCCGTTACCTGTCCAAAGGAAGGCTAGCAGCAGCTTTGGAAGGAAGCAGGACAACAGGAAGGCTTACAGGGGGGAAAAATCCCAGGAGGGTTAGAAGTGGCTTGACCACAGATCCCTCATCTGTTCTACAGCCACTTCGAGTGGAAAAGCCATTATGCTATCGTAGAACTGGCTTTGTGGCTCCTGGCATTTCCAAGTAAAGCTGTGAAAGACCCATCTAAAACCCTAGATTGGTACCAACAATCCACATAAGTAGGTAATACTGAGATCTGCCTCCGTAAAAAATAGCTTCCTAATTTTCACTCCTACCCCACTTCAGACTGTCTGTCTTCACCCCCCAATTTAGAAGGGGTGCAGAAGTCCAGTTTGAGAAAAACCGATCATTCCCCTCCCTCTCGTCTGTCCCCTTTCCCACCATTCTTTTTAAAAGAAGCCTAGCCTTACTTTGCTAAAATTTAACAGGCTCCTTCCCAAAAGGTCCCATCTGCTTCTGGGCTCACTGCTAAGATGCCAATTATTATCCGCACATTGTCATCTAAACAACTTGGGACTGCCACATTTGTCTCCATCACCTCAGGCTCATTCTGCTCTGCTCAGAAGGGATTGTTCCATGTCTATGCAAGATTAGGAATGTGGCCACACAAAGAAGGATCTTCTCTAGGACTGGACCACAACTATTATACTCGCCCCATGGCCCAAGAAGGCCAGAGCGATAGGCGTTCACTCCAGTAGAGACCCAAGACTGCCTTCCGCAGCTTGTCAGGGAACTGCCAGGCTGACCCATTTCTCAGCATAATCAACCTCAAAGGGTTGTTGAGAAGATAAAATGGAGGTGGGGGACCGTGTCTGCAGAAGAAGAATGAAAGTAAATTTTACGGCACACTAGGCATTCAGGCCTTGCTGTATCACAGCCTACAGCCAATACAGCATAGGATGCATTCACTTGTATTTTAGGGTTGTGTTCCTACACACTGTTCCCTAGGAGTACCCCCACTGAGGATAGTGTGGCTTTTGTGTTAACTGCGATAGGGCTGTATGGGTGCATCGTTTGATGGGCAGTCATAACCTCTCAGTAACGTGGAGACTTAATTATTGGCAATTAATAAGATTTGTTAATTAATAAGACTTATTAACTATTATTATATCCCAGATAGAACATATTTGGGGGGCTTTTCCATTTGGCCTGATCCCCTTGGAAGCTTCAGCACCTGTATAGTAGAATAACCATGTGTGCTTTCTTGTATGCCTTCCTTATAAAGCCAATGAAATGATATACATCAGGATTTATACCATGGGAGAACTATCAACCGGCATGGTGCGGTGCTGAGGGTGTTGCACTGGGGACCTGGGAAATCCAGGTTTGAGTCCCCACTCGGCCATGAAGACCTTCGAGTGAGTCACTGACCCTAATCCTAACCTACCTCACAGGGTTGTTGTGAAGATAAAATGGACCCATGTCAGCTCCCCTGGGTTCTTTGCAAGCAGGAAAAGGACAGGATATAAATACAATGTAATTAGCAACATGCAGCATATACCTTCAGACATCTGGGATAGTGTTCTCTTTCCTCTCTGCCCTTTCACAAATAATAAGATCTGAACTCTCCAGCCCTGCATTTTATTGCCAAGTTCTGCTTATTCTTGCATTAGACAGCTAATTTTTTCCACTCTGCTGTTTTTTATTATCTTTTCTCCTGCTATGCCTTCTTTTCTTTTTACTGTCAGTTCTTCAAGTAAACTGCTTTGGGTGTGGATCCATGAAAAAGCGCTCTCTCTCTCTCTCTCTCTCTCTCTCTCTCTCTCTCTCTCTCTCTCACACACACACACACACACACAGACAGACAGACAGACAGACAGACAGACAATAGTCAAAAATGTAAAATTAAATAAGCTACAAGATGCAGCTAGCTAAGGATGGCTCTCTCTTTTGCCACAGAAGAAAAACCTGGCGAGTATTTAAGAGAGAATATATAAAGACTAAATTGTGACTTGTCCGATTCATCACATGAGCCCCAACTCTGCTCCCCACACCTATGCAGGATTATACCTTGTGCAGAGGAGAAATTAAGCCAAACTCTGCAGATTATAAATCAACAACACTGCCCATAACGAGCAAGCTTTAAGCTTTGCCCTGGACAGCCTCTGTCTCGCTCTCACGCCAGCTCCAGTCGCAGGGGGCCTCTCTCACCAAGAAAGAAAGGGGGAGGTTGCTTTTTCGGCCCCCAAGGACTTGAATTAATGGGCTCTTCTGACTGGAAGGATACAGCTGGCTGCTTGCTCCCTGGATTAGATTCAGCAGGAAAGGACCAGCAAACCACTGCACAGACTAATTCCCAACTCACGCCAGCTGGGCCTCTCAAGGGGGATGCAGATTTGGTGGGGGGGAGGACAGGGGAGGCACATGGGGGCTTTTAAACTAGGGCAGCAAATGGCGAATTGGCTCTCAAGGTGTATCCTTATTTTTAAAACTGGCAACTTCATACCACTATCTTGTTATTAAAAGCAGGAATTCACTGAGCCAGTGCTTCGAAATGCAACCCTGCAAGAGTTAAGGGCTGAAGATTTGCAAAACGCATTACAATAGCTTGCTTTTAAAATGAGAAATCCTATGCAATGTTTACTCCTATCGATCTCACAGGGGTTATTCCCAGGGAAGTAAGTGTAGGATTGCAGCTCAGAGGTGATGGCCATTCAGGGACCACGATCCAGAGGCTGCAGGTCTACGTGCCAAGGCTTAAAACCAGCATAAGGGACAAACAAAGCAATAGAATCTTCCCACGTTTTCCTGTGCGTCCAGAGACTTCTCAAGCATGGATTGGCTCCCAAATCCAGCCATCTGAATGGCTGGGAACACCATAGGAAGCTTTTGGGAGCGATCCTCGCCTCACATTCCATCCATGCTATGCAGCAATTCCAAACCATCCATCCCAAACTTGATACTCCCCAGTTGTTCCAGATGTTTTGGACGGCAGCTCCCCTTGGTCCCCACTAGCATGGCAAACAGTGAGGAATGCCAGGAGCTGTGCTCCAAAAGATCTAACGGGATCTATGAGGGGAAAGTTCTTCTAGACCATTTGTCTGTCAGACCTGGAAGGGCCACATGTGATGTCAACCACCCACCATGGATCTCATTTCCATTTTGTAAATATCTAAGCTCACTCAGCCCTCAGCTCTTCTCTCTCCAAGAGCATCCTAAACAAAGAAAGAAAGAAGGCTGGAGTTATTCTCAGGACAAGCCTTTAGGTCCAGATCTGCATGTCCTAACCTACCAGCTGAAAACCAGTTATCCAAGTCAGGAGTCACTAATCAATCTGGATCCAGGGACATACTTAGGAATTTGAGAAGCAGCTCAGGTACCAGTACAAAATGCTTAATCAGTGGATCGCCAAGTTGGTGTCTACCTGTCACCTCTGTGGAAATGACAATGCATCTCATTCAGCAAGACCTTTTGTTTCAGGTCTACCGGACACAGCAATAAGGGACTGTCTCTTGAATAAGGGACTGTCTAATTCAGCTAATTACTGTCAATATGTTTAACATATGTTTTGGCAATGCCCAGTAGTCGTATCTTTGCGGGAGGAGATTATTACCCAGATAAATCTTGCGCTGGAACAATCTTGAATATTCACAGATATCTGCATCCTTTAAATTATTTGATTAAGTTATTTAACCTGCTGCATGAAATTGACAAATGGAACTGGCATATAGTCTGGATGGCTAGAAGACAGATATTCCAAAATTTGGAGGAAAAAGCACTCTCCTCTCACACTGAAATGCACTGAGGACCATACAGCGCTGCTCGCAGATGATTAGCTGCTCAACAGATGCCAACTGCAAATGGTTATTTACTTGGTTATTTGACTCACTTTTGCTGAAGTCAATGTATAGAACTAGAAGGTGGTGAGCATTTCATAAAAATCCATGTTTGTGCATTGAGAAAGAATTACACATATATCAGGGAAAAATTCTTGACTATTAGAGCAGTAGAACAATGGAATCAATTATCTAGGGAGATGGTGGGCTCTCCCACGCTAGAGGCATTCAAGATGCATCTGGACAGCCATTGAAGAGGGATGGTTTAACTACAAGTCCTGCACTGAGCAGGGGGATGGACCTGATGGCCTTCTGGCCCCTTCCAACTCTCCTGTTCTATGAAAATTGGGTACCCACAGGTACCACAACAAGCGCCACCACTTTGTGGGTGCAATTGGAGATCTAGCCATTACACAGGGTTCAAAAATTAAGCCAAACGAATCCACCAGCCACTGTCTCTCTGCATTTCCTAAGGAAAGTTTGTTTCAACAATCTTTCAGCTAGTGCAGCATTCTAATTGCACCCAAATAATCTCATGGCTCCACATAGCTCTTCTCATCCCGTGGGAAGACCACAAAGGTTCTGCTGGACAATGAATACAAGGCTCTTCCTTTCAGGAACAGAGGAGGCTGCTTCATCAGAAGGTATTTCCAAGATCAACTCACAACAGTCCTGGTGCCCTGAAGGTGCGCTGGACTGGAACTCGGGTCATTTCCAGCCAGCCGATAGCCACACAGCCTGGGAATTGTGCAGACTCCAGTCCAACAGTCCTGAACAGGACTCAGTTGTAGAAGGGTGGTCTATTCTATTAACCACAGATCTGCTACCCAATTCTTTTTTATTCTGTGGTGATGTTGGGGCCTGAACCCAGGATCTTCCACAAGCAAAGTTATGTTCTCTCACTGACCTACATTCCATCCCCCAGCTCAGCTGTGGCACTTCCATTTATTTCTCTATTAATTAATATAGGTATTTCTATATCACCCTTCAATGGAACTGCCCCAGGCAGTTTACATGAAAAGAGATACACTAAAAGAGTTCAAATACAAATTAAACAAATCAAACAAAGCATGGTAAACACAAAACCCGAAAAGGCTGCAAAATCATTGAAAAGCAATGCTCAGCAGGATGAATGCTGCATCAAAAAATCCAGTGGTAGGGGAGACGGAAGAGATCTTTGCCAGAGACTGAAAAGATAACAGGGGAGGCTCTCCATCGTTAAGGAGGACCGGGACAAATTCAAACAGGTTGAGAGCAGGGCAGGGTGACAAAGTTGCTACAGGGTATGACAACCAAATCCTAGGGAAGGTTGAAGGAACCGGGTACATTTAGCCTAATGAAGAGGAGACTGAGTGGGGATATGCTAGGACTCTTGCAATAGATGATGGGCTGTCAGATAAAAGAGGGCAAAAAGGTGTTCTTGGATGGCTCAGAGGGAAAGCCTAGATCTAAGGGGCTTACAGGAAAGTAGACTTCAGTTGAACATTGGCAGGGACTTTCAGACAATAAGAACAAGGAAATAATTGCCAAGGATGGCGATGGACTCTCCCTTAAGGGAAGTTTACAGCCAGAGGCTGGACAGCCATCTGTCAGAGGTAGAAAGCTCTGGATTTCCTGTATTGAGCAGGAGGTTGGACTGGATGTCTGGCAATTCTATCAATTCTCTCTGGAATGAACATTCACCTTACCCAAAGACAGTCCTCTGCTGAAGATATTAACATATGCATGCAGACAATATTTCATTATCGTTGTCCTAAGTCATAAAGGGCTTTAAAAGGTAAAACTCAGCATTCTTATTAATGAAATGAAATAAATGGAATGAAATAGTCCATTAGCTACATCAGCTCCAGCCTGGAAACAGGCCCGAGCCAGGGCAGCTAACAAACTACTTCATTTTATTTTTACTTTATCTATCTATTTTGTATATGGAAGAGGCACTGAGAGGAAGACTAATACTGTTAAGGGTAGGATAACAGTTCTTGTCCATCGGAATACTAATTCTACACTAATGCAATCAAACTAATGTAGCAGAATGAGAAAGGGAAAAATCACTTTCCAAAAAGAGATTAAAGTCATTAAAAAAAGCAAATCCTACAGAGTGGGATTATTCCAAAATAGGGAAATCATGTGACAAGCAGAAGGCTTTTGTCATCCAGTACACACATGTAACAGACTAATATGAAAAGAGGGGAAAGAGATTCAATAAATGTAATTAGGAGGGGGGAACACTAAGCGGGCTTGCAAATCCAACCCTTCCCAAGGATAGATGGGCAGGTCAAGGTGCATCCATGGACAAACTCGATAATCAATCACTAAACAGTAGAAACATTTAGCAACTTAATGTTCAGTGCATTTTACATGGCTGCTGGCATTCATCTTCATCACTGAAGAGCTAATTCCAGATGGGATGAGTCCAGTAAATGCATTTCTTCCTCTAATAAGAGCAATTTGGCCCAAACTGTCATATAAATCATCCTTGAGCACCATTTATCTTTCAGATGAACTTCAGCTCTGTACACAATTTTACCCAGGAAGCAATGAAGAGCCTGCATCAAATATTTCCTGGGCTGCCTTCCTAAGATGAGAAAGAAAAACGAACATATCCTCTGTTTTTAGTAGTGTAGGGCAGGATATACTTCATTAATAGAGCCGCTCTAAGGCCCCTAGACAGCTGTTAGCAGCAGGGACAGCTCCAAATGACGCCAGCCTCAGAGCTGGGGCACCAGGATCAGGTCCCTTCCACCTCCCGCAGCTGCTGCAAAAGCGACTGCATCGACATCCTCTGCTGGGCATCCCAAAGAGGAATAGGAGAGGTATGGCATATTCTAAAGGACCGTCTGCACCCATATATACCTACCCGCCCCCTTAGATCAGGCTCAGGAGGCCCTTCTACGAGAACTGCCCCTCAGGGAGAAGAGGGAGTGGCAACTAGGTGAAGGGCCTTTTCCACTGCTGCTCCCCATCTTTGGAACTCCCTCCCAAGGGAAATCCGCCTGGCACCATCTTTATTTTCCTTTCAGTACCAGGTGAAGACCTACCTTTTTAGGCAATTTCTTAACACTTAGCCTGAATGCTGTGACCCTTTTTATATTGCTTTCCTAGATGTTTATTTCATTGGGGTTTAATTGGTTTTAATGTGCTTTATTTTGTTAATATGGTTTATGTATTTTAAGCTGCTTAGGAAGCTGCTTATGTATTTTAAGCTTTAGCAGTTATAGGTGGCCTATTAATTAATACATGTATAAATAAATATTCTGAAACCCTTTTTGGTATACAAAATTGTGTGTGCGTGTGTATGTAAACTTCCTAACCTCTACCCAACCTTCCCCATACTGATGTCCTCCAGAATTGATGGAGCTGAAAGCCAAAACATCTCAATGCAAGCAGACTGGGGAAATCCACTTTCACCATTTTACTTACTAACACACTGAAGGGCACAAAGTGGACAGGATTCTACACAACTATTTACTAAGAAATAAGACCATTAAATAATTTTAAACCTTTCCTTTATAAGCCACCCCATAACAAAAAGATCTCCTGGCTGCTCACACAAAGAAACAACAAAACATTACGTTGCTGCTGCTGCTGTTGTTGTTACATTTATATCCTGCCTTTCTTCCTGTTGCAAGGAAAATGCATTAATACACAAGCAGTGAATCCCATAAATTAATTATGCCTTGTGAATTTATATGCTGGCTGAGTATTTGCCTACTTAGCTACCTCCACCACAAAATCTCCTTACAGGCCTGGATCATATACATCTACAAGCACATACTAGAGGCCCAAGTGAATGCTCTTTTGATCGTGCACAGCTCAGTGGTAAAGATGGACTGTCTCGTCTACTCTCCTGCAAGCGTGCACAGCTCTTTTTGGATTGGGAGAGGAGGGTTGGTGCTTCCGCTCCAGCCGTTTTCATGCTGAATTTCTGCCCCACCCTGAAAAAAGAGACTCCATTGGACTCATTCCAGCCACTGCTGTGTTCCACCTAGATTAATTCATATATTCAAGCACACAAGTTGATGGAATCTTTCGCTGGATACTGATGTTTGTGATTTTATTTGAAAGACTGCGGAGGGAAACACAGAAAGACAATGTGACCGGTGGTTAAACCGTAATGTAAGGCTTGTGTTGCGAGACTATCCCACTGCATTCAAATGCACTGCTTAGTTAACATTCTCACCGTCAATGGCAACAACACTCGGCTGCTGTGAGGTGCCAAACAAGGGTGTTGTTCAGTCGCAGTCGTGCCTGACTCTTCATGACCCGATGGACAACATTCCTCCAGGTTTTCCTGCCCTCCACCATCCCCCAGAGTCCACCCACACCCACCTCTCCAGTGACCCCATCCAGCCTCCTCATCCTCTGCCGTCCCTTCTTCTTCTGCCATCTATTGTTCCCAGCATTAGTCTCTTCTCCAGGGAGTCCTTCCTTCTCATTAGGTGGCCAAAGTATTTGAGTTTCATCTTCAGGATGTGGCCTTCTAAAGAGCAGTCAGGGTTGATCTCCTCTAGGACTGACCGGTTTGATCGCCTTGCGGTCCAAGGGACTCGCAGGAGTCTCCTCCAGCACCACAATTCAAAGGCCACAATTCCTCAGTGCTCGGCCTTCTTTATGGTCCAGCTCTCACAGCCAAACATCCCCAAACAAGGTTACAAGAGCCAAATGCTTAGTTCAAATTATCTCAGTGATGATGAACAAATGCACACACTTAGCTGTGCACTGTGCACTCATGGTTCTCCTTCCAATTTAAGTTGTGCTGCTTTTCTGTCGCAATGGCTTGTAGGGAATCTTAAAGGACAGCATCTTTCCGGAGTTTCCAATATCGTGGGTCGAGCAATGACTTCCAGCCATGATGTTTGGAGGCAAGCACCAGATGGAGGAACAGTACTGCCATGATATAATTTTTGCTTCAGAACAACCACAAAGACAAGCTGTTGCTTCAGCACATATTCAGAAAATGAGACATTCGTATGGACAAAGTAATCCTAGGATCTGATCTAGCTGCAGGCGAGCTTAATCTCCCAACCATGGCCTACAAACATATCATACGAGCAGGTTGCTTACCTGAAACTGATGTTCTTCGAGTGGCCATCTGTGCAGTCACACACATGGGTTCTGCGCCTGTGCAGTGCCTTTGGCCGGACGATTAATAGCTAACGGTTTCTTTGGCGGCAAACTCCACTCCCCCTCCCCCCTGGGACTATATGAAGGAGTGGAGTGTCCGCCATTTTCCAGTCTTGAAGACCGGACGTTCGTTTAGTATTAGGTAATTAATTTTTAATTTTTGTTTTTTTGTTTTTTTTTTTTTTTAGAAAAAAAGAAGGGGGTGGTATCGAACTGGAGAGAAAACAGATCGGATCCACCCATGACACCGTGTGGGGTCGGTGGGTGGGTTGTGTGACTGCACAGATGGCCACTCGAAGAACATCAGTTACAGGTAAGCAACCTGCTCTTCTTCGTCGTGGCCTCTGTGCATCACACACATGGGTAGAATAACAAGCTTACCCGATTAGGAGGAGGGAGGTGTCATCATCGGAAGAAAGGACAGCTCTGCCAAAGGAGCAGTCCTGCCTGGCACGAACATCCAGCCTGTAGTGCTTAGCAAAAGTACATGGCGTGGCCCAGGTGGCAGCTCTGCATACATCTTCCATCGGTACCCCAGACGCGAAGGCTGAAGAGGCAGCAACAGCCCTGGTAGAATGGCCCGTTGGAATGGATGGTAAATCCAATTTCGCTAGTTGATAGGCCAGGACAATAGTATTAACTATCCATTTTGCAAGCCGCTGGGGGGTGACTGGGCAGCCCTTGCCATTTTCAGAGTATTTAACAAAAAGTCTATTAGATTGCCGAACAGACTCCGTCCTGGATCTGTAGAATGCTAGACAGCGTTGGACATCCAGCATATGTAAAGACTTCTCTATCGAATTCGAGGGTACAGGGGAAAAGGCTGGTAAAACTATTTCCTGTTGCATATGAAAAGAAGTAGCAACCTTAGGAAGGAAGGTAGGGTCTAGACGTAAAACCACCTTCTCTTTGTGGAAGTTCATAAATGGAGGATCCACCCTAAGGGCACAAAGTTCCAAAGATCTACGGGCTGACGTAACTGCTACTAAGAAAGCAGTCTTCCAGGAAGCGAGGCGCATATCAATTGTCGCCATGGGTTCGAAGGGTGGTCGAGTCAGTGCCTGCAACACCACCGAGAGGCTCCAGGTGGGCATGAATGGTTTGATTGTTGGGTGTAAATTACAGAGTCCTCTCAAAAATCTCTTGATCAGGGGTTGGGAGAAAATGGAGAAGCCCTGAATAGTCCCACAATAATGAGAGATCGCCACTGTATATACTTTGATAGAGGAAGGTTTCAGTCCAGATCGGTGCAATTCAAAAAGAAATTGGAGAATCTGCGGTATCGAAGCTGACATGGCCGGAAATGAGTGGGAGTCAGCGAAAACAGAGAATCTGTGCCATTTCGCAGCATATGACTTCCTCGTGGATGGTCTCAACGCAGAATCGAGAATATACTGCAACTGCGGAGACATGGAGAGCGAAGGGGCGGTACCGACAGACAGAGGGTGTGTCGATGCCGATACATCGGATCTGGTCATCGGATTCGCCAGGCAGTGAGCTTCAGTGACAGGAGATCGGGGTGTCGGATTGTGCCCTCTTCCTGGGTAATCAGGTAAGGAAGGTGCGGTAGGTGGATGAATTCGTCTCGCGATATGTGAAGGAGAGTTGAGAACCACGGTTGACGGGGCCACCAAGGGGTTATTAGGAGCCCTGTCGCCCTTTCGTGGACAATTTTTGCCAGAACTCGCATGATGAGGGGAATGGGTGGGAAGGCATAAAAAGTCCTGCCGTTCCAGGGAATCATAAAAGCATCCCCGGACGATCCCCGTCCTATCCCCGCTCTGGAGCAGTATGTCTCGCACACCCTGTTGTGACGGGTGGCAAAGAGGTCTATGTCCGGTACGCCCCAAAGGTGAAACAGCTCGTCTCGGATTCGAGGGTCCAGCTCCCATTCGTGTGAGCACGACATGTGTCTGCTTAGGAGATCTGCCTCTGTGTTGTCTGTGCCTGCTAGGTGGACTGCCAGCAGCGTGATGTCCCGCGGGATGCACCAGTCCCAGATCTGCATCGCTAGGTGGGCCAGCTTTCGGGATCGAGTGCCTCCTTGCTTGTTTAAATAAAACACCGCGGTCATGTTGTCTGACGAGATCTGGACTACTTGGTGTCGAAGTATGTCTTCGAACGCCTGTAGGGCTTTGAAGATAGCAAGCATTTCGAGGAAATTGATGTGATTGTTGGCATCTGTAGGATTCCAAGTCCCTTGAGTGCGGAGGTTGGAGCATACGGCCCCCCATCCCAAAAGAGACGCGTCGGTACCGATGGATATCGTAGGGTACCGAGGTCGAAACGGAACGCCGGTGTTCAGATTGGCTGGATCTGTCCACCATGAGAGCGACTGTAGAACAGAGGACGGAATTCGTAGTCGTCTGGTGGGTGGGTCCCTTTGCGGTTGGAAGATCCCATTGAAGAATAGTTGTAGTGGTTGCAGGCGGAGCTTGGCGTGTGGAACTACAGCAATCGCAGCTGACGTGTCCCAGTAATCTCTGAATGGATCGCGCAGGGACGGTCCTTTGTCGTCGAATTCGAGCGATGCGCCGTGCAATGGCATCTTGTCTGTCTTGAGGAAGGAAGGCTCTTGCCACCGTCGAATCCAGTGTGGCTCCAATAAAGTTGATCACCTGTGTAGGAAGAAGGGAAGATTTCCGTTGATTAATACAGAGTTCCAAGTCTTGCAAGAGAGCACACAAAGACTGGACCGCCGAGGTAAGTCCCTCTCTAGTCTCTGAAACCAACAGCCAATCATCAAGGTATGGATAAATTTGGATTCCGTGCAGTCGAAGGTGCGCACAGATGGGGGCCATACACTTCGTAAAAACGCGTGGTGCAGTGGCCAGTCCAAACGGTAACACCTTGAATTCGTAGATATTGGAATCTACCGCAAAGCGAAGGAATCGCCTATGCTGTGGATGAATAGCGATGTGGAAGTAGGCGTCCTTCAAGTCAAGCGAGGCGAACCAATCTCCTCTTCCTAGCAGCGGGAGAATATTTTGCAACGTGGTCATCCGAAATTTTTTAGGTACAATGAACGTATTTAGAGCTCTCAAGTCCAGAATTGGTCGGAGACCTCCATCCCGCTTCGGGACGGTAAAATACCTGGAACAGAATCCATGGAGTCCATCCGAGAGTGGTAGCTGAGTGATCGCTCCTTTAGCAAGCAGCTGGTTAACTTCGTCTAATAATACCGACGAGGCTGCAGTAAAGCGGATAGGACTCGGTGATGGAACAACATCGAATTCGATTCTATATCCATGCCGAATGATGGATAACACCCAACCATCAGATGTAATGGTCTCCCAAATGGGGAGCCGACTCTTCAATCGGTCCCCAAAAGAGAGGGGGAAGGGTGTGGGTGGGAGGGGAAGGGTTCGCTCGCCCCGTCAGCACTGGCGCCGATCAACGTCGAAACGGCGACGAGTCTGTTGAAAGCGCTGGGATGGTTGCCTGCGGCTCTGCTGACGTTGATGAGGCTGTTGTTGTCGAGACTGGTACTGCTGGCGGAACTGAGGGCGGGGCCATGACCACTTACGCCGCGGTTGGGATTGCAGCTCCATCCGACGGGCCGTCATCCTGGATTCGTGTATCTTTTTTAATTTGCTGTCCGTCTTCAGATTGAACAAGCCGGACCCGTCGAAAGGCATATCCTCTATTCGGCGCTTCATCTCTTCCGGGAAATTGCAATTCCTCAGCCAGGCATGTCTGCGGAGAGAGATGGCGCCTACGAGGGACCTCGAATCGGTATCAACGTGGTGGCGGGCCGTCGATAATTGTTGTACTGCCACCTGCATCGCTTCCCTCACAAAGGTCTGTGCTAAGTCTGCCTGGTTTCCCGGGAAGGTGGAAATGATGCTGTCGAGGCGTTGCATCAAGAAATATTGATAGCGCGCCAGGGTCGCCTCGTAGTTTGAAATTCGCAATCCGAGGCCGGATGCTGCGTAGACCCGGCGCGCTAGGGAATCCACCTTCCTGCCCTCTTTATCGCGGGGTGATGTATGTCCGCGTGCCTCCCGGCCCTGGGAGGATTCGACAACAACCGAATTCGGTTTGGGGTGCCGGAGAAGCAATGGGATGTCCTCCTCTCGGACTCGATACATGGATTCGTATCGGTGCGATGTCGGTTGTGGGTGGGCCAGGAGGTCCCATGGTTGGACCATAGCTTGCCGCAAGGTTGTGATCAGCGGCAGGGCAATCGATGTGGATTGTTCTCCCCTGACCACATCATAAAAGCGGTCAGTACTCGGTCCTGGTTGTTGGTGTGCTTCGATCTCTAGGGATTTTACCAGTCTAGCCATGAGCTCCGAAAACGAGGTGTATGGTTCCTCGGGTGACCCAGGGCCTTGTGAGGTAACCGCTGCCTCTGGGGAAGTCGAATCAACGTCCGATTCATTGGATTCCATCCAGTATGGCGGAGGAGCACTAGAGGAGGACTCCGCTGGAGACTCTGATCTGCTGCTCGCTCTGGATGGAGGTATCGGAGCGTCTCTAGGCGCCGGTTGGAAGCGGTCCCTAGGAGCTGGTGGTGAGGACCGACCTCTGAGAGCCGGGTAATAAGCCGTAGAATGGTGTTCCTCCCGCCTCGGTACTGAGGAATACCGTGACTGGTACCAGTCGTCAGACCGTATGTCGGAGGAGCGGCTCCCTCGGCTTCTAGGTGGTGAAAGGACGGTTTCGGCCTCAAGAGGAGCAGACGGCATCGGTGTCGGGGATTGAACCCGAGGGGGAGAATCCCTTATTTCGCCATCAGATATGGAGCCGTGATGCGGGTCGTCTTGCACCCTAGGCTCTGGAGGGTGTGGCGAGGCTGGTGGAGTGACCCTCATCGCCGCCTGGATGGCCGGAGTCAAATGTGTCGGATCCGAGACCGGCATCGGTACCGAGGAGGCCGTCGAACCCGAGTGCCGATGTTTTGGGCGTTTGGGATCCCTCGGTTTTTTAGAAGGCTTACTAGCCTTATCTTTCCTGGCCTTCTTATGCACAGTGTGTTTTTCTGGATCACTGTGCTTCCTTTTCTCCTTCTGTTTTTTCGGAGCAGATTGGTCGGCCATACTCAAAGCGCCTTCAGCCGAAGGGCGTGAGGGTGGAGCAGCCGAAGAGGAAGCCGGACGCTGTGGCAAATCGGCCGAGGCTGGGCGGCCTTCGGGCGGGGCTAAGGCTGTGGTCTTAGCCACAATCTGGTCCGATTGGAGGAGCGCCTGATCCCACAATAGCTTGTGGAGGCGGTTCTCCCGATTCTTCCTCGCCTGTTTTGAGAAGGCCAAACAATGACGGCATTTATCGGTTCTGTGCCCCTCCCCTAGGCACAGGAGACACAGATCGTGCGGGTCAGCCGCAGGCATTTTGGAGCCGCACTCCCCGCACTTGCGGAACACCGCCCGTTGCACCATCGTAGAAAGGTGAAGAAAGAAGATAGTAAAGCGGGAAAGTAATATTTTTATAATAATAATATATATATATATATATTTTAGGAACAGAAGAGAAGTGCACGAAAGAACGAACGAAATGAATATACTTAACAGGAATATCAACAAGGATGGATAACTTGGAGAAAAAACAGGGAGATTTTCGAGCAAGGAAGAGGTAAGTAACGATCTAAGCGAGAGCGAAGCGGCACGAGGCACAACGAACGGCGGTCGCAAAGACTGGAAAATGGTGGACACTCCACTCCTTTATATAGTCCCAGGGGGGAGGGGGAGTGGAGTTTGCCGCCAAAGAAACCGTTAGCTATTAATCGTCCGGCCAAAGGCACTGCGCAGGCGCAGAACCCATGTGTGTGATGCACAGAGGCCACGACGAACAAATCTGGTTATTTCAGAGATACCTTTTAGGACAGCCAGTAGAGTGTTGGGAAACAGCCTACTAGGGCTGGAGCCCTCCTTCTACTCCACCACCCTAATGCCCATGGGCATTTGCTGAAACAAAGGCATAGAACTCGGCTGCATCTGGCTTTTTCCTTTATGTACTTCACTCCCTGCTGCCTCTCTCCCCAAACTTTCTGCCTGAGTTTTCTTCTTGCAATCAAATGCCCTCCTTCTTCCTTGTCCATACATTCCTTTGTACAAAGAGGGATGCTCTTAGGAAACAATGCCCTTTACAGCCACACAGAAAGACTTCAGAACATATGCGAATTAGCATATGCATTTCTTCTCCTCCAATGGGCCTGAGCCCTGGAACTTTCCGGTACTTAGCACTGACCTTAGAGCAGCTCTCCACAGCCTGGAGATCCCCAGACATGCTGAACTGGGGCCATGATAGCTGCAGGAAATGATGATGGGAGTTTTAGTCCACAATATCCAGAGGGCATCAGGTTAGGAAAAGATAATTTAGAGAATTATCTGGCAAGCGTAATGCCCAATTTAAACCATGCAGCAACTGCTCACGTCCCTCAACTGACCGTTGACAGTACAAAATGGATTAGCACAGAGAATTCAGCAAGTACCATTGCAACAACTACAATTCAGCAACTACCATTACAGATACTACTAGTAGTATTAGTATGGTATTTGTAGACCACCCAATCACTGAAGTTTCCTGGGATGTGTACAACAACACATAAATGGTGCCAACACCACAGCAGGTCAAACTTTCCTATCTGATTTTTTTTTCACGGTTAATTACCTACTTGCTATTTTCTTACTTACTATACATGCCTCTCCAACTCCATGTGGACACAATGATCAACGTTTGGGACATTCCTCCTATCGCCCTGTCCAAGGGAGTCTCAGCTGGTGACAACAAGCAAGACGGTCTTTCCAGCATCAGATCCCCAACTACAGTTGTCGCTCTTACTACACTGCACTTCTATCCTGCCTCTTCCCTCTTCTGAGGAGTCTATGGCAGCTTTCGTAAGTACAAGACCTCACAGCAACCATCCTTTAAGGGAGGTTGAGCTGAGAATCTGCGCCTGGTCCAGAGTCACTCAGTGAGCTTCATGGCCAAGTGGGGGCTTGGGCTGATATCAATAATCCACACTGCACTGGAACAAGCTCTCCACTGAGATGCCAACTCTACTACCCTTTTGGTGCTAAGTTAGGACTTCCCTCCATGCCATAGCGTTTAACTGCTTTAAATAGTACATGGAGCGGTGTTCCATCAGCTGTTTAATAGGGCTTGATCTTACCTGTCTTGGGAATTCAGGTTGTTTAAATTCAGTTTTTTAAATTTTGTAGGGACCTTTTATTGTCGCCTGCATTTTACATTGTATTTGATGAGTTCCTACAAACTGCCCAGAGCACGTCAGCTGTTGGGCAGCACAGAAATAGAATAAAATAAACAAATAAACAAGCAAGTCATTGATGATTCAATGTCATACCCCATAGATCTAGAGCGTTTACAGAACAGATCGAAATCTGTGTGCAGTGACCCCCTCCCCCAATCTATCTTCCTTAGCAAGTTGCATCACACAGCGATAAATGACTTGGAGAGGGGCGGAGGAGAAAAGTTTTATGTTAGATCGAGGAATAAACTAAATGCTTTCAGGGTTGAATCACTGTTTTTCTGCGCTCCCTTTGGAACAGCGGCAGACACTATATTCTACTGTGCATCGTGGACTTGGGACTGCAAACAGCTGCACCCTAATTACATGTAAAGTGTACCAAAACATTCCTTTTATCACAGACTGTAAATCTGTTAGCATCTGTCTCTCCTTTGTTTCTTCCACAAGATACAAGCTTGTTTCTACATTTTTCTCACCTGTAGCGGTGATTAAAATTCATTATAAATGAAAGGAGTGAACACTAAAACAAGTTCCTCTGTGTACAGTTCTAAACTCAAATTAGAAACAGCTGTTTGCTAATTCATGCAGTGATGTTTTGTCGTGCTCTGTGAATCAATAATAACTTAGCCAATTTCTATGGAAATTTTTAGGATTATCTATGAGTATATGTGTGTGCGTGTGTGTGTGTGTGTGTGTATATATATATATTTACTCAGCAATTTCTTCTGCTAGCATGCACATGAGCAGCTCAGAGTTCTTGTTTGTTTGTTTGTTTTGCAAAAGGGACAGCAACTCAACTGCTAAATGCACCAGCGCTTTGGCACAAACCGTGTGCCACTCACTGAGAAACCACGTCACTTTTAACAAATTATTTATTGACTAGCAATGGACCCATCATTGTGAGAGGCAGCAGGAGTGATGGTGGAATGAATGAAAGTCCATTCTAAAGTGGGGCACTTTACATAGAAAGATTGGGCTGCAGTAATCTTGGGGTCCCCCCAACATTTAAGCACCCCATTTCTAGCAGTGACCGGAGGCAAGGCAGCTTTGCTCCCCATTTTTTGGCTCTAGAAACTTGCACAGGAGAACCTCGGAAAGGAAGGGGCTTTGCCTGTAGACACCAGGATGTGGACGTGGAACCAATTTTAACCTGAGGGCCAAAATGAATTTCAGACTTGGTGACTGATTCCAATGGTGGATGTAACTGAAGTTAAAACAGAAAAGGCCAAAGAGGAAGGAAGGAAGGAAAGAAGGAAAGAAGGAAAGAAGGAAGGCAGCCAGCTGGCCAGCCGTGCTTGGAAACCACCAAATGATTGCTAGTCAGAGAGATGAGCAAAGCCAAAGGAAGGGGTGAGGTCATCTATGGAACCCTGGAGGAAGGATTTGGGTCCCCAGATGAGTCAGATTGGCATCAGAAGTTAAAAAGATCAAACTCCTTCAGCATGTCTAGCATGCCAAGCCAACTGCTTTCCATTCTCCTACTCAGGCACTGGCAACATCTACTTCGTTTTAAGCTCTGTTTATTTTACCAAAATCAAGACTCATAGATGGTTTAAACTCTGGTTTATCCAAGCAAGGCATGATGAAAAACAGAGCTTAACTTAACCACAGTTTGTCCAGGTTTAGTCAAAACAGCATACTGGGGCTGCTTTAGAATTAAAGCTGCTGTTTCTGACCTCAGGTGGACCACACAGGTGGAGGGAGTGTGCAAACCCAAGGCACATGCATTTAAACTAGGGTTGATTATTGCATGTGTATCCTGCCCATAAGGGACTGCAGGTGGCGCAGTGGTTTAAACCACTGTGCTGCTGGGCTGGTAGATCGAAAGGTCGCCGGTTCGAATCTGCACAACAGGGTGAGTTCCCGTTGCTCCATCCCAGCTCCTGCCAACCTTGCAGTTCGAAAGCATGCAAATGCACGTAGATAAAAAGGCACCACTTCGGTGGGAAGGTAACAGCGTTCCGTGCATTTCGGTGCTTAGTCATGCCGGCCACATGAGCACAGAGACTGTCTGCGGACAAACGCTGGCTCCCTCGGCTAGGAAACGGAGATGAGCACCGTCCCCTAGAGTCAGGCATGACTGGACTTAATGTCAAGGGGAAACCTTTACCTTTACCCTGCCTGTATTGATAAGTCATGCACATGCTCACTTGGGTCTAAAGGAGGTTTATCCTTGTTTGGATAGTCCACAGTTAAACTAACTTCAGCTTCCAGTGCAGATAAAAGAATGACGGGTGCTTAGTTTAAAATGGCAGGACGTGGTGCCAGCCCTTCCCTGCAGCCACACCAGAGAAGGGGAGGGGAGCTTGGGAGCAGGATTCTGCAGGTCACTTAGGACCAGGTGTCCTGCCTTGTACTGAATCAGACCTCTGGTCCTTCTACGCAAGTACTGCACACTGAGCGGCACCTGGTTTCAGGCAAGAGTCTGCCTTAGCACCAGCTGGGACTGAACCTGGGACTTTCTCCATGCAAAGCCGAGGCTTTCCTTTGAGCTGCACCCCCT
Organism: Varanus salvator macromaculatus; assembly: GCA_023646645.1. Lineage (NCBI taxonomy): Eukaryota > Metazoa > Chordata > Lepidosauria > Squamata > Varanidae > Varanus > Varanus salvator. Next base: position 7,934,528 of record JAIXND010000657.1, on the reverse strand, counting down.
TACCCACTAAACTGTGGCTTAGGGTTGTATCCAAACCAGATCATTATTCATTTCATGAGTTTCGGCACCCGCTTGGCAATACCAAAAAAGACCTCTCAGAGCAGCTATGCTGATCCAATCCTACATGGCTGAAACTATCTGTATACAAAAAAGCACATGATGACAACATGCCATTAACGAGGATGCTTGAATAATTAGATCGCTGCAAATTCAGGTATCAAGTGACCTGTTATGCAGCTCCCAAACTGACTTTGCTTTTGCACTTTCCAAACATTCTGAAAGAATTCCCAGATCAAAGTATCAAGGAATTCTTTCTTTTTTTTTCCTTGAGAGAAAGAGGACACATTTAGAAATGTATATTTTGAGATAAAAGGTAAAGGTTTCCCCTTGACATTAAGTCCAGTCATGCCTGACTCTAGGGGGCGGTGCTCATCTCCGTTTCCTGGCCGAGGGAGCCAGCGTTTGTGCGCAGACAGTCTCCGTGGTCATGTGGCCGGCATGACTAAACACCAAAGTGCACAGAACGCTGTCACCTGCCCACCGAAGTGGTACCTTTGTATCTACTCGCATTTGCATGCTTTCGAACTGCAAGGTGGGCAGGAGCTGGGACGGAGCAACGGGAACTCACCCCGTTGTGCAGATTCGAACCGGCGGCCTTTTGATCAACCAGCTCAGCAGCACAGCGGTTTAAACCACTGCGCCACCTGCAGTCCCCATATTTTGAAATAAGTGTGTCTAAATTATTTTTTTTTAAAATAGATTAAAGGTAATCCTATACATTTTTAGATGAGTCCTACAACTCCCAAGATTCTATGCAGGGAGATGGAGACTTTTTTCCTGTCTAAATATACACAAAAGTGAACCCTTAGGCAGATAATTGCCAGGGATGAGAAGGCAATGCAGGAAAAAAGTAATGGGGACCAGAAGTATCCACACCAACTTAAGCATTACCCACATTTGTACCAACAGCCACAGGGCAGAATTTAAAGGAGTGCAATGGGAAATTCTGATCAACCCCGAACAGAGATAAAGGGGTGGGGGGTCAAGGCAAGAGTGCAAATTTTATGCAGGAAAGATAAAAGTTGAGCTGTTCTGCTTGCTTGGGAGAGCTCCAGGCTCATGGATTTGCCACCCTCTTTTGGGGAAGAGCACCCATCATTTTCAATGAGAAATGACTTTTTTAAAAAAAGAAAGGCAAACAAAACATACTGATACCTGTTCGGTCTTCTTCAATCAGTGCTCGCTTTTCAAGACTGGTGTACTATCAGAGGCCCTCCGTGTTTAACCAGCACTGACCTCGGTGCCTGTGATCTGAAGGATTGACTTGCATTGCACAACAAATACTTTGTCGGAAAGGCAACTGCCCTCTTTGATGGACGGAACCAATAATAAATTGCAAAGACTGTTCTGACAGGATTTTTTTCCCCCTTTCCAAAGGTGGAACTCAAGTGACAAGTACAATCTTTCTTCAGATGACACTGCTTGCTCATTAGAATACCACTGAAGTCTGTGTGACAATTCCCAGCTGAGTCGAGCTTGCTCTTCATCCCATCAAGGCAGGTACCATTCTGCTGAATGGTCCGCATGGGAGACGTATGACGCAGGGGGTCCCAAGCCCAGCTCAAACCTTATCCAGTGCAATTTACAGGCTGTGGTTAGCAGTGGGTCTACCTAGTACATACAAGAACTCACTAATTGCCTTATATATATGCTAATTGCATACATACTGGAGAAGCTTCGGTATATATACAGCCTCATGACTCATGGATTTAAAGAAGCGTTTGTTTTGCAGGGGGCTCTCCGTGCCCTTGTATATGGCACATTGTCATCCCTTGGCTAGAAGCAGGAGATTAATGCATGCAAATCTCTACCCCTTATACAGGTTGCAGAATTCTGACTCAACATCACAGTTCATTTTGCAGAAAATAAACTCAAGAGTTTAAAAGCAGGGCTTTGTTTTCTTTACCAAAATGTGATCAAGTTTGTAGGAATTGGCACTGTAGTCTCTACGTTATAGATACATCAGTGAGAGCTAGAAACTTAAAAATAATAATTAAGGAACAGGATCCCAAGACAGTAGTAACAGGTACACAAACTCCGAGGATCAGTGTCTCCCCGTGCTGTACTTTTCTACTTAAAAGAACTCTGAAGAACACTTCTATCTCCTCCAAGGTAATTCATTCCCGTTCAGCACACCTAATGGAATAGCCCGATAATGGATATTCTTTATGGGTGGAGGTGGGAAAGGGGAAGATGACCCAAATTTTCATAAGCCTTTTTCACAGTCAGAAATTATTATAAAGGAAGTCTAAAAAGTGGTCTGCGCCTGGGGAACAATGCTTAAGCCAGCTCACTTGCAACCCGCCTCAGTTTAAAGCAACTCATGCACAATTTAAAAAGAATAAAAGGTGCCCATTTAAATGCTGCCTTATAAAAATACATTTAAAAGGCGGGGGAGGGGAGGGCACAACATGATTTCACAAAGCCTTTGTGTAGAAAAGAGGAGAGTGCAGAAAAACCTTCTGTGCAAAAGAAGTCACAAAACTTCTCTTCCTCTAAGTGCACTACCTCCGATTACATTTGCAAAAAGTACACCTTGATGATAAAAATGCTGCAAAAAGCAACTTAAAAGCATAATTTTCTTTATAGGCATTTCACTTCAGAGTTCTTCCTAAGGGGATCAAAGTAGAAAATTAAACACACACACACACACACCCCTAATGTACAGCTGGGCTAACTTGAAGAACAACCTTTAAACAACTACCTTAATTTACCCTCTCTAGAGATACAAAAACTTGCTTCTGTCATTAAAGCACAGCAGCATACATTTAAGGCATGTGACATCATAAATTCAAGAGAATTTCAATCAAAAGGCAATTTTTCCAGGTCTTCACAGAACAGGTTGCAAGAGGGGAGAGAATGCTCATATAGAAATGAGAATCCAAGGTATTCTTGCAGGGTGCGTGCTATTCAGTGTTTCTCCCTTCAAATATATTACTTGTTTTTTATAACCTAGTTTTCTCCCAAAACATACAAATTACTTAAAATGCAACATAAAGAATTAAAATCACAGCAATAAGAGAGGTACAGAATACCCAAACAATTAAATCAGCCTTTGCCAATATAGCAATGCACATGCCAAACAAACCTGAATAAGAAGCATCTTTGGCTGCTAATGGAAGGACATCAGAGATGGGGCCAACCTAGCCTCCCTCCACAGGAGGTTCCTACAGAAGGAAGGTCCTTTCTGGTTTTTCCACCACATGGGCATCCTCCTAAGTTCCTAAAAAGCACGCAAGCACATATGGGTGCAAGCTTTTGGGCAGCCTAGTCATGGGTCATAACACCAACAGCCTGAAGTGTGCCTGGAAACAGACCAGTAGCCAGTGAAAAGCTATAACCAGGGCATCATATTGCCCCGGAACCAGCCCTGGTGAGCAGCCTGGCAACAGCATTCCGGTCCAAGCAACGATTTCAAGGAGTTTTCAAAGGCAGGTCTCCTACAGCACATGAAAATACTAGTCCAGACTTAAAGGCATATTGGACCACACCAGATCAGCTATGCCTTGGCATGAATACAGTAGACCTCACCTGTGTAAATTCACTCCTGGCCACTGGCAAAACCTGACAGGGCTGTATCCAGAAGTACACCCAAACCCTGGGCCGGAGTCTTTGGGAAGTGTGTAACACCCATCTGAATCCGTATTCCCCAAACTGCCTTTCAACTAACCGGCAGCACATCTGTCTTGCCTGAGTTAAGCTCTAGTTTGCTCTCATCCAACCGAGGCTTGCTTTGATGCAACACAAATAGGAAAGGGTTTTCTACCTGGATCTGACACCTTACCCCTTTAATCTTGCTCCTCCTCACCTTACTTTTGAGATTCATTAGGTGCTTTCAAAGCCCAGATTCATAGCCATCAAATGGCTCTTCATAGCTACAAGAGCCATGAATGAAACAGAAAAAGTCAGCATGCCAAAGGTGCTAAATTACAGGCCCAATGTAAAATTATATGTCTTTAATATGCAAAAGCAGGCTTTGCATATCTTGGCTCAATCATCAATTCAAAGGGAAACTGTAGCCATGAAATTAGAAGATGACTGAGACCTCAAAGGGTAGCAATGAAGGAACTAGAAATAATAATTGAGAGTAAGAACATTTCACAGGCAGTTAAGGCCAAGCTTATGCACACTATTGTATTCCTGATTACTACATTCGGGTGTGAAAGCTGGCCAGTGAAGCAAGTGGATGGGAAGGAAACATGATTATTCAAACCATGGTGCTGAAGGAAAGCTTCACTTCTGGACCAACAGAAAGATGTGCATGTGGGTCCTAGAGTGAATCAAGGCTGAACTTTCCCTGGAAGCAAACTGCCATACTTCAGGTGCATCATGAGAAGGCAAGACTCACTGGGCAGAACAATAATGATAAGGAAAGTTGAACGCAAAAGAGGAAGAGGAAGACCAAATGCAAGCTGGATCAATTCTGTATAGGAAGCCACAGCCTTGAGTTTACAAGAGCTGAAGGCGGCTGTGAAGGACAGGGCATTTCTGAAGGCATCCATTCATAGGGCTGCCAAAATGAAAAGAAGGGACAGTGTCAAGAGTGAAGCTGCTGCACTTCAAGTGCATCTTGAGAACGGAAGCCTCCCTGGAGAAGACAACCTTGCTAGGGAAAGTCAAAGGCCGAAGAACGGGAAGACCAAATCTGAGATGATCAGTTCCATAAAGGAAGTCACAGCCTTAAGGTTTAAAAGCGCTGAGTAGGGCTGACAAGGAGAACATTTTGGAGAACATCCATTCTCCGTAAGTTAGAGATGACCACAAGTGACAACAACAGAACATGGGCACACGCTTCACTAGGTATAACCAGTGAGGTACTGTGCTTAGAGGCTATGAAAGGTCTGATCGGAGGACATGGAGTTGGGACGGTTTCACAAAGTTTCCTTCAACCAACAGAAGATGGTCTTCAGACCACAATTTTCTTCATTTCCTATTTCCACACACTGCTGTGTGCTGGCATATAAAGCTTGCTCTGCTGCCCTTAGTCTTTGAGCAAATTACAATTAGCTATTGTAATCAGTCCTTAATGGTTTAATTCTCCTGAGTCACAGGGAGGTAAAGGAAAATTACACAAGAGAAATATTGGGGACAATGTCAGCTTATCCAAAAACAAAGGCATCCGCTGAATAGCAATCCTCAAAAACCCAGTCAAGGCCATGGAGAACTACAAAGAAGAAAGAGCCACCCTCTGTCCTTGTGTTTGTACCCAATCTTGTTGCTTTCAATGGCATTATTTCCTGACGGATAATCCAAAAATATTTACAGGGCCCTTTGTGCCCAAAGGGAGCCTTTTCCAAACAGCAGGGAGCACCAAATTCAGCAGAGGCCCGGCCATCCCTCGCAGAAATTCCTGGGGGCCATCTCTGTTCTATCCTTCTCTTATTCATAGGTGACCAGAAGGAAGTCTCCAAGTCAGATTATCAATGTATCCACCACGTTTTCTGCTCCGACTCTCCCGGTCTCAGGCAGAGATCATGCTTGACTCTTTTTACTGGGGCTGCAAAGCCTGAATCTGGAACCCATTGAATGTAAAGAATGTGTGCCAGAGTACAGAGCTAGGTTGTGTCTCGTCCAGCACCACTGATATGGAATGGCAGGGATCAAGACAGGGGCCTGAAGGTACCAGGGACTGAATTAGGAAAATTCTCCATGTGCTCCTCCATTTTGGTGCAGCCCTTCTGTGAAACATCTACTCTCTGCAGAGAGATGGTGCTGCAGAGCCAGTATTAGTGGCATAGGAGGTCAAATAGTGCCTCACCAGGACTTCAGGCAGGGTCTTTCTAAGGTCTACCTGGAGATGTGTGGAATGTGGAGACTTACCACAAACAAAGCATGTGTCCCTTAATTTCCATCCCCACTTTGATTCCCATGTATCTACTGTATTCATCCTTATTTTTATAGCTGCCAAAAGAGAAGCGTATCACAGAATTCAGGAAAATACAAAATCCAGAAGCATTCTTGCATTAGTCAAAGTGTGGACCAGGTTGCTCTCCTTAAAAATGTGCACCTAATAAATCCCTGAGCATCCCTAAACCTGAGCAACTTCAGAAACCCAAGAGGGTGGACTAAGTTCCTCCCAGGATTGGTGGAAGGACCTTAGCGAGTTCCGTGACTCTCAAGAACCTTTTGTTTTGGTCTTTTAAGGATGGAGTCAACCATCTGGGTTTAAGTCATTACCGCAATGAAGCAGGAAGAAGGGAAGTTGGTTTTTTCTTTTCTTTTTTTTAAGCATACAACAAACATCATTAAACCTCATCAAAAGTGCATTAGAGAACACCTGATTATATACCCCAAGCATTAATGATCTTTACAGTGTACCATGTTAATGCAGATGTTTCCATATGCATTCACTGAAACTGAAATTTTCCCATTTGTGCAGTTATTGTTGAAAAGTAGACCTATCAAATATGTCTTCTCCAATTAACCAATAGCGTCTACTTCTCTATTGAGCAATAGATGGGAAACATTGTCTGTTTGATCTGTTAGTATTTGGAAAATACACATCTGGAAGGTGACCATCTCCCTTCCGCACCTCCCCTTATTCATACCTGAGCATACGAAGCTACCTGTTTTAACCGATACCTGCTGACCAAGTTATTGGAAGCACAGTTTATCCACTCCTCACAGCAGGAGGGACCTTCCAGGGGGCTCCTTTTTCTGATGGATACGTGGCAGTTTGGAGCCACCATCATTCTTTCAATGCCTCCAGATGCTCCAATGTAGTTACGTTCTGCAACATTGTGAGAAATTCTAATTGTCAAACCCAAGCTGCATCCCAGCAGTGGCTTAGCACTGTTAACATGGATTGGCAGGGGCTATGTGGGCTTTCTAACTGGAGTCTTTCTTAGCCCTACCTGGAAGATGCAAAAAATTGACCGTTGGACCTTCCATGTGCCAAGCAGTGCTCTGTCAAATCACCTATGGTCCCTCCCTCCAAGCTGCCATACACTCATTGTTGCTACCTGCTCGCCGTTGACCACGAGGTACACCTGCCAAGGTTCACGGAAGTGTGGGAGAGGGTCTACCAGGAGGCACTGTCCCACTGATGCCCCCTCGAATCTTGAGCTGCCCCTTCAAGCACCACTTTCCAAATACTACACGCATCCTCTCACCAAGATGCAAGCGTCTGTCCCAGTTAAAGAGATAACATTCCCCACAGGTGTTATGTTACCTTGAGCATTCATACCAGGGACAGTGCTTTGCAATTCTTAACTCAGAAGAGCTGCACAAAAACCACTTAGGTTTACCTTTTCAGGCTGAGTAGCAACGCAAGGTCTTCTCAGTCTCACTGTGAGATGCAAAAAACTGGCTGGATTTTGTAAAAGAAGGCACAGTGGACTCTACTACTGTCCTTCCGAAAAGTCTGCCCTGTACATCAGGAGGTACATGAGGGAAGCATGTGACATGGAACAAAGCACCACGCTTGGAAGGAGAAATCAGAAACTCTCCATGCGTGAGTATCCCAGACTTAAAAGAGTGCAAACTGTAATTATCTGGGCTTAAGAAACAGGGAGTGTGAGGTATCAGAATTTAAGTTCTTGTTCTCAGAAAGTTTTCCCATAACTAGATCTCCCTCACCTCAAGTGCCAATTCCATAAAAAAGCCCCTCTTCTTTTAGTAGGAGACGTTTTATACAAGTATAAGGATTGTTCCTAGGGAATAGGTTTCCTTTAGAAAGAAATCCATGCTGATTCCGCAGCTTCTTGGAGCGGTTTACAAAAATATACAAAGGTGCCACTAAAAAAAACCCAGAAAACCCAGCCAGGCTTATTGCTACTGGAGAGCGGGCAGCTAGAAAAATTTCAAGCACCCACTCCACATCAGTTTTTTCTTAACCACATGAGACATAACCCCACCAACTACAGAAGAATAGAAAATTAAGTCCTCCTGTTTCCAAGGCGGATCTATTATTGCCAGAGAAAATGAATCCTTCAATTGAAGAACCTCAAAAATGAAAAGTTTATATATATTAATAAGCTCTTCATGCCATGAGGAATAGGACCATTAAAACTATTGTCTTCTATTTAAAAAAATAGGGTTTTCTTCCTGCAAACCAAATACAGATCGGAACCCTTGATTTCACCGATATTTCACTTATTTCCAAAAGTATACAGTCAATAGAAACTGCATCAAACCCATGACAGCAACAGGATGAACCTATTCCAGATATAGGTCTCCAAAAGGGACAACCTGCTCCCACCCCAAATATCAGGCTGAAGAGACAAGACAAGCAAGCCTCCAACCTACCACTCCTAGGAAGGACTTGATACAGATGGTACCAACTTTTACCATAGAACTTGGCTAGTCACAAGTCCATTTGTGTGGTGAGAAACACTTCCAGGCCCCAAACCAGTGTTTAAGGAAGGAGTTGGAAACATCTGGTCCTCCAGATGTTTTGGCCTCCAATTCCCATTATGCCATCCTGCCTGGGGCTGATGAGTTGCACCCAGAAAGATCTGGAGGCCACCAATGGCCCATGCCTCATATCTAAAGAGACTCTGGCAATCTCATGTCTAGCCTGTTCACTCATGATACTTACTGCCCTTTCCATCTGTTTTCACCTTGCAGGCCGGAGTGGTGTGGAGATGGTTGTGTCTTATTGCTTATTGTAGGCCACCTCAAGAGCATTTACACAGAAAGACGGGGCATGAATCCAATAAAAGGCAAAGCCCAACTTCGTTATTTAATTAATAACATTCCCTGGCTTGACAGCCCTAATTTATATTGAAGAACACCACTGGAGTAATTTATTCCCCCAATCTGAGCTTCAGCGAAACTCAACTTGTCAAAGGCAACCCTTTGTAGCTCTGTTTCTGAGAAATTAAATGGCAGAGACAGAAAGCACACATTGGCGCCCAGAAACAGCCTCATTTCCCGAGATTTTCCCTTTATGAAACAAACGTGCTTACTTTTCACCGACAAGACCATCCGTTATTTGTACCTAGTAGCTTTGATGATAATTGCAACCCACTTGACACTTGTGTTGAAAGGTAGTTTTACCAACAAGGAAACTGATAAATATTCAACGAAACAGGATTAAATTATTCTATTTACCTTGAAGCTACTCGCCATGAAAATGTTTCAAAATATTTGTGTATGTATCAAGAGTAGGGGATTGAAAAGGGGGTGGATGGAAGCGAAGGCGCTGCCTCTTTTGAAATACTGAATGTCTAGATTGCCAAGTTAATGAATCAAAACTTTTTTTTTGTTACTACTATTTTCAAGTTTCACGGAAAGAATGCCATATATGCAAAAATTCTGATCCCACATTACAAAATAATTACATGATAATTACAGGCGCATTAAGATGTCTACCCCCTGAGAAAAACTTCTGCACCCAGCCGCTAACTGAGGCAGCCCTGGAATGTTTCAGCTTATTAAGGAGAATTCCAGCATTGAGCAAAACCTCCAACTGAAGCAGATTTCAATTCTCTTACTCCTCTGATTTCTAATTAATTTATTTTTAAAAAAGAAGCTCCTTTCTTCCAAAACATAATTATACCTGGGTATTAGCCCACAAACAAACTTTTCTCATAGGCTAACTTGTTTCCTGAAAATAGAGCAAGAGTGTTTCCTTTCTGCACAATTTCACCGATTCAATGTGGATGCCAAATCTGGATGTTTTGTTTCTTTTTAATTATCTCCACCCCGCAATCCAGTCCTGAACGATAAAAAGGTTAACAAGCAAATTGGTGTGCCAAGAAAATTTACTAGTGACCACATGGACTTCCTTTCTCCAAACCCAGTATTCCTACCCAATGGTAGCCTGAACAACGAATTTGGTCGCCCGTGTTACAGGCCAGAACTAGGTGAGACCAAGCATGGGTGATTGCCACCAAAACCACAGAAGGCCTCGATCACTCCCAGTGTTGGTGTAACAGTTGCATTACAAAACACAGTGCACGATGATCGCGTGTCACCACCGTATCTTTCTCCTGGAGGATTGCTCCTCAGAGAAAGAGCTTGCACCTTCAGACCCTATCTCCAGGAAGCTGGATGGCTCAGAGGACCTGGGCCTTCCCAAGACAAGCCTGGCTTTTCAAGAGTGATGCCTTCATCTCTCCTCAAGAGGCAGAAAGCTCAGCTTCTGAGGCACAGAAAGATGTCAAGCAGCCACCCAGCTGCTGAGCACATCACAGTCCCGGGAGGCACCCTCGTAAGCTCCTTGAAGACGAAGTGTTCAGCTACCGATGAAGGTTCTGCAAGAAGAAAGGGACTTCTAGAAAGCAAGACGTGTAGCATGATGTGCTTAGCCCTGAACGGGACTCAGATAGCTCTAGCTAGACCTGCTCCTGACAGATCTGCTGGATTTTGACTGTGGCTTTGCAAAGTAGTCTGTTAAAACTCTGCTTGACCATTTCCCAATTGATTCAAACCTCTCTATATTTGCTTAGCAACGTATCAGGACTCTGTTTCAAGCAGGTCAGTGGCAGGTTTTCCTCCTCCTGGAGAGGCAGCCAATGAAACTGAGAATGGCAAGGAAAATGCACAACACAGACACCCCAGGCAGTGTTATTCTCGATGTTCAGGAGCGGGAACTACGAGGGCAGAAAGGAGTAGGTGCAACATTGCTGTTTTGGAAGGGGCCCCTGAGCTCAGTAAAGGTCCAGACCTGAAAAAATTGTGTAAATGCTGGTGAATTTCTGTGATTTAACTTTACGGTGGCGGAACCCTAAGCAAAACGAGAAAGGGGAAACGGGTGCATTGGTGGAAAGGTCTGGCTGCTGCCAGCTCTGCATTTAGGACTACACTCAACCATTGCATCGTGTGCCATTGCATGACATTGTCCCAGGAGAGCAGTGACGCCCTGCCTGAGGCATTCCCTTCAGCTCCCTCTTGGCACACCCTGTCCAGACCCGCCAATGGTTCCTACGCTGCGTCTGTTGCCTAAACGCAGCTCTGCTGTGGACACGTTTTCCTTCCAATGTCCAAAAAGGTCCCAGTGCAGCACAGTCCCAGCTTCGGTCTTTGAGCGCTGTTATTCTGAGCCTCATTCTGCTTTCTCTCAATTCCTAAGGAGAAGTGTGGAGATGGAGGGGAAGAATCTACATTTCTCAATAATCCAAGATGCAAATTGTATAAAAGGAAAGGAAATGATGCAAACTGGAAAAATAAGGCCAAGTTAACAGATCTCAGCTTTGCTGAATTTGTATACACAGAGTCACGACAGGAAGCAAATTTGAGTGAATGCAAGGAAGACACAACCTCAGAAATGAAAAAGGGGAGGAAAAGGTAAAAGAGCTGAACTATTAGCTCAATACAAGGCGTCTTCTGCATATTCCTGCAAAATCAGACACAAATTCCACTTGACTCAATGGAAAGACACTGGGACCAAACTGGTGAAAGCCAACAGGAAGTCCACACTACAGTGTCCACCTGAGTTGCTTCCGGGCCCTGCAGCAGTTCACTCTGGATAAACTGATCTTACAGGCAAATGATGTGAATAGTGACAGCTGCGGAGTCAGAATGGTGCTAGCAGGGGTTGCTCACATACCTGGTCCTCTAACCAAATCACAGTGGAAGATAAGGCCGAACTATAAACACAATTTTTGGCAATCATTCCTCCATGATGCAGCATTACCACTTGATTCCTCCACGATGCAGCACTGAATCATAGAATAGTAGCATTGGAAGGGGCCATGAAGGACATCAAGTCCAGCCCCCTGCTGTTACAGGACACCCATTCACAGCCTTCTACTCAGAGGGCTGCCCAGTTTCTTTCTGAATGCCTCCGGTGTGGGAGAGCCCACCACCTCTCTAGGCAGCTGCTTCCACTGTTGTACTGCTCTGACAGTGAGAGATCAGCATAAGAAACCAGGTAGGTAGGATCATGGATTGTAGTGACTGGCAGCTGTCTGTCATCTTTCCTTCCACAGCCCCAAGTTAGCCAGGTCATGGAAAATGGAAAGAACCCTGCTCCATCTCCACAATCCCTCCTCTGGGAAAAAGCCGAAATTGTTTCCCAATTTCCCAATTTCCGAAATTATTTCCCAATTAAACCCAGTATGAGAGTCCACGAAGAGACGCACACCCAACCACACAGAGTCAAGCCTCATGGGTTTCCAGTATTGCCCACAACACGGTAGTTTAGGTGTTGTGGTTGCTTTTAAGTGCCACCACACCAATCACTTGCTGCCTAATTTTGGGCAACTTGCTGCCCATATCCAGCCTCCACTTGCTGTGGGGGTGGATATGCAGAGAGGCCAAAACAGAAATGCCACTGATGTGCTCTGGCACATCCCGCCAGTCACATCCCACTGCTTCTCCATGTGCTATTCTTGTGGACCACACACCATTCCAAAGGCATCTGCATCAACAGACTACACCCTCTTCGGATCTTGATCCAGCCTGGAACGTCCTTCGTGATGTTACCGAGCACACCAGGATGGCCATCAGCATGGGGGCACTCCTCAGACCCCATAAGCTGTGGCAGGGGTCCCGATGCGGCCACTGTTCCTTTCACTGGCTCTCCCAGAGCAGGTGCCCACTGCAAGTTAAGCTTGCTCAAGAGGTGGCAGGCACTTGCAATGGCAACCGTGCCAGAGGAACCAGGCGGAGGGCTTCGCACCAGCCAGACCAGCCCTGTCTGCAAGCTAATATGGCACTGATTTTGGTCACTGGCCAGGAAAGCTGGAGGTGGGGTGTGGCTGGCGACCAGAGCAGAGCAGAACCGTGCAATGCTGTGCCGTTCTCAGGTGAGTTCCTTGTTCCTCTCTTTGGGCCGAACCCCAAGGAAGAATGCCGTCTGCCACGCACTCCTTCCCCAGCCTGCAAACACAAAACTCCCCATGCAGGGTAACACCCAGCCCACCGTTGCAATCAAAAGCGGTATTTAAAGCAGTATGTTGCAACCAAAGGTCGTCTTGCTGTTGTTTTGCATGTAATTATGTCATAGTGGCACTACTTTGCCAACCCCTGCCTTGACTTTCCTGTCCATAAAGCATAATTTGCATAGCTATATATATTAATCAAGATGCTAGATATCCTCTCTTTATCCTCTGCCACAAAATACATCAAAAGGAAACTAAAAAGTGAGACACGTCCTCTAAAAAGAAAAGGATACCAGACATTCTGTACCACAGCGTTCAAAACCAGGGACTATTCTTACTGCAGTGCAAAGGCATTTTTAAACCTGTTTGCAGGTATTAAAAACACTCCAGCATTATTAAATGTGTGTAACTTTTGGGAAAGGGTATGGGACTGGGTACAGGGACATGGTGGGTTGCCACTTCTTGACTTCAAATCACCCCGGAGCTTCAGTCGAGAAGGAAACGCAGCTGGGGTGGGGTAAAGAACCAGACTGGGCTGTACTGGAGAAACGGAGGCTGGAAAAAGGGTAAAGAAGCGCCCACCTCTTGCCCTTGGCCATCTCCCAAAGGAGATGTAAAATAAAAATAAACCCAGTGACACAGTTGCTGTGCATGCATTGTTGTGCAATGAATAGCTTTCCCTTAATGGCACATTTTGAAGTGTGCAAGTACATTGGGGAACACACACACACACACCAAAACCTGCCTCTTAAAGAAACCTACTGTAGTTGTACAGTACCGGATGAGAACCTGCATGCTTGATTCGGCTCTTGGAACACAGGAGAACAAGATTGTAGGAAGCTGTGAGAGTTGAAAGCTTTGATCAATAATTGAAACAAATATCAGTCTTTATCTTAACTGCAGGTGAAAGATTACAAAAAATCCCCTTACAAGGATGAAGATCTATGCTATCTGGCAAACGCAGGTGACTCAGAGAAGAAATGGAAGACATTAGAGAAACTCCCAGTTACATCTGTGCACCTGTTTCGGTATTTATATCATCACTTCCTCTAATAGCAAACTTTGGGAGCCCCGAGATGATTCCTTTGGAAGCACACTGGGCTACCTACAAACAAAAAATGACGGCTTCTGCATACTCATGGGAGCCTCATGGAACGCACGAGTACATTAAGCTTTTAAAAGAACCCACCAAAAAGGGGAAAACGGATAAAGGAACAGGTGGGGTGAGGACTATACAGGCAAGGGGGGGAATGAAGCCCCCTCCCCAGCCAAGCAACATGGAAGGAGCAGCTGGATGCTCCCCTGAAGCCAAAAGGAAATGGGAAGGATGGAGAAGAAGCCAACAAGTAAGGAAGATGCTTTTGTTATGCCATCGCCTTGCCTCACTCAAATTCCCAGTATGCTCCCCTTGTTTTTGCACCACGACTTCCACCTTTTCTTCTGACTACAGAAACGCCAGAAGAAAAGGATGGCGTTGCTGTACAATGCCTGCTAGGAGCCCTGTTTCTGGAAGTACCTGCAAACAAGCATACACCCAAGCAAACCACACATGCATATGAAGTAGGATTGGGACGCAAATCAAAAGGCAGATGGAGAGAATGCAGCTGGAGGGCAGAGATGGCAAGAAAAGCCACTGAAGACATTTTCTGAGGACCAGAGGAGACATTAGAGACTGGGAGAACCATAACCGGATGTCCTGCAGTTTGTGAAGTAGTAAATGCAGCTGTGGGGTGGAGAATGAGGACTGGAGCTGTTACACAGCAAGAGAGGATCATTCCGTACACATGCACACCTGCCTGCATGCACACGCACGCACACGCGTGTTCCTGCAACTCTGGCCCCGTGAGGCAAACAGCAACTCGGAGGGGGAGCAGGCAATTTGGAGCAGGAAAGGTCATGGGGAAATGGGCATTAAAGGCGGGAAAAAAGCATCTTGCTGCCCCAATATAATCAGAAGATTTCCGCAACTGCATGTCCCCTTTTAGAACACTCATCTGCTTCAGCCCTTAGGATCTTTGTACAGCAGGACTTATCAGGTCAACATCATGCTGTGTAAGGCCGGGCTGCCCTTTGCAGCAGAACCAAACCTGAGCTATTCAGAAACTCACAGCGCCACGTGTTCCAATCAAAGCTTCGCTGCATTTAATGGGAAATAAATCTTCCAAAACCACACAGGTGTTCTTTGTTTTCGTCTTTCTGAGCCCCACCGTCGCCCCCACCACCACCCAGTTCCTTCTCAAGGTTAGCATTCGGAGGCTGGCTATCCATTGTTCCCGGGAGTCCTCGGGGAGCAGGGCTTAGCCAGGGCAGATGGGAAACGAACTCACTCACAGCATCCCCGGGGCAGCCGGGCTGGAGAGTGCTCCAAGGAGCCATGCCCACCAGCAGCAATTCTCAGCTGCCCTCCCCTTGACAAAAAACCCCCCAGGGGAGAAGCCTGTGCAAACACCACCTGCCCTCACCCAGGGGGAAGCCAGGGCCCCTGATGGCCCAGTGGGAGACTGGGAGAGCGAGGGGATGCCTCGCTGGGACCAGGAGAAGACAGGGGCCCTCCTCCCATTTCAACACGGAGGCTGCGCAAGGGAACAAGCTCAGACAGAGCCTGCAGAGAACTAAATGTCATTTCATGGCTGCAGGACAGGATCCTCCAGCCTTTTGCACCTTTAATTTTTCCTAACAGCCTTCCCGGTGCTATTTCACCTACCTGAGTTAACATTTCCTTATGCTACCACCTGCAGTCGATCTCTTATAAGTTTATTAACATACACTAATAAACAGGATTGCCACACTCCCACTGCGCCTGCCAAGTGAAGCCAGTCAGAATGAACTCCGCTGTTCTTTTCCAGCACACTGGCTCTCTCACGTGGGAACAATTAGGGCAAACTCCCTCCAGATCGCATGTCATGATAAACCTCTCACTGAACAATAAATTTCAGGAAATAATTTTTAAAAATCTTGGATGCTCCACAGAGGTCAGTGGGGAGGACAGTCCTGCTACCAGGCCTTGGACAGTTCACACGAGTTACAGGTTTGCTCCATCTCTGACCTTCAGTGCTTACGTTCAAATTTTGTTTTTTTCTCAGTTTCCTTTCATCCATATCTGCTTCGGTATGTACCATTAACTATGCAGATATATAAGGAAAAATGTATTATGCATTGCTGTTAATATTATATATCTTTTCTCCCCCTCCCCTCCGCTGTACCCCATCTTTATTTTGGAACTGAAGATCATCATTTTTCACATCAAAGGGGCTGGTGGAGAATAAAAGGAAAAAACAGCAACAATGGAAATAGCGAGCCGACACAAACCAGATCAAAGGAGCAGGCACAGAAAATGAGGAACTCGGGGGGTCCTTTAATTACTGTCCACATCCTTCAAGTCATGTGGCGAAAAAGAAGAGGGAGGGTGTGGGGAGAAAAAGTTTTGAAGGCCACTGGGTTTTGTCTTGCTGTGGAGCTCCTGTTTGCAGTCCATGCCAGCTCCACAAACTGGTTTCTGCTTATTTTACTCTGTATTATTAAAGCAAACAGGAATTCTTGCCTCCCTCAAGCTCCTCCCCAATGACAGGAGAACAGAGGAGGCAGAAAAAGGGGGGTGGAGGGTGGGGGACCCACATGGGGAGGGGGAAATGCACCGGCGATGGAAATAGTCGGCCACAGAAATTGCCTGAAACGATTTCAGGAAGACTGCTCCAGGCGGCGCCTCGGGAACCCTTTTAGGAAGGAGAAATCTGGCTACCTGAGGCTACGCTTTATTTCCAGGCCTCCTGGGTTGGGGAGCGAGGCGGGGGGAAAAACCCTTCGAATTCACATAGGACACTGCTCCATGGGGCAGCACATCAAAACTGGCAACTGGCTGTTCATGCTCAGCGGCAGAAAAAAGGATTGTTCTGGGATGGAGCTTAAGCAGAAGCATTATTAAACTTCAAACATCTACCACCATTCTCTCCGACCTGTACTCTCCTTCTACCTCTTTTTTAGGTGCAGTCAGTTATGCACCTAACCTTTTTATATGGACTTCCACACTCAAATACACACACGTACGAAGTGCAAATACTTCCTGCCACTAAACGTGCAGACCTCGAATACTGAAAGCCGCAAAAAGAGTAAAATTAAGCTATGCCTTTGTTTTGTTGGTAAAAGAAACCCCCCAAACCTAATATTCAGGTCACAACTAAATATAGACTATGTATGTTAAGTAGTGCATTGCTTTAAAAATCCTCTCTCAAAATGTAATTGTGTGAAATGTAAAGACCGATCACTCAACATTAAGCTGATACATAGTAAAATGCTGTTCCCACTGAAAGGACACCACAGAAGATGTTTGGCTTAATGGAGACCTTATTTATTAAATTTATATTCTCCACTTTCAGTCCACAAATATTGTTCAAGGTAACTAACCCACAGAATCCAGATTTTAAAACAAACAACTCATTTAAAATAGAACATAAAAACAAATAAATTAAAAGAACAATTCAAAACAGACATCCAAAGAAAAACAAGTGATATAAAGGGAACCATGACGAAGCATGTGCACGAATATTAAGAAGAAGGGTCAAACAAAGACTCCCCAGGCAGCTGCCATGGGAATAGACTAAGGCAAAGGGAGAAATGGGGAGCAGAGCGATTCCATCCGCTCTCCTGAAATACCAGCTACAGGAATCGGTGCCTGCACTTGCTTCCCTCCTCTTCCTTCTCTATCTTTTTCTCTCACTCTCACGTCTTTTACCTAGTGAACCCAGAGGTGAATCCAGACTGTCTTGCCTGTATTTGTCCCATGTAAGCCACCTTGGGGCTTCTTCTTCCTTGAAAGGTGAAGTAAAAATGGCTTACATAAATGAAGGGAAACTGGAGAAGCGAAACACCCTTTTCGCCTTGCTGTTTTCCACCAAAGCTTTCAGCCACAGTCCAACCTGCACCCTTGTCCATCCCATAAGAGAGAAAGTTGAAGGGGCTGACCTGGAGAAAAGAGCACACTAGAATAGAATAGAAATCTGAAGGCTCATTTTCTACCCCATGAGCCTGACCAAACACTGCGGTCAGTGGCCAAGGTCTCCCTCTCTGCCTTCACCATCATGGGCAGCTAAGCAGAGACTGACCAGTGGCCTTCCACCAGTGGCATGTTCTCTGCAGAGAGGGCTTGCATAGCCTCAACTCTGAGGTTGTTTTGGTGCAAAGTAAAGACTAGTTTATTTCCCTACACATTTTGGCATACAATGACTCAATTACACCTGTGGGTGGGGGGTTAGGCTAAGGGGTGGGGGGCAGTGAAAGAAAAGAAAGTGACTGGACCAAAATTTTATAGCTGAGTGTGGATGAGAACCTGGATTTCCTCAGCCTTAGCTTGACACGCAAACCACAAAGCCTTTCCATTCTGCGGAATATTATGACTTCAGCGTGTGTGTTTTTTCAAAATGGCCTTGTTTGACCACTGTTTCTACATTCTCCTCCCACCCCTGGGAGAAGAGCAGCGTATTTCTTGCACTTTTTGTATTTTTGCATTTTACTTGTTTTCTTATACAGTTTGAGTGTTGACAGTACACCACCCAAATGTCCTATACAGAACTATTGGTGTGGTTTATAAACCAAATAAACAAATACATAAAATTTAGATACTGTCTCTGTTTATGCTGGTGTGGCTGTTTTAACTGAAGGGCAACAGTTAAATCTCCTAAGTAAACAAAAGTGAAAGCAAGAATATGCCACAAAAGGTTTGGATTTTGGCAAACCTTTGCAGAGACAGAGGTTTTGTTTCCCGATTTTCATTTCAAGGCCTTTACCTCTATGTTGGATTGGGGCGGTGACTAAAGGAAAAGAGGAACCAGCACTGGTCAACACATTTGAAGAACACACACTCATCCTGATGGTGCATGTGGCCAAGCGCACCAAGGAGAGTCCAACTCCTTCGGCAGCTAGTTCATCCCATAGCAACAACCTAATCTAGTTCTTCACCGGGGCAAGTCACCCCCAAATCCTTGGGTTGCAAGAGGGAAATCTTGCGCTACATGCTTGCTAGCAACAGCCATCCCCACTTCCATAATGGCTGCAAGAACCACTCCCAAGCTCAGAGGGAACAAGGAAGCCTGAAGGCTGGCGTGGCAGCAGCTGATGATCACCATCACACCTGTCAAAAGGTCCCCGTAGTTCAGTCCTGTGGGTTGTGCTGCCCCCAAGTCACTGCTGCGTTCTATAAACTACATCTGTGGACATGAAGCAGCAGTGTTGCCTTACACCAAGACAAGCCATTGGTCCCATCCCGTCTATCCGGTCCAACTATTCGAAGCGGTTCTGCTGGGTTTCAGGCAGAGAATGTTTTAAAGTGGAAATGATGTGGATTTGAACCCAGGCCCTTCGAAAAAAGCATGCCCTCTACTATTCCACTACAGCTCCTTACCTGTGAAAAGAAAGGATGAAGGATAAAGGAAGGCAAGGTCAGTCCGTGGACAGAAAGAACCGGCCTCTTTGGTATTCGAAACAGCACCTGTCCCTGACCTTGCATGCTGTTAGCCCTTTTGAGTACTTCAGTAGAACAGCAGTACCGAAAAAAGCTGCTAATTAACTGAAGTATTCTTATTATTAAATTAGAAATGAGCAATTCAATAAATCGGCCATTATTTATTTGATGCATATTCCGCCTTTTTTCTTACACTGAATTCAAAACAGCTTAGATCATTCCCCTCCTCCTGCTCTCAATCTTATTCCCACAACAACAACCCTGTGAGGTAGGTTGGGCCAAGAGTTTGAAGTCACTCAGTTGGTTCCTGAGCAGGGACTAGAGCAGTCACCTGAGCCCCAGACCAGTGCTCTTAACCACTACAGCACACTGGCTCTCAGTAGAAACAATGAGAATATTATCAACAGTTTCTGCTATCATCTTTGTTACTTGAATCCCAAGGACCTTAACCTGATGCAAGACAGCTTCCGAGCAGCTGCCTGCGGTTCCCACCTCCGACCATCATGGGTGATGTTGCGCAAGCTCCATTCCAACACTCCGCCCAATCACCAGTTCAAGATCCACCCCAGGCCCAAATTCCAGCACTTCGCCTTGCTGAACACAGGGCAGAGCTGTGCATTGTGTTTTTCAAAATGGCCGTACAATGCGGCCTCCACTGTATGGTAACTGGAGAAACTCCAGGAAAGAAGCCAACACCTTTGAATGAAAAGCAAATCCCAGGCAATCTTGTACTCTCTGCCTCACCACCTCTAGTAAAACCCAAGATGGTGGAACAGTCGAAGACTTTAAGTGGTCATTGCTCTCCCTCTCCCCACTTCCCCAAGCCATGATAGTCTTGGATGGTGGAGCATGTTGGAAGAGCGGTTATCTTATAACAAATCTGCACAATAGAGAGAAAGCCAGCAGGGACATTTGAGAAATTTGACCTTAATCAACTGCATATCAAACTCCTGGTCAACGTTTCCCAGGTTCATGGGTGGATCAGAATATATAAAACCTATTAGATTTTGTACTTCTCTGAAACAGAAACCTGGCCCAAGTAAGTTTTTATCAGAGCCACCAAAACATCACTGAAACAAGCCTTGCTTGACGCTCTTCATGAGCCTTCTCTGAAGATCACACAGGACAAGGGCTTTTTCAACAGTGGTCCCTAACCTATGTCACCTATATGAATTATACTAAGGCCCTTCAAATCAGGTTCTCAAAACGGGCCTTAAAAACCACTTCTTCACTATTTCCTTCTAAGGTGTGATTCGGTTTTGCAGCTTAGAACCGATTTCAAACACGTTGACTTTTGTGTCCATGTTTTTGTTTACTTTTATGTACACTGTTTTATGGAAATCTGGCCCTGTAAAGCAGCTTCAAAATTAGACAGAGATAAGGAAGAGAGACCTGGATGGCTTCTCCTCTGTAATTAGTCTCAAAGTGTTGCATTCAGATAATGCTTTGAATGAAAATTAGTTCCCATCTGGACATAGTACCGAACAGACAAGACTATTTGAGACCTCTCCAGGTAATACATGAAAACTGATGCCTGATGTCTAACTTCTGATGGATGATTGTATTTGGCAAGAGGAGACTAAGGAATAAACACAGACTAATGTCAAAGATTCAGAAGAAAGCCGAAACTGCCTTGGGGAGATAACTTGGGATATGGTCACAGAACCAGTTGGTCTTTGTGGCAATGGTAAGTGGGGAGGACAAACACCTTAAAAAGACGAGAGCTCCTTTAAGCCCTTTGGCAACAAATACTGGCATAAGGAATCAATCAGACTTCAAAAAGGCAGGAAATTCAAAGAGAACGCCAAAGACGGGTTCAATAAAGAGGCCCAAACAATTTACACAAACTTGCGTCAAAAACCTGAGGGGGGAAAGACCAGAAAAATCAGTGGAAGAGATGCATTAGTACTTATCTTGATAGGAAACACATCTTGCTTACTGCAAAACTGATGGAGGCACAGAAAAGCCTTGAAGAGCACACAGCCATAACCCTCCTCCACAAAAACTTAACCCTTCAACACATCTTCATATATAACAATGGGTAAATTACAGGAGAAGAATCTTCTCCCCACCCCCCGCCCCAAATCATGAAGACATAGAAAATTGTAGCACTCCTAAAAATGAAGAAATTTCATCTCTGTGCACTTTTTCTAGGTATGGATATACTTTGGTGCTCTAAGTTTAAAGAAGCATAATGAGATACAGCACATGAACTTTTTCATGTCCTTAATCCTTGCTTTCTCAAATGCACTTTGTCAAGGAGGAATTAACACAACTTTACATGCACTACGGATAATGAAGGACAAATTGTTCAATCAAAATTCTTCCAGGTCCTCATTGCTCCTGGAGATCTTTTCCAGAATATCTCTTTCCCCAAGTTCTGGGAATGGAGCTATTCATAGTCCAAGATCCTAGGAAAGTACTCACCTGGAAGGTCATACTAAGTGATGTGATCCTTCCCCCTTCCAATCCAAAATTGAAACCGCATCCTTCCAGAAGAAAGGTTTCACTCCTTGCTCCATACCTACAACTGAAACTAAGAGCCAACCCAAGGCAGGTAAGAGGGGACATAGTAATGGTTTATCCATTACCGTTTATAGAATGTATTTTTCTCCTTCCTTGTAATACTAAAACTCATGGTCATCCAAGGGAGCCGTCCGATGGAGCTTCAGGACAGGCAAAACGTCTTCACACTTACACTCTTCAGAATTCACTCCCACCATAGAATGGCATGATAGTCATAGCAGAGACAACTTCAAATGTGTTGCAGCAACTCGCACTTTTAGTATTTTGGAATAGGCACAGGGATCCAAATAGGACAGGTATGGGGGAGGGGGGACAGGGGAACAAACACAAGGCACAACAGAGCACAAGAGATCTGTTACCAAATCTTCCAACCCTCCCCTCCCCACTTTAACTTCAAGGCAACCTAGAGGGTTCAAACTCGGTGCCCAAACCACTGGACAGCAGATCCATTCACCGTACCTTTGGTGACACCACGGTTACCCATCGCCTGACTTCCTTAGCTGTTGGGTCTTAAAAGCAGCTGGGCCTGGGCAGGCTCAGGGTGTAGACTTTGTGGGTTTCATTCAGGACCCTCTAAAATCCCCTCCCCAGTTCAAGCATCCAAGAGGACAGCTCCATGGAAGGAGGAAGCGTGGGGAGAACTAGGGGAGAAACATCAGTCGTTTCTCACTAAGGGGAGACCCTGGTTTGCCTGATTTAAATTCTTCTACCCTAAAGTAGCTGTTAGCTCCATCGGGGAAGGTAACAGAAGAACACTAACCCCTCTGTGCTTGTCTTTCCCTCCACACAGGAGTACTAACTGGAACGTGGGTAAATCTCCCCCCCCGCCCACTCTTCCAATCAAATCAGAGCTGCTGCCCACACAAAATGCTTGGGAAGGGGAAGGGGAAGGGGAAGGGGAAGGGGAAGGGAGTGGCTGGAATTAATTGTGGCTCCTTCACACTTATTTTGGCACTTATTCTACCTCCACAAACCCACATTTTCCCTGAACTCATCTCTTACAGCCGTCTCCTTCTTCCTTATTTATTTATTTTTGCACTTGTAAGCCACCTACTATCCCACTAGGAATCTCTAAGCAGCTTACGACAGATCAAAACAGCTTTTGATCCTCCCAGCACCAACCAATGGACTAACATGCTTACTTGGAGATGCTTTCCTCAATGTCCAAGAAGGCATCCTCCCATGCACAGAAAAAAGAAACTCTGACACACACACACACACACACACACACCCAGCAGTGGCTGCAGTACCACCCCTTTTTCTCACAGGTTGTATGCCTGGGGCTGTCCTGCAACACCTAAATGGTCAACGACTCCCCACCCCTGTCTTAGATTACAGCCCAAGTTCACAAAGCCTGAACTTCTCTGAGCCCCAGAGACCTTGCCCAAGACGGCAGGGTCTCGGGGACAAGCACCTCCCATCAGCTTCCCTACCTCATAAAGTGTCAAGGACACCAATGGCACCACAAGCACAAAACACAAATTATCAGCACTCGGTCAGATCCATACTTAGTCATGCTTGGAGTAGACCCACTGGAAACAATTGGACAAGCTGGTTAGGAGCAACTGAAGTCCCACAGCTTCTAATGGCTCTGCTTGAAGCATGACTGAGCCTGGATCCAACCCAGTCAATGAGGCGGATATGACAAAGGGACAAACATCCTTCTCTTGCCCCAGTTCATCTCCTCAGGACCTCATGAAGGTGTTTCCCTTCTTTTTAAAGAAGAGAAAACCAACCATCAGATTATGAGTGTACCAGCGAAGCAGCTCTTTTTTTTTTAACTTTAATGAGGGTTTTCGGGGGGTTGTTTGTTTGCTTGCTTGGTTAATCGTGTCTTTTTCTTGGCACAAGTTTCCCCTTCGAAAGCTGAAGAGGGCATGCGCTTATTATCTTCGAGAGCAGCTTATGCACATTGCAACCTGAGCTCCTAGGATACTTCAGTTTGGAAAACCAGGGGAGGGGGCAGAAATTAATTGCGAGGAGGAGGAAGTGGGGAGGGGGAGCACAGGGAAAAACCCAGGCCTGCTCTGCTACTTTGATTCAATCAATTACCATTATCTTTCGTAACAGCTCTCTCCCCCTCCGCACCCCCAAGCGCCCCCCTCCAAACCAGTTGTGTTTAACTTTCTTTGCCAGTTGTGTTATCCTGTCAGATTGCTGGTGGAGCAAAGCTGCTGGTTCTCTCTCTCCTTGCTGGCCCTTATCAGCCGCTCCCAGTCAATCCTCGCCCAGCACAGCTGTCAGAGAGTCCCTCACTCCCTCCACTTTATCTGCTCACGCAGACCTCTCCCTGGCAAGAAACAGGCCAAACGGCTGTTCGGCGGTCCCTGGGAACCAGGCATGGAAACGGCGCTGCATTGCTCCCGCAACCCTCTGGGAGTTCATTACTCAGTAAGGGGTCTCCCACTAGTGAGCCAAAGTGCAGGCCAACACATTCCAAGTCCTCTCCATCGAAGCTTCATCATTAAAACTCAAACCTTCTGAAGAGAATAAAAGAACAAAACCACAAATTTAGATTAATAAAGCATTTGTTGGTTCTACAGAAACTTAGCAGGCCCCTAAGAAACCCACCAGAGACCTGAGCAGCTCCAGTAATTTTCTGTTATATTATCTTTCTTGTAAAATACTTCCCCAGACAGAGCCCCCGAAGGGGCTCAGATATCACTGTGACTAACCGAAATCAATGTGCACTCACCTATTGACATTTTTACATAGTTTTTGGATTTAGTATCCGGCCCAAAACACAATCAAATCTTCTGCCAAGGAAATAACAGGCACTTAGCTAGTCAGCTATTAGTGTTACAAAGGAAAAAATGTGGGCACCCAAGGGAGATGGGAGAGACGGCATTGACGTCAGGGGTAATTGGGTGTCTGAGAGAAATTGCCAGCGGCTGGCCAAAACCCCCAGGGGCCCACACAAAGCCTGAGTTGCAACTCTAATAAAGGAAAGTAAATTCTAGAAAGGAGCTTTGCTGCAAAGAAGCATAGCAGGAACCAAAAATATCTCCCCCACACACACATACAAAATAAAAATAAAAAAAATGCTGAATAGTTTTCTTTTGCACATCTGTTTTGGACTAAAGTGGTTCCACTTCTTTATTATTTTTCCCTCCCCTTCCCTGTACCACATGGATTTTTATGTCGTACCGTATGTTCGCCATCTATTTTTATAAACCAGAATTCAGGACCTTAAAAAAGAAAGGGAAACGTATTTTTAATTACCGTGGCACTAAACGGCAAGGTCTTTGCTATTCACCACTCCAGACCCATTAAGAGTTCCTTGGAACGATCTGGGCTTTGTTGTTGTTGCTGTTTAAATGTTGCGAGTAACTTTCTAAACAAATAAAAACCACAGCAAAAAGTCACCAGTTCAAGTCTTGCGTCTTGCAGAAACTTACTAGGTATAAGTGTGCGCTCTCTCTCTCTCTCTCTCTCACACACACACACACACACACACACACACACACCTGCAATAGGGGTTTAGCACAGCCTTCCATTTCAGAGATACTCTAAGGATTACTGAGGAAACTCAGAAAGTCCCAGGATGCGCAGGAAAAATGCTACATGAATGTTAACTATGCTTTTATTAGCAACTCCAAGTTCTATTTTTTTTTTATATACCGAAGAAATAGCTAAATAAAACAAGGTAAGAAATATTCCCATATCCCTAAAATACAGGAGGGAGGGAAAATGCATGCTCGTACTACAGACTGTGGTTTTATAAGAACTGAAATCAGCTTATCCCAACAATAAAACTGAAGTGCGGTTGGGATTGCGCTATCAAAACTTTGCAAGAAAACATACCTACCAAGCAGGGAATCAACCTACGTGGACATCCTATGCTGAAGCCAAGCGTAGATCTTAGAGAAAAAGAAAAAAGCCCTCAGACATTCTGTTTTAAAAAGATTAAAATGACTTGCCTTCTCTCTCCCTTTTGTGCGAGCTATCACAGACGATAAGAGTTCACTACCAGGGAGGCCCAAAAAGATCAGGTGGTCATATTTATGGAACACAAGCTGCTGGGGAAAAGTTCAGGTTTAGTCTGTTTTATGGCCAATGCATGTTACCCGGTTAATGAGGGGATGCCTGCATTCAACCCACCCTTCCACCCCTTTCTGGCATCTGGAAGAACAGAAACTTTTCCTTCCACATGCCTCTGGAAAGATTTATTATTATTAATTTGATTTCTGTCCCACCCAATAGCCATAGGCTCTCTGGGTGGTTTACAGCAGTGCATAAACGCAATACTATAAAATGCCACTAAAATTTCCAGAATACGAAAATTTGAAAGCAGAAGAAAAGTTTGGGGACCATCCTCACTCCTGCCTTGCTCCACGCTCCAGAAATGAAGGCGCAGCCACAGGCATGGCATGCCCATCCGACCTTCGTGGTAGCACCCGCCATGTTTAAGTCAACGTTACCTCATAACTCCTCCCGCCGGAGAAGCAAACAGGAGACCAAACTGCTGCTAGAATGACCAAGATACAGTTGCACTTAACCTGCAGGTTGGTCCTGCCAATGCCAAGAACAATGACTCTTATTTAATTTAGGTAGGATAGTTAGATATATTTCTAGAACACTTTAAAGTCTGGAGCCTTCTCAAGGCATCTATCTCCTTTCTAGCACCAAAGGAGAGTTTGTTTGTTTGTTTAAAATATTTTTATGCCGCCCCCATTGCAACAAAGCCTCGGGGTGGTTTACAATAAATACAAAGTAAATTATAATAAAAAATCAATAAACAACACAACATATAACATCAATAATTAAAACTGGCCCATCTCGGTTAACACTAAAAATATAAAGTTGATATTAAAATCAATAAATATGAAATATAAATTAACAATTAAAATAACTTTTAAATAAAAAGGTCTTTGCCTGGCACCAAAAAGCAAATAATGACGGTGCCAGGTGGACCTCTCTGGGGAGCTCATTCCATAGGTGGGGCGCCACCGCAGAGAAGGCCCTCCTCCGGGTACTCACCCTCCTAATCTCACTCACAGAGGGCTCCCGGAGGAGGGCGTCTGCTGCCAATCGAAGGGGGCAGGAGGGCATATATGGACGCAGACGTTCCTTTAGATAACCAGTTCAGCCAGCCCTGTAAACTGTTATAGGTCTCCTCAAGTCTGAGGGACACTGGTTAATACAGGGTGTTCCATAAAGTACGCAGTTTTTAAAAATGCAATAAATCAGCCAAAATCGAAGCAAAATTCAAAATTTTTATTTAATTTCATTCAACATACACTTCGATTTAGTAATGAAAAATGATATCGAGCATATGTCCACCTCCACTATCTCTGCAGGCAGTCATCCGATCATTGAAATTAACGATAACTCTTTCACAGACGTCCCTGTCGATTTCGCTGATTACCAGTACAGTTTCGACCAGGCGATTTTCTGGTTGCACCTCAGATTCTTCGAATTTCTGTACTAACCTCGAAACTGTTGTTGCAGTAGGGGCATTGTCACATCCAAAGATCGCGCAAAGTTTACAGACAGTCTCTGCGTAGCACTCCCCGTTTTTGTAATGAGTTTTCACAATAAGAATGCGTTGCTCGATACTGAACCGCTCCATGGCTACTAAATGGAAAAACGACAAATGGCCTTCTAATTGGAGTGATAACAGATAACGAAAATGGTAGGAACAGTGCTGACAATCTTCAAACAAAAAAATACCGCACAATTCAAAAACTGTGTACTTCGTGAAACACCCTGCATGTGAGATGGTATTGTGTTATGGCTGAATTCCTCCTTTAACCAGATTAGTGGCTCCACCAGTTCCTGGGGAGCAAGAGAACACCGAGTCTTCCAGAGGCTTCTCCATTCATCTTAACTGAGGACGTGATTGCATGCATTCAGCTCTTCGGTGCTTCTCCGTTAAAATGAACTGGAAGAAAGGGCGACTGGGGGAGTCCTGAATCACGTGTAATCATTTCAGTCAATTACACAATTATGAGCAGTCGCATTTCAGCAACATTTTCTTCATTAGGCCTTGCACTAGTCTAAGCATGCAGTAAAACATGAGAGAAAAATCTTGAGATGGTAGTGTGGAGTGTAACATGCATTGCTAGCTTTTCATTATGATATAATTCCAAACTGGTTCGATCAATAAAACACAATGAGGTCATACAGTGTAGACCTACACACACACACACACACACACACACCCCACAACCAAATTATAGCACAGTTAAGCCACAATATACACAATACAAAAAGGGAATTCCATCCAAATGGGTGATCAGATAGGTATTATTTAGTTACTTATTTTACTTTGTACCCCACCTTTCTATCGGGAAATGTTTCTCCTTTAGGTGGTAATGAAAACTTCCAAGGCTCAGTGCCAACCATGTAAGAGGGCAGAAGGTGCTTTGCCACCAGCTTGCCTGCATCAAAAGTGCCCGTAGATTCCTGCTTACTGAAGTCCAGAGAAAAGTTCCAGCTGGACCTTGTTCTATGGGAAGCTCTTTTTCTACTTTAAGGGACTGACACACAAGGGGAGATCATCAAGTATGTGAGTGAGCACGCACCACCCGACGTTCTGGAGTCTATTCCACCACCTCAGAACTGTGACTCTCCATTCCCATCCCAAACAGCTGCACTTACGGATCAAACTGGCATCTATTATTCTGGTGAAACCTGATGAGAAATAAAGCATCAAACCCATCTAGTATAATTTTTATCTTGATGTTTGAAGAACAGAAATTACTGGCTGATCTCTGTGGACTCTCCCCTCAGAAAACTACAACCTGGAAACATATTCAAAATAAAAAACAAAGACTTTTGAAAAGCATTTTTAAAACGCTAAAAGCATCTCACTGCATCATCAACCACCAAACCTTTCTTTAAATAAAACTGGTTTTCTCAGTTTTGGGATGCTGCCCCAGCTCAGGCAAGGGTTATACACTTAAACCATAGTTTAGTGTTACAAAAGTGACTCATAGCAACTCTTGGGTTCACATGTTCCCCCTTTAATGTAGCTGAAAGAAGGAGACTGGAATTTTTTGTTCCCATTTCAGATTAACTGTAGTTGGCTATGCTGTCCAAACACAAACTGTGGCTAAGCGTAATGAAACTTGGTTGAAACAAGCCAACTTTAAACCACAGTTTATGAAGCTGGTTTGTTTCAACTAACTGTAAGGTAAGCTAAGGTTAACCACAGTTTAGGGTTTGGGTAACATGCCAAACTGCTATTAATCTAAAATGGACACAAAGGCATGTGGTCTTTTCCTTGTAGCTATCCATGAATTTGGGGGTAAGGGGAAAGTGCAGGAACCTGCGGCTCACATAGTCTCATTTTTGCAATTGTAAACCACTTTGGCAGGCCTCAGGAAAAGGGATCCTAAAGTAGGAGGGAAGTCACCAAGAAACCCCTACTCTGCAACTTTGCTGTTCACAGAAGGTCACAGATGGTTATAGACTGCAATAGCAAAAGCAGGACATGGATTCTCAATTTTTTTAGTAGAGCCTCCCTTTACAGTATACAGCACACTATGTTATGAAGAGGTAGTGACACTTCCACTGATCAAGAGATCTTTGAAGGTAGTGGAAATCAGAAAGTAGGGATTCTTCACATTAATTACATGTTGTGATATATAGCTATGTTAATAATGCAGCTAAGCCGTGCAATTTGACACTTCGATGCTCACCTGGTGGTAAATTGGTGCAGTGCTCTCTTTGAGTCCATGGAGAGTTGCATATTAACATAGCACAAGAGATGC